>OX101752.1:98141659-98741659 GCA_944452675.1 Tachina lurida
TCTAATACAAGTAAGTGTCAAAAACAACTACGAACACAATGCAAAATTACTTGGCATATTCGAGAGAGAGCGAGAGAGAACTCTAGTAGTAGGGAACTGCCGCTCCTGCCGCAATTAAAATTTTAAAATTTTGAAATTTTAATTACCCAAATTTCAAAATTCTTGGAAATTTGTGAAATTTGATACCCTTGAGTTTTCGGCGGCACGCTTTGATGTTTTTTTGTTTACATAAGGAATTTTTTGTTTACATTAGGAGTTTTTTGTTTACATTAACCCTTGTGGGAACGGGTGATTTTTTTTGAGGTTACATTAATTGTGTGAACGGGTGATTTTGTTTTTTGTGGGAATACGTTAAGTGGGTTCATAGGTTGGAGGTTTTTCGTTTTGTAATGTATGTATGTATATGCCGACGGGAAAATCATGAATATGATTTTTCCTAATACTAATGGGGGGTGAAATAGTGAAAATTATTTTTTCCTATTGCCGACAGCAATACATGATTATTTTTCCTAATGCCTACGGTAAAACATGAATATTATTTTTTTTTTCAAATACCGACGGCAAAACATGATTATTATTTTTTTCAAATGCCGACGGGAAAATGATTTTTCATAATTCAGACGGGAAAACATAAAAGTTATTTCTAATGCTAATACAGGAGTTTAAGGCTGGCCGTGATTTGGGTGGGTGGGGTTTTTGTTGTAATATATAACCGATGGAGTTTATGGATGTGTCTGTCTGTCTGTTGTGCGAGGCTGTGATTGGTCGGGGGAGTGTGGTGTAGTTGAGGTAGATGAATTGAGTGTATGTGTGTGTGTGTGTGTGTATACCTGTCTGTTGGAATTTGTGTGAGGGTGTGATTGACAGGGGGCGGGGTCTATTTGTGGTAGATCGACTGCGTGTATGCAGGTGTTGCAAGTCTGTAGGAATTTAAGGCTTATAGTGATTTGGGGTAGGTGAGGGTGTTGTTGTACAAGTAACATGTATCCATGGGATTTGTGGATGGTCTGTCTGGGGGAATTTAAGCGAGGCTGTTATTGGGAGGGGGTGCGGTGTAGTTGAGGTTGATCGACTGCGTGTATGTAAGTCTATATGCTTGTAGGTGCTTAAGGCTGATCGTGATTTAAAAGAGGTGAGGATGTTGTTGTAATATGTATACGTTGGAATCTGTATGTATGTATGTCTGTGAAAATTTAAGGCTGATCATGATTTAGGGTAGGTGAGGTGGGTGTAGTAAAATGTCTGTGTGTATGTACATATGTTTGTAGAAGTTTAATACTATTAGTGATTTGAGGATAGGTGAGGGTGTTGTCGTACGAGTGATATGTATGCGTGGGAATCTGTATGCATGTTCGTAGGAGTTTAAGGCTGATCGTGATTTGTGTTGTTGTCAGTGTTGTTTGTAGGAATGACCGTGAGAATTTTTTTATGTATATCTATAGGAATTTAAGGTTGGCCGTGTTTTGTGAGGGGTGGTGTGTTGTTGAAATAATTTGAAGTTTTCTTAGATGAAATCTGGTATATGTGCGTGTGTGTGCGTATGATTTTCTCATGCTAGTTGTTTTATGTACGTAGAAATAAATTGTATTCAATATCGAGATTTGGTTCTATAAAATATTTTCATATATCTGATACATATACATAAGTATATTTTCATACTCAAGGTTGCTGGGTATTTTGTCATGCTTAAAATTGTCCAGCTTTAAAGTCTGCCTGCGAGAAATTTGTTTATATTACAGATTTTGTTTATTTAACTACGTCCGGCTTCTTTCGCTGAACTTCTTTTCATACGATCATGGAAATTTATAGTTTCTCTGTCCATAATAAGGTCGTTTAGCTTGGGCATGTGCTCTGACTGAATGGTTTGCGTTGTTCATATATTTTTATGATGTAGATATGTAAGTGTGATTGTCAAGATCTAATAAATATTTGAGTATTGATAAGAAATTTGATATTATGTGTACATACATATCTACAAATTGATTTTATGTATGTATGTACATATGTATGTACATACAAATAAGTGTTTGCCTCCGTGTTTGAATACATTTTTTTGTTTTTGTTGTTGTTGTAAATATTCGCCTGGTCTTTTATGTATAGATGTCAAATATCTTCATAGTTTTTTTTTATTTGAAATTAAAAAAACGTTGTTTTAACTTTTATCTGTATTTACTTAATAGTTTGTGAGGATTTGCTGTTTTAAGTAAAACTAAATTCCTTAAGATACATACTTTAGAATAATAGTAACTATAATAGAAATATTTCCTATATTTAATTTACATTTGTTTAAAGTTGATGCAGCTTATCTTCATTCTTAGAAATATTTTGATATAAAATTTTTTCCAGCCGTATGCTTTTTTCATCACCTTTTACATTTATTTTAGAACATCTTGCATTGCCTTTTATACATTTATAAACATTTTTAAATGAAACTGATCCAGCAGTCCAGCTTATGTAATGATAGTTTTTTGTTAGCCAGCTTGCTTCTTTTTTTTATTTTTTATTGATTATTGAGTTTTATAATGAAATCATTATATTCGTAATTGTTCAAAACAATCGCTACTTCTTTTGCGATGAAATCATTTGAATTACTTTTGAAACATTGTACGTATATAAAAATTATGTTGTTTTCCATATTACTCAATTTATAAGACTTTTCGAACTTGTCCTTTGATGGGTATATACATATGTATTCTATTATACGATCATGAATAAGAATACAGTAAGCTGATTTCTTTGCTTACTATTTCAAATTAAAATTTTATTCAATTGCCCCGCTATTGAATAAAAGGAGCTTTTATCTTAAACTCTGGTACAGGTAGAAACGCATGAGATTCTTTCATATACTACCTTTGCTGGAATCTTAGATACATATAATAACTATATAGAATTGCATTACGTTTATTTTTAAATTTTATGTTAGGATTATCATCATATGGATATGAGACTGAACTTAAATGTACTTTTAAATTAGTTAATTCATAATGAACAATCTTATTTTCTTCCTGAATAGCGAACAACAGAAAACGAAGTCGTTTTCTTGCAATTTAGGTCTAACCTCTCAACTGGTCCTCTAGTATACAATATGACTTTATATGTCAACATTTCTGTCTCCTCTTTGTCAGCGTTAGGGATAATTAAATTTTAAACTTTTTATTCTTCAAATTGTGTTACTTCATACTGATAATATGTTTAAGTACATTAATAATGTACGAGTATATGTTTATTTTATGACGGGTCCCTATGGCTTTTATTTGATGTTCTAGATGAAGTGATTTTTTTTTCTAATTTTATTAAAGTTTAGCGTATTGCGTATATATTTCTAATATATTTAAGTGAGCTTTTTGTACCTGTCAGACAGAGTGTACGTATCAGTTGATCAGTCAGTCTCTCTTTTTATTTTATTAATTTTTTCTTCTAATGTGTCACTACTATTTTTTCAGATTTTACTACTTGAAATAGAAAATATTTATATAATTTTAAGAGTATTAACATACATATAGGTAAATATATGTATGTACGTAAAAATTAGTTCATATACAAAGAAATACATCTTTAATAATCAACTATTCTAGAAAATCGATCTAAGATAACACATTTACCTCCATCATCATTTCACCATCAGTGTTTTCATAAAGTGTTAGAAACATTGGAATATCTATGTTTAGGAGAATTTTTACTTCAAGTGTTTCTATATAAGATTTGGTGTTTGACCCCTTGACGTTATTGTGGTTAACGTAGGCTGCGTTGTATCACATTCAGATCTAATAATTTCTCACTTAGAAAAGGTCCTCATTACCATCAATCATACCTGTATATAATACATTCATGAGTTGAGTTGATCCAGATACAATTGCTGTCTACAAATTAATGATTAGAAAATAGCTTTCTCATCATCTTCTATCAAGTTTAATATTTTGCTAGCATGCATGCTTTAGCATGCTATTCTATCAATAGTGAGGCGAGAGTCCGACATTTAGTGGTGTTTCAATTAAAAATCTATACAATTAGAATTACGAATTCACTCTTTTGAATTTTTAACAAAGTAGATACATATGTATGTATGTATTTCATTTGCCACAAACTCTTAAAATTTCTGTACTTATAAAAGTATGATGTCAGGAATTTTTTTAAATCATACATGCCTCGGCATGCTTCCAATATTTTTCTCGGTAAATTTATTTCATACTCATACAGATACAGATATAAAGTAAGATCTGTTTACATTCCATTTTACAATTTATGCATGCTTCAGCATGATTCTAGTTGAAGTCTGTATTTATTTAGTAAGTTTGTTTGATACCCATTCATACACATGTACATTGTTAAAGATTGGATATCAAAATCCAATTTTCTTAGTTTATCTAGAAATGAACAAAGTGAATATCTTTTATAATAATCATATTCACACTTTAAAATTTTGTGTGCTAGAGCTTTCGAAATGGAAAATGTACACCTTTTACTACAAAAAGTGGTAAACGATGTGTTGCTGAATATTGCACTGTGTTATAGTTCATTTTGAACTCTTAAGTTTTCACAATATTTCATACAGACCATCAAGTTTAGAGAATTCCAGTACATTAAGCTATTTATCTTCCCTGAGACCTAAAATTCCTAATCAATCCTTCAAAAAACCAATACAAATTAGATTTATCCTTTTTAATTTTATTTATATTTTCATTGAATTTCAACATTTTGTACCTCTTCAAATTACTGTATACTGTATTTTGCACCTTTTTCTCATTCGTTGAGTTAACTTTAATCGCAAATATTTTAATGATGTGGTGAACTTTTCTATTGTAGGCATTAAGTAAATCTTTGTGTATATCAATCCACTTATATGAACCATTATAGCTAAATTCTTAACACATAATTCCTTTTAATGATCTATTAATTTATTCTACTATTGATGCTTTCATATTATGAAATTTTTAATCCTCTGTTTATACATGAATTTTGCAGTGTTTATTAAAAATTCTGTACCAACATCTATATGTATTTTTTTTGTTTTGATACTCATATCATTTCAAAAATATTTTCCATTGCCTTGGTTTTTTTCGAGTGCAGCTTTTATTTTCAACGATACTCACAATATAAATTTTGAGAATGTGTCAGTTACAGTCAGCAAAAAATCAATAATTTCTATTTTCTCTAGAATAGCTACCCAGTTCACCTAAATCAGCTCCATAAAAGATCATCTATTCCATTCATTACATCACTACAATAGACAAACAATTTTATAAATTTATTATGGATTACGTTTACTAAATTTCTTTTTAAGGACATTGAGTTGTTTTACAGTTTTTTGGCGAGTGTTGTGATCTACTTGATACATTTTCAGATATTTATACTAAAATGTAGTTAATTTTCCAATCTATAAATTTTATCGCTCAGCTCTTCAATTTGTTTGTCAAAAGATGATTTAATTTTTAGAATGTCTTTTTCAATTTTATACCTATCTTCTATCGTTAATTTTATTTCACACTCCACTTATTAATTCATCCTTTAGTTTCTCGATTTGAGTTTCCAGAAACAATTTACTGATAACATTGTTCACCGTCAGTGAACATTGTATACATTGGTAGAAATTATATATTTTATTTAGTTTTCAAAATCAAATTTGTCATACTATTTTCACGTTTTATCAATCATTAAAGAAAATAAACCCACTTTTAAGCCCCATATTTGATCATCAACTTGTATTTTATCTTTTTTCAGTTTTAGATTTCTATCACCAAATTTCCAATCATTATTGAAGTCTTTATGTGAGTCATAGTTTGTATCTAATTCATTTCATCCTTCCCAGACTAATAAGTCAATATAAGCATCTTCGATGTTGGAAGGCCGTGAGTAAAAATCATATTCTTCTTCTTCATCGTCATAATCATTCTCAGTATTAGCATCATTAAATAAGATGGTATTATCAAATATTGTTCCTTTTGAAAGTTTCTTTAACTTGTCTCTATCTTGAGTGATGGTTTTTCAGACTTTAAACTTGTATTATTTTCAACTTCTGTCTTCATTTTACTTTGTTCTTTCTTGTGTAATCTTTCAATATTTTTAGAACTATTTATGAATTCTTTGAGAGGTTCTGTTATAGGATCAAATATATCTCTTAGTTGTTCACGTGTATCTATTTCACCAGTTTTTATACTACGAAGCTTTTTCTTCAAGACACTTCTTATCAACACCGTTTTAAAATTTTCTCATCCATGTTTAATAATAGCAAATAAGAGGTATCAGCTATTAGATCAGGTATCACCTATTAGATCAGGTATCAGCTATCAGATCAGCTTATCAGGAGCTGCTCTGGTTTTCAGATCATCTTATTAGGAGCTGGTCTGATTTTTAGATCAGCTTATCAGGAGCTGGTCTGGTTTTCAGATCAGCTTATCAGGACCTGATCTGGTTTTCAGATCAGCTTTTCAGGACCTGGTCTGGTTTTCAGATCAGCTTTTCAGGACCTGATCTGGTTTTCAGATCAGCTTTTCAGGACCTGATCTGGTTTTCAGATCAGCTTATCAGGACCTGATCTGGTTTTCAGATCAGCTTATCAGGAGCTGGTCTGGTTTTCAGATCAGCTTATCAGGAGCTGGTCTGGTTTTCAGATCAGCTTATCAGGACCTGATCTGGTTTTAAGATCAGGTTATCAGGTATCAGATCCGGTTATCGGACAGCTGATCTGTAAAACAGATCAGGTTATCAGGAGCTGTTAAGATTGTCACATCAGATTATCTGTTTTAAATTGGGTCATCAGATTACAAGTAGCTGGACATTTATAAAATTTAGATGAATGAAGTTTAAGGCCAGATAAAATGCGAAAAACTATACTGTTATGTAGTCAAATTGTTTTCTATGACGATCATCACTTAATTCAGTATCTTTCCTTATAATCAAAATTCCATATTTTTAATTCCAACACGATTTATATTTTTCTCATATTACTTAAACATTCTAACTACATTATGATTATTTCCTATCAAATATTTGGTGATTCTAGTATAAGTTTGACATTAGTAGAATGCATCAACATTCTTATCTTACCCCATACAAAAATATGCTTCTCACACACAACATGGTTAAATATCGTATTGGTATTACTTCTAGATTTCTTAAAAGAAATAACAGATTCATTATCTGTAAATGTGTAATACCCATGACTTTCATTAATGAAATTAATTTCTACAGGTATTTATATTTAGGTTGTTAGAGAGATTTTGAGTTTAAATATGAAGATGTTTTCAAGTTTTAGTCCATTAGAACTGTCTAGCCAACCAATCATAATATTATTATTTTTTTATATATTTTTTATTTATTTTTTTTACCAATTTAACAGACCAACTATTCTTGCACGAATAAAAATTTATAGAAGGGAGCTATGATTTATTTTTGAGTTAACGTTTGATGACTCATCAAAATTTCATGCCATCCTATATTTAGGTTGTTTTACTAACCGCTTTTGTGTAACTAAATACATTTTATAAATATTATCTCTTATTATAAAAAACTAAAATAATACAGCTATTCGATTTCAGAAAATATTTTCTAAAATCGTATAGCTGCATTATTTTATTTTTTATAATAACAGATAATGCTCCATACTCACAATCAAAACAACATAAAAATATCATTTGTTTTGAGTATGAGTATGCGTTAATATTTATGAAATGCATTTAGTTACAAAAAATGTGGTTAGTAAAACAAAGTATATTTTAACAGTTTAAAATCAGTATTTTGTATGACAATACTGGTTTTAAGCTCTTAAAATATACTTTGTTTTGACTATGAGTAGGTACCATTATCTCTTATTATAGGAAAAATAAAATAATATAGCTATATGATAACCGAAAATATTTTCTGATATCATATAGCTATATTATTTTATTTTTCCTATAATAAGTGATAATATTTATGAAATACATTTCATAAATATTGGTACATACTTATAGTCAAAACAACCTAAAAATAGGATGGTACGAAATATTGATGAATCATCAAAATTTCATACCAAGGTATATTTATGTTGTTTTACTAACCACATTTTGTAACTAAATACATTTTATAAATATTATCTATTACTATAGAAATAATCATACTATTTTTTTTTCTATAATAAGAGATAATGAGCCATACTCATACTCAAAACAAAGGATATTTTGACTCTGAGTATGCTTCAATATTTATGAAATGCATTTAGTTACAAAATGGGGTTAGTAAAACAAAGTATATTTTAAGAGTTTAAAACCACCATTTTTAGGGTAATACTGGTTTTAAACACTTAAAGCATACTTTGTTTTGACTATGTGCATGCACCAATATTTAGGAAAGGTATTTCATAAATATTGACACATACTCATAGTCAAAACAACATAAAAATACCTTGGTATGCAATTTTGATGAGTCATCAAACGTTAACTCAAAAATAAATCATAGTTCCCTTCTATAAATTTTTATTCGTGCAAGAATAGTTAGTTGGTCTGTTAAATTGGTAAAAAAATAAATAAAAAATATATAAAAAAATAATAATATTATGATTGGTTGGCTAGACAGTTCTAATGGACTAAAACTTGAAAACATCTTCATATTTAAACTCAAAATCTCTCTAACAACCTAAATATAAATACCTGTAGAAATTAATTTCATTAATGAAAGTCATGGGTATTACACATTTACAGATAATGAATCTGTTATTTCTTTTAAGAAATCTAGAAGTAATACCAATACGATATTTAACCATGTTGTGTGTGAGAAGCATATTTTTGTATGGGGTAAGATAAGAATGTTGATGCATTCTACTAATGTCAAACTTATACTAGAATCACCAAATATTTGATAGGAAATAATCATAATGTAGTTAGAATGTTTAAGTAATATGAGAAAAATATAAATCGTGTTGGAATTAAAAATATGGAATTTTGATTATAAGGAAAGATACTGAATTAAGTGATGATCGTCATAGAAAACAATTTGACTACATAACAGTATAGTTTTTCGCATTTTATCTGGCCTTAAACTTCATTCATCTAAATTTTATAAATGTCCAGCTACTTGTAATCTGATGACCCAATTTAAAACAGATAATCTGATGTGACAATCTTAACAGCTCCTGATAACCTGATCTGTTTTACAGATCAGCTGTCCGATAACCGGATCTGATACCTGATAACCTGATCTTAAAACCAGATCAGGTCCTGATAAGCTGATCTGAAAACCAGACCAGCTCCTGATAAGCTGATCTGAAAACCAGACCAGCTCCTGATAAGCTGATCTGAAAACCAGATCAGGTCCTGATAAGCTGATCTGAAAACCAGATCAGGTCCTGAAAAGCTGATCTGAAAACCAGATCAGGTCCTGAAAAGCTGATCTGAAAACCAGACCAGGTCCTGAAAAGCTGATCTGAAAACCAGATCAGGTCCTGATAAGCTGATCTGAAAACCAGACCAGCTCCTGATAAGCTGATCTAAAAATCAGACCAGCTCCTAATAAGATGATCTGAAAACCAGAGCAGCTCCTGATAAGCTGATCTGATAGCTGATACCTGATCTAATAGGTGATACCTGATCTAATAGCTGATACCTCTTATTTGCTATTATTAAACATGGATGAGAAAATTTTAAAACGGTGTTGATAAGAAGTGTCTTGAAGAAAAAGCTTCGTAGTATAAAAACTGGTGAAATAGATACACGTGAACAACTAAGAGATATATTTGATCCTATAACAGAACCTCTCAAAGAATTCATAAATAGTTCTAAAAATATTGAAAGATTACACAAGAAAGAACAAAGTAAAATGAAGACAGAAGTTGAAAATAATACAAGTTTAAAGTCTGAAAAACCATCACTCAAGATAGAGACAAGTTAAAGAAACTTTCAAAAGGAACAATATTTGATAATACCATCTTATTTAATGATGCTAATACTGAGAATGATTATGACGATGAAGAAGAAGAATATGATTTTTACTCACGGCCTTCCAACATCGAAGATGCTTATATTGACTTATTAGTCTGGGAAGGATGAAATGAATTAGATACAAACTATGACTCACATAAAGACTTCAATAATGATTGGAAATTTGGTGATAGAAATCTAAAACTGAAAAAAGATAAAATACAAGTTGATGATCAAATATGGGGCTTAAAAGTGGGTTTATTTTCTTTAATGATTGATAAAACGTGAAAATAGTATGACAAATTTGATTTTGAAAACTAAATAAAATATATAATTTCTACCAATGTATACAATGTTCACTGACGGTGAACAATGTTATCAGTAAATTGTTTCTGGAAACTCAAATCGAGAAACTAAAGGATGAATTAATAAGTGGAGTGTGAAATAAAATTAACGATAGAAGATAGGTATAAAATTGAAAAAGACATTCTAAAAATTAAATCATCTTTTGACAAACAAATTGAAGAGCTGAGCGATAAAATTTATAGATTGGAAAATTAACTACATTTTAGTATAAATATCTGAAAATGTATCAAGTAGATCACAACACTCGCCAAAAAACTGTAAAACAACTCAATGTCCTTAAAAAGAAATTTAGTAAACGTAATCCATAATAAATTTATAAAATTGTTTGTCTATTGTAGTGATGTAATGAATGGAATAGATGATCTTTTATGGAGCTGATTTAGGTGAACTGGGTAGCTATTCTAGAGAAAATAGAAATTATTGATTTTTTGCTGACTGTAACTGACACATTCTCAAAATTTATATTGTGAGTATCGTTGAAAATAAAAGCTGCACTCGAAAAAAACCAAGGCAATGGAAAATATTTTTGAAATGATATGAGTATCAAAACAAAAAAAATACATATAGATGTTGGTACAGAATTTTTAATAAACACTGCAAAATTCATGTATAAACAGAGGATTAAAAATTTCATAATATGAAAGCATCAATAGTAGAATAAATTAATAGATCATTAAAAGGAATTATGTGTTAAGAATTTAGCTATAATGGTTCATATAAGTGGATTGATATACACAAAGATTTACTTAATGCCTACAATAGAAAAGTTCACCACATCATTAAAATATTTGCGATTAAAGTTAACTCAACGAATGAGAAAAAGGTGCAAAATACAGTATACAGTAATTTGAAGAGGTACAAAATGTTGAAATTCAATGAAAATATAAATAAAATTAAAAAGGATAAATCTAATTTGTATTGGTTTTTTGAAGGATTGATTAGGAATTTTAGGTCTCAGGGAAGATAAATAGCTTAATGTACTGGAATTCTCTAAACTTGATGGTCTGTATGAAATATTGTGAAAACTTAAGAGTTCAAAATGAACTATAACACAGTGCAATATTCAGCAACACATCGTTTACCACTTTTTGTAGTAAAAGGTGTACATTTTCCATTTCGAAAGCTCTAGCACACAAAATTTTAAAGTGTGAATATGATTATTATAAAAGATATTCACTTTGTTCATTTCTAGATAAACTAAGAAAATTGGATTTTGATATCCAATCTTTAACAATGTACATGTGTATGAATGGGTATCAAACAAACTTACTAAATAAATACAGACTTCAACTAGAATCATGCTGAAGCATGCATAAATTGTAAAATGGAATGTAAACAGATCTTACTTTATATCTGTATCTGTATGAGTATGAAATAAATTTACCGAGAAAAATATTGGAAGCATGCCGAGGCATGTATGATTTAAAAAAATTCCTGACATCATACTTTTATAAGTACAGAAATTTTAAGAGTTTGTGGCAAATGAAATACATACATACATATGTATCTACTTTGTTAAAAATTCAAAAGAGTGAATTCGTAATTCTAATTGTATAGATTTTTAATTGAAACACCACTAAATGTCGGACTCTCGCCTCACTATTGATAGAATAGCATGCTAAAGCATGCATGCTAGCAAAATATTAAACTTGATAGAAGATGATGAGAAAGCTATTTTCTAATCATTAATTTGTAGACAGCAATTGTATCTGGATCAACTCAACTCATGAATGTATTATATACAGGTATGATTGATGGTAATGAGGACCTTTTCTAAGTGAGAAATTATTAGATCTGAATGTGATACAACGCAGCCTACGTTAACCACAATAACGTCAAGGGGTCAAACACCAAATCTTATATAGAAACACTTGAAGTAAAAATTCTCCTAAACATAGATATTCCAATGTTTCTAACACTTTATGAAAACACTGATGGTGAAATGATGATGGAGGTAAATGTGTTATCTTAGATCGATTTTCTAGAATAGTTGATTATTAAAGATGTATTTCTTTGTATATGAACTAATTTTTACGTACATACATATATTTACCTATATGTATGTTAATACTCTTAAAATTATATAAATATTTTCTATTTCAAGTAGTAAAATCTGAAAAAATAGTAGTGACACATTAGAAGAAAAAATTAATAAAATAAAAAGAGAGACTGACTGATCAACTGATACGTACACTCTGTCTGACAGGTACAAAAAGCTCACTTAAATATATTAGAAATATATACGCAATACGCTAAACTTTAATAAAATTAGAAAAAAAAATCACTTCATCTAGAACATCAAATAAAAGCCATAGGGACCCGTCATAAAATAAACATATACTCGTACATTATTAATGTACTTAAACATATTATCAGTATGAAGTAACACAATTTGAAGAATAAAAAGTTTAAAATTTAATTATCCCTAACGCTGACAAAGAGGAGACAGAAATGTTGACATATAAAGTCATATTGTATACTAGAGGACCAGTTGAGAGGTTAGACCTAAATTGCAAGAAAACGACTTCGTTTTCTGTTGTTCGCTATTCAGGAAGAAAATAAGATTGTTCATTATGAATTAACTAATTTAAAAGTACATTTAAGTTCAGTCTCATATCCATATGATGATAATCCTAACATAAAATTTAAAAATAAACGTAATGCAATTCTATATAGTTATTATATGTATCTAAGATTCCAGCAAAGGTGGTATATGAAAGAATCTCATGCGTTTCTACCTGTACCAGAGTTTAAGATAAAAGCTCCTTTTATTCAATAGCGGGGCAATTGAATAAAATTTTAATTTGAAATAGTAAGCAAAGAAATCAGCTTACTGTATTCTTATTCATGATCGTATAATAGAATACATATGTATATACCCATCAAAGGACAAGTTCGAAAAGTCTTATAAATTGAGTAATATGGAAAACAACATAATTTTTATATACGTACAATGTTTCAAAAGTAATTCAAATGATTTCATCGCAAAAGAAGTAGCGATTGTTTTGAACAATTACGAATATAATGATTTCATTATAAAACTCAATAATCAATAAAAAATAAAAAAAAGAAGCAAGCTGGCTAACAAAAAACTATCATTACATAAGCTGGACTGCTGGATCAGTTTCATTTAAAAATGTTTATAAATGTATAAAAGGCAATGCAAGATGTTCTAAAATAAATGTAAAAGGTGATGAAAAAAGCATACGGCTGGAAAAAATTTTATATCAAAATATTTCTAAGAATGAAGATAAGCTGCATCAACTTTAAACAAATGTAAATTAAATATAGGAAATATTTCTATTATAGTTACTATTATTCTAAAGTATGTATCTTAAGGAATTTAGTTTTACTTAAAACAGCAAATCCTCACAAACTATTAAGTAAATACAGATAAAAGTTAAAACAACGTTTTTTTAATTTCAAATAAAAAAAAAACTATGAAGATATTTGACATCTATACATAAAAGACCAGGCGAATATTTACAACAACAACAAAAACAAAAAAATGTATTCAAACACGGAGGCAAACACTTATTTGTATGTACATACATATGTACATACATACATAAAATCAATTTGTAGATATGTATGTACACATAATATCAAATTTCTTATCAATACTCAAATATTTATTAGATCTTGACAATCACACTTACATATCTACATCATAAAAATATATGAACAACGCAAACCATTCAGTCAGAGCACATGCCCAAGCTAAACGACCTTATTATGGACAGAGAAACTATAAATTTCCATGATCGTATGAAAAGAAGTTCAGCGAAAGAAGCCGGACGTAGTTAAATAAACAAAATCTGTAATATAAACAAATTTCTCGCAGGCAGACTTTAAAGCTGGACAATTTTAAGCATGACAAAATACCCAGCAACCTTGAGTATGAAAATATACTTATGTATATGTATCAGATATATGAAAATATTTTATAGAACCAAATCTCGATATTGAATACAATTTATTTCTACGTACATAAAACAACTAGCGTGAGAAAATCATACGCACACACACGCACATATACCAGATTTCATCTAAGAAAACTTCAAATTATTTCAACAACACACCACCCCTCACAAAACACGGCCAACCTTAAATTCCTATAGATATACATAAAAAAATTCTCACGGTCATTCCTACAAACAACACTGACAACAACACAAATCACGATCAGCCTTAAACTCCTACGAACATGCATACAGATTCCCACGCATACATATCACTCGTACGACAACACCCTCACCTATCCTCAAATCACTAATAGTATTAAACTTCTACAAACATATGTACATACACACAGACATTTTACTACACCCACCTCACCTACCCTAAATCATGATCAGCCTTAAATTTTCACAGACATACATACATACAGATTCCTACGTATACATATTACAACAACACCCTCACCTCTCCCAAATCACGATCAGCCTTAAGCTCCTACAAACATATAGGCATACATACACGCAGTTGATCAACCTCAACTACACCACACCCACTCCCAATAACAGCCTCGCTTAAATTCCTCCGGACAGACACATCCACAAATTCCCATGGATACATACTACTCGTACAACAACATCCTCACCTACCCCAAATCACTATAAGCCTTAAATTCCTACAGACTTGCAACACCTGCATACACGCAGTCGATCTACCTCAACTACACCCCGCCCCCTGTCAATCATACCCTCACACAAATTCCAACAGACAGGTATACACACATACACCGAATCTATCTACCTCAACTACACCACGCTCCCCCGGCTAATCACAGCCTCGCACAACAGACAGACAGACAGACACATCCATAAACTCCATCGGTTATATATTACAACAAAAACCCCACCCACCCAAATCACGGCCAGCCTTAAACTCCTGTATTAGCATTAGAAATAACTTTTATGTTTTCCCGTCTGAATTATGAAAAATCATTTTCCCGTCGGCATTTGAAAAAAATAATAATCATGTTTTGCCGTCGGTATTTGAAAAAAAAAATAATATTCATGTTTTACCGTAGGCATTAGGAAAAATAATCATGTATTGCTGTCGGCAATAGGAAAAAATAATTTTCACTATTTCACCCCCCATTAGTATTAGGAAAAATCATATTCATGATTTTCCCGTCGGCATATACATACATACATTACAAAACGAAAAACCTCCAACCTATGAACCCACTTAACGTATTCCCACAAAAAACAAAATCACCCGTTCACACAATTAATGTAACCTCAAAAAAAATCACCCGTTCCCACAAGGGTTAATGTAAACAAAAAACTCCTAATGTAAACAAAAAATTCCTTATGTAAACAAAAAAACATCAAAGCGTGCCGCCGAAAACTCAAGGGTATCAAATTTCACAAATTTCCAAGAATTTTAAAATTTGGGTAATTAAAATTTTAAAATTTCAAAAGAATTTGGCGTGCACAGTGGGATGAATCGTCAATCTAGATGGTCTAAAGTCATAAATATTAGCATTTCAAAATCTAAAAAATAATAGGATTTCTGGATAGCTAAGAACTTGCTCTAAAAGTACTGATAATATTATATGAAAAATTAAATATTGTAAATATTACATGAAAAATTTATGCTAACGGAGTTCACAATAGCAAAACTCTGTCATATTTCCTAAAAAATCATCTAAAATTTTTTTAAACTATTTTTGTCGAACTCAACAGCCTCAAAGCCGTATAGACTGACAATCAAATAATTTTGACCTACCAGATTAGTGAATCGACCCACTGTGGGGCCGGACCGGCAGTTCACTACTACTCATGTATATTTTGCTTTGCAAATTTAAGCTAGCTCGATCTTGCTAGAATTGAATGTTTTGCAAATTCAGCGATTTGTTTCTATGTAGGTACTACATACATACATACATACATATTTATCTGCATATGTATGTATGTATGTATATAGAATAAAGCATAAAGTAAAAAATTACTATAAGAAATATACCCCGAAGGAAATGTCAATGGTGACAATGTGCTGACTAGCTTTTGACTAGCTTGTCACCAGTACTACTCTTTAATTATTTGGCATGTGCTTATCATTGAAACCCTACTAATAGCACTAAAATAATTGACTAGGTAGCGAATACATGGTTCTTAGGGTAACATGGAGACATACCAATCAGACAGTTAATTACTGATACATTTCTGTAATTTACGTACATACATATTTATGTATATTGACAAGTTGTTGCAAAATCCTTCAGAAATACACCACATCTATTTTCTTTTTTCTTTTATACTGACGAATAGAAGAGAATTTGAAGACTATGTAACTACTACTAGGATTTTAGTGTTGACATAAAGACACCTCCCTCCAGGTCTGACTGCAGGGTAGGATCACAGCACATTTTATTATGGTATGATCTACTCCAGATCAATTTATGTGTGATCATGTATGTATTTGACTTGTTTAATAGTTTTAAATTTAAGAAGTGTCCATAGCTTTTGCCATTGTTTGTCACTTTTGATGGGGAAGGTTAGGGTTTTCTATGTATGTAGATACTACATACATATTTAAATGCATATGTATGTATATAGAATAAAGCATAAAGTAAAAAATTTAATATAAGAAATATAGGATCACAACACATTTTATTATGATATGACCTACTGCAGATCAATTTATGTGTGATGATGTATGTGTTTGACTTGTTCAATAGTTTTAACTGTAAGAAGTGTCGTCATAGCTTTTCTCATTGTTTGTCACTTTTGTTGGGGGAGGTTAGGGTTTTCTATGTATGTTCAAAGTTTAGTAATATAAAACAATTTCAATTCGAAACAAATTAACTGCCTTATTCATAAAAAATATTTCTGTTTAATACGAGGTTTATGAATCAAATTTTGTATGAAAATTTTGTATGAAAATTTGATTAATAAACCTTTTATAAAATCAAATTATTTTTTTTTTTTTTTATGGATTAGGCCCTAAAAAGTAGATCAAGCACCTTTCAAAAAATTTTCAATTTGTTTTATTATTTATTTATTTTATTATTATCATTTATTTATTTTAATAATGTTTTATAATAAATATCTATTATATTCAATATAATTAGTTTTCTTAAAAAGTAGACCGAGCACCTACAGGTGTTGCGGCCATCAGTACTACCAAAGTAGTACCAGGGGCAGCATTGGAAGTGCCCCCCATCGTTGTCCTCATCCTCTGTAACCCCCATGTCTTCATTTTCGTCCAGCATATTTTGGAAAAAGTTGAAAAGTTCGCAGTGGTCGTACAGCTGAAACCACTCGAAATCTAACAAAAACTGGTTGAATCTGCTTCTTATTCCGATCATTTTTTATTTGATATAAAAGGATGACAGTTCTTTGAGGCTTCTGTTGTTACTAATTGTTATACACTAAAATTCTTGGATTTTTATAGTAGATTTAGAAAACCTATGTTCATCAAGGAATTTCGAAAAAAGTATAAAAACTGAGACGGTTTAGTGTACAAATAGAATCAAATCAATTGTTACTCCCCTTTTAGCATACTATATTCCTTTCTTTCTTTCTTTCCTTCTTTCTTTCTATCTCTCTTTCTTTCTATCTCTCTTTCTCTCTATTTCTCTCTAAGAATTTCCTCATATAGACATATTCACTATCAGCCCAATTATGAATAACAATTTCGTGCGAGTTTTTTCACTTTTCCCTTTTCTCCTATTATGAACTTGTGTTTTCCCTTTTTTTTTTTTTTTTTTTTTTTTTTTTTTTTTTCACATATTTTTTCAAGTTTCCAAAGCTGTCGAAATATTCTTTTTCATTCTTGTTTTTATAGTATGCTACCCAATGTGTACCAGGTCCTGTTGATACATCTAAGTTGATTATTCCACATTCAATTTTCTTTGTTCGTTTTGGTAGAGTATTCAACATGAAAACTCCTCTAAAATATGGAATTTTTATAGAGAAACGGTTTAGGTCCACATCAGATAGTGGTCTGTTGGGCAGCATCTTTAAGAGTTTCTTGATTCCTCTTTGTGAACTAAACCATAACCTTTTTTATATGGTTTTAAGTAAAGTCCTTTTCCAACTGCTATAGATTCCATCGCTTTATTATGTCTAGTTGCTTCATCAAGTTGATTTTTTGCATTCTTTGTTGCATTTACAGCTTTAGCTATGGCAGCACCTCCAGTTGTTAGACTACCAATTGCACCCAGAGCAGTTAAAATCGGTATTAGAGGTAAAAAACCACCGATTTTTGGAACACGTATTACACGTGGAACTACAATTTGAGACTTTCTTCCTTTTAATGATTTGTTAATAGTTTTTCGTGCAATTTTAATAGCTGAGTTAATATCTAATGGGTTTTCCTTCTTTAGTATTTTTGTTGTAGCTCTAATTGATGTTCTAAATAGTTTTTTATCATTTAGCTTGTTCTTTTTAGCATTTTTCTTTTTCTCCACACCCATACCAAATTTAGTTTTGGCTTTCATTGCGTTAGTAACCATATATGCAAATGATTTTTCTGCAAGACTACTGTCTTTTGCTAAAACTCGATTCCAAGCTGAATTTTCAAGTATTTTATCAGCTTTATGTCTTGTACTTAAATCCTTATTTTTTGAATACGCAATATCGTGATTTTTACAAGCAGAGTCCAATAAGTTAATACCTTTGTCACCTCGATTTAAACGTTTTTGTAGTTTTGTTCCAGGTCCACAGTACTGATACCCCGGAAGATGAAGCTCAACAGGTAGAGAGTTTATTATTTTATCTACTATACCTCCTCCAACGAAGGTGTTTTTATGACTAAACGTTTTCTGATATCGTATAACCATATTATCTAATTTTTTCTATAATAAGAGGTAACATTTATAAAATGTATTTAGTTACAAAAATGCAGTTAGTGAAACAACATAAAAATATTTTAGTTCGTAATATTGACGATTCAGTCAACATCACTTCAAAAATAAAGCATAGCCCCCTCTTACCAAATTCTATTCGTGCTCTAATAGTTGGACCATCCAATTGTGGAAAGACTAATGTTATGATTGGCTTACTAGAAAGTCCTAATGGACTCAAGTTTGAAAACATCTATTTATACTCAAAATCTCTATATCAACCCAAATATGAATACCTGAAGAAACTAATTTCACCAATTAAAGGAATGGGATATTATACATTTACAGATAATGAATCAGTTATTCCACCTGACGAAGCTAAAACTAATTCAATTATGATATTTGATGATGTTGCATGTGAAAAGCAGAATAATATACGTACATATTTTTGTATGGGGCGACATAGGGATGTCGATTCATTCTACTTGTGTCAAACTTATACTAGAATTCCCAAGCATTTAATAAGAGACAATGCCAATGTTATTATAATGTTTAAACAAGATGAGACGAATATGAAGCATGTTTATAGAGATCATGTTGGTGGCGATATGAGTTATGAAAAGTTTCATGAGATTTGTCGAGAGTGTTGTAAGGATAAATATGGATTTTTGGTGATTAGCAAAGATAATGAATTAAATGATGGACGCTACAGAAAGCAATTTGACTATTTCATAACTATATAAACTACTCTTCATAAACATTTACTTTAGTTATTAATCTAACTTTAAGCTTGATACATCTATTTGCTATAACCTCATCTGATACCTGATAAGCTGATCTGAAAACCAGACCAGCTACCTAATAACCTGATTTGATACCTGATAACCTGATCTGAAAACCAGACTAGGTCCTGAAAAGCTGATCTGAAAACCAGACTAGGTCCTGAAAAGCTGATCTGAAAACCAGACCAGGTCCTGAAAAGCTGATCTGAAAACCAGACCAGCTACCTAATAAGCTGATTTGATACCTGATAACCTGATCTGAAAACCAGACCAGGTCCTGAAAAGCTGATCTGAAAACCAGACCAGGTCCTGAAAAGCTGATCTGAAAACCAGACCAGGTCCTAAAAAGCTGATCTGAAAACCAGACCAGGTCCTAAAAAGCTGATCTGAAAACCAGACCAGGTCCTGAAAAGCTGATCTGAAAACCAGACCAGGTCCTGAAAAGCTGATCTGAAAACCAGACCAGGTCCTAAAAAGCTGATCTGAAAACCAGACCAGGTCCTAAAAAGCTGATCTGAAAACCAGATCAGGTCCTGAAAAGCTGATCTGAAAACCAGACCAGGTCCTAAAAAGCTGATCTGAAAACCAGACCAGATGCTAATAAGCTGATCTAATAGCTGATACCTCATCTAATAGCTGATACCTTTTATTTATTAAACATGGATGAGAAAATTTTAAAACAGTTGGTGTTGACAAGAAATGTCTTGAAGAAAAAGCTTCGTAGTATAAAAACTGGTGAAATAGATACACGTGAACAACTAAGAGATACATTTAAACCTATAACAGAACCACTGAAAGAATTCATAAATAGTTCTAAGAAAATTAAAAGAATTCCCATTAAAGAAGAAAATAAAATGAAGACAGAATTTGAAAATAATACAAGTTTAAAGTCTGAAAAACCATCACTCAAGATAGAGACAAGTACACCAAAGAAACTAGCAGAAGGAACAATATTTGATAATACCACCTTATTTAATGATACTAATTCTAAAAATGATGATGATGACGATGATGATGAAGATGATTTTTACTCACAAACTTCCAATACAGAAGATACTTATACTGATTTATCAGTCTTGGAAGAAAGAAATGAATTAGATACAAACTATGGTCCACATAAAGATTTCAATAATGAATGGAAATTCGGTGATAGTAAACTTACACTTAGTGAACATAAAATACAAGTTGGTGGTCAAATATGGGCTCTAACACCAGGACTATTTTCTCTAATGTTTCATAAAATACCAAAAAATTATGATAAATTTGAACTCGAAATCTATAAAAAGATTTTAATTACTACTAATGCATATAGAAGAGACTATAAACCTGATGGTCAAATTAAGGGTACTAGAGGATATAAATATAAACATATTATTAAGAAATTTATTGACGAGAAAAACCAGGATAATTTACCCGAATCAACAGGATCTAAGCCAAAAGGTAGCTACTTAGGTGATGGAATGATGGAATTTAACATCCATAAGCCCAACTATATATACTGGGATGATCCAAATGAGCTAGTAGATCGACTTCGACTACTGCTCGCATCACAAGCTGCAGGTCATAATAATCACAATAACGAGATTGTATCAATTATTGAAGAACTACGTGAAGCTAATATAATACATTAACTTTAATAAAGTATATAAAGCATGTCTGTTGATAAATTTGGACATTATTTAAACGATACTAGCAACATAGTTTCTTTGAAAAATGCACCTAAACTGCTGGGGTTCTTTGTGGATACGAACAACAACATTGATGTCCAAAACAAAAGGATCAAAAATGTTGCAAAAGCTGTGGAGGAAAACGATGTTATCAATAAATTGTTTCTGCAAACTCAAATCGAAAAACTAGAAGAGAAATTATTAGCATACTTTAAGAGAGACAGTACTATAATTCAAGAAAATATTCAAATGCAAATTGAGGATCTACATCGCGAAACAAAATTAGATATAGAAGAAAATTATAAAATTGAAAAAGATATTCTAAAAATTAAAACATCCTTTGAAGAACAAATTGAACAGCTTAATGAGAAAATTTATAGATTAGAAAATTACATGTTTGTATCAATAGCTGAAAGTGCTTCAACTAGATCACAACACTCTCCAAAAAATCTCTAAAAACAACTTAATGTCTTCAAAAAGAAATTTAGTAAACGAACTCCATAAGCAAGCACGAAAACATTTTGTGCGTCGCAGAGTTATAATGAAAGGAATAGATGATCTTTGGCAAGCTGATTTAGTTGAAATGGGGAACTATTCTAAAGAAAATAGAAATTATCGATTTTTGCTGACTATAATTGACACATTCTCAAAATTTGCATGGGCAGTACCGCTAAAAACAAAAACTGCACTTGAAACAACTAACGCAATGGAAAATATTTTTGAATTGGGGCGAATACCAAAAAACATACAAACAGATGATGGTAAAGAATTTTTCAACAAACACTTTGAAAAATTAATGCATAAATACAACATTAATCACTACTCAACATATAGCATTATGAAAGCATCAATAGTAGAACGATTTAATAGAACACTGAAAGGAATGATGTGGAAAGAATTTAGCTTTAATGGTTCTTATAAGTGGATTGATATATACAAAGATTTACTTAATACCTACAATAGAAAAGTTCATCGTACCATTAAAATGCCTCCAATTAAAGTCAACTCAACAAATGAGGAAAAGCTGCTAAATACAGTATACAGTCATATGAAAATGTATAAAATGTCAAAATTTAATGTAGGAGATCATGTACGCATAAGCAAATATAAGCATACATTTGAAAAAGGTTATACTCCAAATTGGACTACAGAAATTTTCACAATTACAAGAGTTCAAAATACAAATCCTGCAACATACATATTAGAAGACTATCTTGGTAATCCTATTAAAGGTGGATTCTATACTGACGAACTTTCAAAAACCAGATTTCCAAATACATATCTAGTTGAAAAGGTGCTTAAAATTAAAGGGAAGGAGGTATATGTTAAATGGCTGGGATTTTCTAATCAACACAATTCTTGGATAAGTAAAGATGAAATATTATAGATGAAAGAAAAACTAAATCAACAACAACATCATAGCAAAACAATAATAGCATTAATATTAAGAAACTAATGTTAATTTTAAAATAAGAAAATGAAATAAATATGTAAATTATGCTTATAAACCATACTGTCTACTAAACTTTATTTAATTGTAATCAGTCTGTTATAATGTCAATAACACTTACTCTGAGCTCTAACTCATCAGAATTATCTGCTAGTTACTTTCCTCCTATTGAATTACATGATGCATATGAGTGTGCTCTAACTGATTTTCATTCATACAACAGTATTCCAAATGTAGACACCTACAACAATATGTTTCATATAGGAGAATATACAATAGAAATACCAATTGGATCTTACGAACTAAATGATATAGTTGATTTTATAGAAGAGCAATACAAACTACTCTGTCCAGCAAATAAGATTTTTATTGAAGCTAATAACAATACAATGCAAGTTAAAGTTAATAGTTCCAAGGATACTGTATATTTTAATAAAGACAATACAATTGGAAAACTTTTAGGATTCAATAGCAAAATCCTAACACCAAACCAATATTATTATTCAGATCTTCCAGTTAATATTTTTAAAGTAAATCTCTTGCGAGTTGAAAGTAGTATCGCTATTAACACATATATGAATAGCTCCAAATCGCATACACTTCATGAATTTCCGATTAATGTGCCTCCAGGCTATAAAATAGATGAGGTTCCAAGAAATCTTATCTATTTACCTGTGAACACCAGAGAGATAAGTTCACTAGCGCTGCGCGTAGTTGATCAACACGGTGATTTAATTAATTTCCGAGGAGAGGAAATTACAATACGAATACATTTAAGGCCAACTAAATAATGCTAATATACAACACAAATACCTTAAAAAATATAGCAACAAGAACAACATCAACATTAAAGCGATCAGTACAACAGAAAGCATTAACAACATCAAATAAAAATTTTCTAAAGTCCTTGAATTTTAAATTGAAGACAAAATGAGTTCAATAATAGATGTCTTAGATAAGCCCTTGTCTGATGAGAATATAATCAAAAAGGACTATCATACATATGTACCATACTTACAATCTTACAACAATAATGATGAAATTAGAATTTCAATACAAAATCAAGATTTGTACGTGCTACCCAGTGAAAGCTACATTTATGTAGAAGGTTTTGTTGCTGATGATAATAACTCTAAATCTTCTTCATCATCGGACAACTTTATATTAAAAAACAACTTTGTGGCATATCTATTTGATGAAATTCGCTATGAGCTCAATGGAATTGAAATTGATCATACAAGATATTTAGGAGCCACAAGCACCATAAAAAATTTGGTTTCTATGTCACCAACAGAAAGCAACGTGATGCAAAATGCTGGATGGAACAAAATTGACGATGTCACTCTTGTAAATGGCTTTTTCAATTTCTATGTACCTCTAAAAATGCTTCTAGGATTCGCTGAAGACTACAACAAAGTTATACTAAATGGAAAACATGAATTGATACTCTTGCGCAATAAGAACGACGAAGATCTTGTACGCTCGAGTGTTTCTACTAAAAAAGCTAAACTTACAATTTCACTAATCTCATGGAGAATCCCACATGTTCAATTATGCGACTTTAGCAAATTGAATATGATTAAAATTATTAACAATGGTGCTTCTATACCTATGGCATTTCGCAGTTGGGATTGTCATGTCAATCCACAATTAAATATGGGAACTAGCCATATTTGGAATGTTAAACTAGCTGCAAATAGAGAACGCCCTCGTTTTGTATTGATTGCTTTTCAACAAGAAAATAAGTTTGTTCATTGTGATTTGACTAATTTAAAAGTACATTTAAATTCAGTCTCATATCCATATGATGATCTTAACATAAAGTTCAAAAATGAACGATATGCAATTCTATATGATATGTATCTAAGATTTCAACAAAGCTACTATATGAAAGAATCTCAACCGCTTCTAACTGCATCAGAGTTTAAGACAAAAGCTCCTATTATTGTAGTAGATGTCAGTCATCAGAATGAATCACTCAATAATGGACCGATTGATATAAAAATAGAATTTGAAACAGCAACTAATATTGGAGCAAAAACATCAGCTTACTGCATTCTTATTCATGATCGTATATTAGAATATGTACCTATCAAAGGACAAGTGCGAAAAGTCTTATGAATTGACTAATATGGAAAACAACATAATTTTCATAGACGTACAAGGTTTCAAAAATAATTCAAATGATTTCATCGCAAAAGAAGTAGCAATTGTTTTCAACAATTATGAATATAACAATTTCATTATAAAACCCCCATTTGATATCAAATGCTTATCAATAGAAAAGCAAAGAGAAGCAAAGTGGCTAACAAAAAACTATCATCACCTAAGCTGGACTGCTGGATCAGTTTCATTTCAAAGCGTTTGCAATTTTATAAAAGCCAACGCAAGATGTTCTAAAATTTATGTAAAAGGTGAAGAAAAAAGACGATGGTTGGAAAAAATTGTATGCCGAAAAATTTTTAACGTTGAGGATATAGGCTGCATCAACTTTAAACAAATGGAAATCAAGTATCCAGAATATTTTTATTGTAATTATCATAAATTTGGTGCTTGCGCACTAAAAAATGCTATTTTACTAGCAAAAGAAATGTCTTGCTTTAATTAAACTTTTTCACTTTTTAAAATATGAATGTATGTATTATTATAAAATTTTATAAAATTTTAAACAATAAATGTATAAAAAATAAAATGAAATAAAATGTGTTTTCTTATTTCAAATAAAAACTACATAAAGGAAAGAGAAGGAAGTGGGGAGAAGGAGAAATTAACTTTTTTGCTTACTTGCAAATTCTTGGTTTTTGTTTCTCTGCTGTTGAGTGTACTTAGTTTGCTGCTTTAAAATAATCGTAGACAAAGAAAATAATTACGTTGCAAAATATATATGTATTCTACAAAATATTCCACGCACAAGTACCCACGATCACACATTCATACATGCACACATACATGCACACATACATACATACACATACATACATACACATACACATACATACATACATACATATTTCTTAAACAAATACACAAAATATTAAATTACCCGCGACTATCAAGCTGGACCCCCCACACACAAGTATGGGTGTTCACATACATGTGAACACAAGTATGGGTGTTCACATACATGTGAACACATAAATAAATATTTTCTCTGATATTACTGATATAGTATTACGATAACAAATTTATACAGTCTGGCAACACTGGCAATTTTCCCTTTGGTATTAGAAAATAATAATCATGTTTTGCCGTCGGCATTAGGAAAAATATTCATATATTGCCGTAGGCATTAGGAAAAATAACAATCATGTTTTGCCGTAGGCATTTGAAAAAAAATTCATATATTGCCGTAGGCATTAGGAAAAATATTCATATATTGCCGTAGGCATTAGGAAAAATATTCATATATTGCCGTAGGCATTAGGAAAAATATTCATATATTGCCGTAGGCATTAGGAAAAATATTCATATATTGCCGTAGGCATTAGGAAAAATTAATTTTCACAATTTCACACCCATTAGTATTAGGAAAAATCATTGCATGATTTTCCCGTCGGCATATATACTTATGAAATACTAATCTTATGAAACCCCTTAATCCACCCCCCCAAAAATCACCTATTCACATAATTAATGCCACCTCAAAAAAAATCACCCGTTCACACAAAGTTAATGTAAACAAAAAAACTCCTTATGTAAACAAAAAATTCCTTATGTAAACAAAAAGTTGGACGGACTTATTGACCCACCCTCGTAGGGTATCAAATTTCACAAATTTCCAAGAATTTTAAAATTTGGGTAATTAAAATTTTAAAATTTCAAAAGTTTAATTGGGGCCGGATTGGCAGTTCCCTACTACTGATACCTAATATAGACACCAAATACCTAATACCAGACACCAGATAACTATTAACAGACACTAGATACCTAATACCAGACACTAGATACCTAATGCCAGACACTAGATACCTAATACCAGACACTAGATACCTAATATAGACACCAAATACCTAATACCAGACACCAGATATCTAATACCAGACACCAGATACCTAATACCAGACACCCAAAAACGTACACCAGATACCTGATAACAGACACCAGGATACCTGATAAAAGACACCAATCAGCTAATACCTGTCAGCAGATACCTAATAACAGACACTAGTTACCTAATACCACACACCAGATAACTAATACCAGACACCATATATCTAATACCAGATACCTAATACCAGATACCTAATAACGTACACCAGATACCTGATAACAGACACCAGATGCCTAATACCAGACACTAGATACCTAATTACAGACACCAGATACCTAATACCAGACACAAGATACCTAATACCAGACACTAGATACCTAATACCAGACACCAAATAACTAATAACATACACCAGATACCTGGTAAAAGACACCAGATAGCTAATACCAGATAACTAATAACAGACACCAGATACCTAATACCAGACACTAGATACCTAATACCAGACACAAGATAACTATTAACAGACACTAGATACCTAATACCAGACACTAGATACCTAATACCAGACACTAGATACTTAATACCAGACACCAGATACCTAATACCAGACACTAGATACAAAATACCACACACCAGATACCTACTACCAGACACCAGATAACTAATAACAGACATCAGATTCCTAATAACAGACACCAGATACCTAATACCAGACACCTGATATCTAGTACCAGACACCAGATACCTAATACCCGATACCTAACACTAGATACCTAATACCAGACACTAGATGCCTAATACCAGACACCAGATAACTATTAACAGACACTAGATACCTAATACCAGACACTAGATACCTAATACCAGACACCAGACAACTAATAACAGACATCAGATTCCTAAAAACAGACACCAGATACCTAATACCAGACACCTGATATCTAGTACCAGACACCAGATACCTAATACCCGATACCTAACAACGCACAGTGGCGTGAATTAAAAAAAAAGTGGTAAAAAGTCCGCAACTTTTGAACTAGTTAACCGATTTCGATGAAACCAACTGTTTTGGAAAGTAGAAGTGTTGATATTTTTAGAAAGCATATTTTGAGGCACCCTGTTGTAAGACAGGGTAGCTACAAACAGCCTCAAAGTGGGAAAGTGCGGGTATCGGAATTCTTTCGGAGCTTGTAACTTTTGTAAATAGGGACCGATTTCAATAATTTTTTCAGCGGGACAATCTACGTTAAGAAATAAAAATAAAACATGCTAAGAGTACCATTTTATCTCTTTAAGTTTCCAAGTTATTTGACTTGAAAAATTTATTTTTTAATTTTTGGCCCTGACTTTTTTTATTCGTTAGTACATAACTTCTTTATTACTTGGCAAAAATCAGTATCTTTTATTGTTTTTGAAAGAAAACTTCATTACAATTCATATAAAATAAAAAATTTCTTTTATATCTCAAAAATTGTAGCAAGGAATAATTTTGCAATTTGGATTTTTAAAAATTATGAAAAAATTTGGTATATTTTGTGAAAAAAGTATTCTTAATTTTTTTGGAATATTTTAAAAAATTATTAAGTGTTTGATAAACACTTTGATTGTTTCTGAGAAAGGAGACATTGAGAAAGGCTGTGAAATAAATTTTGGAGATTGTTGTTGGTGCACCCTACATTCAGCATTGGTCGAAAACTAGCAATTTTTTTTCAAAAAAACCGATTTTCGGATGTGGCAAAAAAATTGCACGGTCGTTTTTGTAAATTTTTTGGTTTTTTATTATAAATAAATTTGTTATAAGTAACCTGTAAGAAACTCTTGACATCCTACACATAAATGTAGGCAGGAGAGGAGATTTTCTAAAAATTCTAAAATTTTTCTAACACAATTTTTCCCAATAAGAAAAAAGTATTATAAAATTATAAATTGGGAATCATTTTAATTTTTATCAATAGTATACATTTAGTTTTGCAAACTTAAAAAAAATTATTCTCCTACCTTCAATACTTTTTGAAATATTCGAAATCCAATTTTGATTAAAAATTTTAATTTTCTACATTTTTTATTTTTGTCTAAATTATTGATCTTATTTTCTTTACTGCAAATGTTTCTTAATTTTTTCTATGTTATTACAATAGTAGATACAATTGTCTATTCAACGGTATATAATATGTATTCCTTTGCCATTATATCAGTCTTAAAATGTATACACAAATATAACACCTCAGGTAACAATTTACGTGTTTTATCTGTTACTCAAACAAACCCACATTTTTTATGAACTCTTGAAGTATATTTATATACCTACAAGGACAAATAGATTGAGTTATTTATTTATTTAAAAAAATTAGTAGTTAATTTAACATTAGAACATTAAATTACGAACATTTTTTTATGTAGCTCCTTTTTAAACGCATCTAAATTGCCTAAGTTTTGAATATAATTTGACAGAGAATTCCAGAGACTTTTTGCCATGATAATACCAGACACTAGATACAAAATACCACACACCAGATACCTACTACCAGACACCAGATAACTAATAACAGACATCAGATTCCTAATAACAGACACCAGATACCTAATACCAGACACCTGATATCTACTACCAGACACCAGATAACTAATAACAGACATCAGATTCCTAATAACAGACACCAGATACCTAATACCAGACACCAGATATCTAATACCAGACACCAGATACCTAATACCAGATACCCAAAATCGTACACCAGATACCTGATAACAGACACCAGATACCTGATAAAAGACACCAATCAGCTAATACCAGTCAGCAGATACCTAATAACAGACACTAGATACCTAATACCACACACCAGATAACTAATACCAGACACCATATATCTAATACCAGACACCAGATACCTAATACCAGATACCTAATAACGTACACCAGATACCTGATAACAGACACCAGATGCCTAATACCAGACACTAGATACTTAATAACAGACACCAGATACCTAATACCAGATACAAGATACCTAATACCAGACACTAGATACCTAATACCAGACACCAACTAACTAATAACATACACCAGATACCTGATAAAAGACATCAGATAGCTAATACCAGATACCAGATAACTAATAACAGACACCAGATACCTAATACCAGACAGTAGATACCTAATACCAGACACCAGATAACTATTAACAGACACTAGATACCTGATAAAAGACACCAGATAGCTAATACCAGATACCAGATAACTAATAACAGACACTAGATACCTAATACCAAACACCAGATACCTAATACCAGACACTAGATACAAAATACCACACAGCAGATACCTAATACCAGATACCCAAAACCGTACACCAAATAACTAATAACATACACCAGATACCTGATAAAAGACACCAGATAGCTAATACCAGATACCAGATAACTAATAACAGACACCAGATGCCTAATACCAGACACTAGATACCTAATAACAGACACCAGATACCTAATACCAGACACCAGATAACTATTAAGAGACACTAGGTACCTAATACCAGACACCAGATAACTAATAACAGACATCAGATTCCTAATAACAGACACCAGATACCTAATACCAGACACCTGATATCTAGTACCAGACACCAGATACCTAATACCCGATACCTAACACAAGATACCTAATACCAGACACTAGGTGCCTAATACCAGACACCAGATAACTATTAACAGACACTAGATACCTAATACCAGACACAAGATACCTAATACCAGACACCAGATATCTAATAACAGACATCAGATTCCTAAAAACAGACACCAGATACCTAATACCAGACACCTGATATCTAGTACCAGACACCATATACCTAATACCAGACACTAGATACCTAATATAGACACCAGATAACTATTAACCGACACTAGATACCTAATACCAGACACTAGATTCCTAATACCAGACACTAGATACCAAATACAAGGCACTAGATACCTAATACCAGACACCAGATAACTAATACCAGACACCAGATACCTAATACCAGACGCCATATACCTAATACCAGACACTAGATACCTAATATAGACACCAGATAACTATTAACCGACACTAGATACCTACTACCAGACACTAGATTCTTAATACCAGACACTAGATACCAAATACAAGACACTAGATACCTAATACCTGACACCAGATAACTAATACCAGACAACAGATATCTAATACCAGACTCCAGATACCTAATAACGTACACCAGATAACTAATAACAGACACCTGATAACTAATACCAGATACTAGATACCTAATACTAGATACCAGATAACTAATAACAGATACCAGATACCTAATATCAGACACCAGATTCCAAATCACAGACCCTAGATACCACACACCAGATAACTAATACCAGACACCAGATATCTAATACCAGACACCAGATACCTAATACCAGACACTAAATACCTAATGCCAGACACTAGATACCTAATACCAGACACTAGATACCTAATACCAGACACCAGATAACTAACAACAGACACCAGATACCTAACAACAGACACCAGATACCTAATACCAGACACCATATAACTAATAACAGACACCAGATACCTAATACCAGACACTAGATACCTAATACCAGACACTAGATTCCTAATACCAGACACTAGATACCTAATACCAGACACTAGATACCTAATACCAGACACCAGATAAATAACAACAGACACCAAATACCTAACAACAGACACCAGATACCTAATACCAGACACCAGATAACTATTAACAGACACTAGATACCTAATACCAGACACTAGACACCTAATACCAGACACTAAATACCTAATGCCAGACACTAGATACCTAATACCAGATACTAGATAACTAATACCAGACACCAGATAACTATTAACAGACACTAGATACCTAATACCAGACACTAGATTCCTAATACCAGACACTAGATACCTAATACCAGACACTAGATACCTAATACCAGACACCAGATAACTAACAACAGACACCAGATACCTAACAACAGACACCAGATACCTAATACCAGACACCAGATAACTAATAACATACACCAGATACCTGATAAAAGACACCAGATAGCTAATACCAGTCACTAGATGCCTAAAAACAGACACCAGATTCCTAATAAAAGGCACCAGATACCTAATACCAGACACTAGATACCTAATATCAGGCACTAGATACATAATACCAGACACCAGATAAACTAATACCACACACCAGATATCTATTACCAGACACCAGATACCTAATACCAGATACTAGATACCTAATACCAGATAACTAATAACAGACACCAGATGCCTAATACCAGACACCAGATTCCTAATAACAGACACTAGACACAAAGTACCACACACCAGATACCTAATACCAGACACCAGATATCTAATACCAGACACCAGATATCTATTACCAGACTCCAGATACCTAATACCAGATACCTAACAACGTACACCAGATCACTAAAAACAGACACCAGATATCTAATACCAGATACCATATACCTAATACCATACACCATATAACTAATAACAGACACCAGATACCTAATACCAGACACTAGATACCTAATGCCAGACACCAGATACCTAACACTATACACTAGATACCTAATGCCAGACACTAGATACCTAATATCAGGCACTAGATACATAATACCAGACACCAGATAAACTAATACCACACACCAGATATCTATTACCAGACACCAGATACCTAATACCAGATACTAGATACCTAATACCAGATAACTAATAACAGACACCAGATGCCTAATACCAGACACCAGATTCCTAATAACAGACACTAGATACAAAGTACCACACACCAGATACCTAATACCAGACACCAGATATCTAATACCAGACACCAGATATCTATTACCAGACTCCAGATACCTAATACCAGATACCTAACAACGTACACCAGATCACTAATACCAGACACTAGATACCTAATACCAGACACCAGATAACTATTAACAGACACTAGATACCTAATACCAGACACTAGATTCCTAATACGAGACACTAGATACCTAATACCAGACACTAGATACCTAATACCAGACACCAGATATCTAATACCAGATACCTAACAACGTACACCAGATACTTAATAAAAGACACCAGATCACTAATAACAGACACCAGATAACTAATACTAGACACCAGATACCTAATACCATACACCATATACCTAATACCAGACAACATATACCTAAAAACAGACACCAGATACCTAATACCAGACACTAGATACCTAATGCCAGACACTAGATACCTAATACCAGACACTAGATACCTAATACTAGACACTAGATACCTAATACCAGACACCATATAACTATTAACAGACACTAGATACCTAATACCAGATACTAGATTCCTAATACGAGACACTAGATACCTAATACCAGACACTAGATACCTAATACCAGACACCAGATACCTAATACCAGATACCTAACAACGTACACCAGATACTTAATAAAAGACACCAGATCACTAATAACAGACACCAGATAACTAATACTAGACACCAGATACCTAATACCATACACCATATACCTATCTGGTGTCTGGTATCTAGTATACCTAATACCAGACACCAGATAACTAATAACAGACTTCAGATTCCTAATAACAGACACCAAATACCTAATACCAGACACCAGATATCTAATACCAGACACCAGATATCTAATACCAGACACCAGATACCTAATACCAGACACTAAATACCTAATGCCAGACACTAGATACCTAATACCAGACACTAGATACCAAATACCAGACACCAGATAACTATTAACAGACACTTGATATCTAATACCAGACACCAGATATCTAATACCAGACACCAGATACGTAATACCGGATACCCAACAACGTACTAATACCACTCACCAGATAACTAATACCAGACACCACATATCTAATACCAGACACCAGATACCTAATACCAGACACTAAATACCTAATGCCAGACACTAGATACCTAATACCAGATACTAGATACCTAATACCAGACACCAGATAACTACTAACAGACACTAGATACCTAATACCAGACACTAGATTCCTAATACGAGACTCTAGATACCTAATACCAGACACTAGATACCTAATACCAGACACCAGATACCTAATACCAGATACCTAACAACGTACACCAGATACTTAATAAAAGACACCAGATCACTAATAACAGACACCAGATAACTAAGACTAGATACCAGATACCTAATACCATACACCATATACCTAATACCAGACACCATATAACTAAAAACAGACACCAGATACCTAATACCAGACACTAGATACCTAATTCCAGACACTAAGTATCTAATACCAGACACTAGATACCTAATACTAGACACCAGATAACTATTAACAGACACTAGATACCTAATACCAGACACTAGATACCTAATACTAGACACTAGATACCTAATACCAGACACCAGATAACTAATAACAGACATCAGATTCCTAATAACAGACACCAAATACCTAATACCAGACACAAGATATCTAATACCAAACACCAGATACGTAATACCAGATAGCCAACAACGTACTAATACCACACACCAGATAACTCATACCAGACACCAGATACCTAATACCAGATACCTAATAACGTACACCAGATACCTAATAACGTACACCAGATACCTGATAACAGACACCAGATAGCTAACACCAGACACTAGATAACTGATTACAGACACCACATGACTAATACCAGACACAAGATACCTGATAAAAGACACCAGATTCCTAATAACAGACACTAGATACCTAATACCACACACCAGATAACTAATACCAGACACCATATATGTAATACCAGACACCAGATACCTAATACCAGATACCTAATAACGTACACCAGATACCTGATAACAGACACAAGATACCTAATACCAGACACAAGATACATAATAACATACACCAGATACCTGATAAAAGACATCAGATAGCTAATAGCAGTCACCAGATACCTAATAACAAACATCAGATTCCTAATAACGGACACCAGATACCTAATACCAGATACCTAATACCAGATACCTAATAACGTACACCAGATACCTGATAACAGACACCAGATACCTAATACCAGACACCAGATACCTAATAACAGACACCAGATACCTAATACCAGACTTTAGATACCTAATGCCAGACACCAGATACCTAACACCAGACACTACATACCTAATGCCAAACACTAGATACCTAATACCAGACACTAGATACCTAATACCAGACACCAGATAACTATTAACAGACACTAGATACCTAATACCAGACACTAGATACCTAATACCAGACACCAGATAACTAATAACAGACATCAGATTCCTAATAACAGACACCAGATACCTAATACCAGACACCTGATATCACGTACCAGACACCAGATACCTAATTTCCGATACCTAACACTAGATACCTAATACCAGACACCAGATAACTATTAACAGACACTAGATACCTAATACCAGACACTAGATACCTAATGCCAGACACTAGATACCTAATACCAGACACTAGATACCTACTATAGACACCAGATAACTATTAACAGACACTAGATACCTAATACCAGACACTAGATACCTAATACCAGACACTAGATACCTAATACCAGATACTAGATACCTAATACCAGACACCAGATAACTAATAACAGACATCAGATTCCTAATAACACACACCAGATACCTAATACCAGACACCAGATATCTAATACCAGACACCAGATACCTAATACCAGATACCCAAAATCGTACACCAGATACCTGATAACAGACACCAGATACCTGATAAAAGACACCAATCAGCTAATACCAGTCAGCAGATACCTAATAACAGACACTAGATACCTAATACCACACACCAGATAACTAATACCAGACACCATATATCTAATACCAGACACCAGATACCTAATACCAGATACCTAATAACGTACACCAGATACCTGATAACAGACACCAGATGCCTAATACCAGACACCAGATAACTACTAACAGACACTAGATACCTAATACCAGACACTAGATTCCTAATACGAGACTCTAGATACCTAATACCAGACACTAGATACCTAATACCAGACACCAGATACCTAATACCAGATACCTAACAACGTACACCAGATACTTAATAAAAGACACCAGATCACTAATAACAGACACCAGATAACTAAGACTAGATACCAGATACCTAATACCATACACCATATACCTAATACCAGACACCATATAACTGAAAACAGACACCAGATACCTAATACCAGACACTAGATACCTAATTCCAGACACTAAGTATCTAATACCAGACACTAGATACCTAATACTAGACACCAGATAACTATTAACAGACACTAGATACCTAATACCAGACACTAGATACCTAATACCAGACACTAGATACCTAATACCAGACACCAGATAACTAATAACAGACATCAGATTCCTAATAACAGACACCAAATACCTAATACCAGACACAAGATATCTAATACCAAACACCAGATACGTAATACCAGATAGCCAACAACGTACTAATACCACACACCAGATAACTCATACCAGACACCAGATACCTAATACCAGATACCTAATAACGTACACCAGATACCTAATAACGTACACCAGATACCTGATAACAGACACCAGATAGCTAACACCAGACACTAGATAACTGATTACAGAAACCACATGACTAATACCAGACACAAGATACCTGATAAAAGACACCAGATTCCTAATAACAGACACTAGATACCTAATACCACACACCAGATAACTAATACCAGACACCATATATGTAATACCAGACACCAGATACCTAATACCAGATACCTAATAACGTACACCAGATACCTGATAACAGACACAAGATACCTAATACCAGACACAAGATACATAATAACATATACCAGATACCTGATAAAAGACATCAGATAGCTAATAGCAGTCACCAGATACCTAATAACAAACATCAGATTCCTAATAACGGACACCAGATACCTAATACCAGATACCTAATACCAGATACCTAATAACGTACACCAGATACCTGATAACAGACACCAGATACCTAATACCAGACACCAGATACCTAATAACAGACACCAGATACCTAATACCAGACTTTAGATACCTAATGCCAGACACCAGATACCTAACACCAGACACTACATACCTAATGCCAAACACTAGATACCTAATACCAGACACTAGATACCTAATACCAGACACCAGATAACTATTAACAGACACTAGATACCTAATACCAGACACTAGATACCTAATACCAGACACCAGATAACTAATAACAGACATCAGATTCCTAATAACAGACACCAGATACCTAATACCAGACACCTGATATCACGTACCAGACACCAGATACCTAATTTCCGATACCTAACACTAGATACCTAATACCAGACACCAGATAACTATTAAAAGACACTAGATACCTAATACCAGACACTAGATACCTAATGCCAGACACTAGATATCTAATACCAGACACTAGATACCTAATATAGACACCAGATAACTATTAACAGACACTAGATACCTAATACCAGACACTAGATACCTAATACCAGACACTAGATACCTAATACCAGACACTAGATACCTAATACCAGACACCAGATAACTAATAACAGACATCAGATTCCTAATAACACACACCAGATACCTAATACCAGACACCAGATATCTAATACCAGACACCAGATACCTAATACCAGATACCCAAAATCGTACACCAGATACCTGATAACAGACACCAGATACCTGATAAAAGACACCAATCAGCTAATACCAGTCAGCAGATACCTAATAACAGACACTAGATACCTAATACCACACACCAGATAACTAATACCAGACACCATATATCTAATACCAGACACCAGATACCTAATACCAGATACCTAATAACGTACACCAGATACCTGATAACAGACACCAGATGCCTAATACCAGACACCAGATAACTACTAACAGACACTAGATACCTAATACCAGACACTAGATTCCTAATACGAGACTCTAGATACCTAATACCAGACACTAGATACCTAATACCAGACACCAGATACCTAATACCAGATACCTAACAACGTACACCAGATACTTAATAAAAGACACCAGATCACTAATAACAGACACCAGATAACTAAGACTAGATACCAGATACCTAATACCATACACCATATACCTAATACCAGACACCATATAACTAAAAACAGACACCAGATACCTAATACCAGACACTAGATACCTAATTCCAGACACTAAGTATCTAATACCAGACACTAGATACCTAATACTAGACACCAGATAACTATTAACAGACACTAGATACCTAATACCAGACACTAGATACCTAATACTAGACACTAGATACCTAATACCAGACACCAGATAACTAATAACAGACATCAGATTCCTAATAACAGACACCAAATACCTAATACCAGACACAAGATATCTAATACCAAACACCAGATACGTAATACCAGATAGCCAACAACGTACTAATACCACACACCAGATAACTCATACCAGACACCAGATACATAATACCAGATACCTAATAACGTACACCAGATACCTAATAACGTACACCAGATACCTAATAACGTACACCAGATACCTGATAACAGACACCAGATAGCTAACACCAGACACCAGATAACTGATTACAGACACCACATGACTAATACCAGACACAAGATACCTGATAAAAGACACCAGATTCCTAATAACAGACACTAGATACCTAATACCACACACCAGATAACTAATACCAGACACCATATATGTAATACCAGACACCAGATACCTAATACCAGATACCTAATAACGTACACCAGATACCTGATAACAGACACAAGATACCTAATACCAGACACAAGATACATAATAACATACACAAGATACCTGATAAAAGACATCAGATAGCTAATAGCAGTCACCAGATACCTAATAACAAACATCAGATTCCTAATAACGGACACCAGATACCTAATACCAGATACCTAATACCAGATACCTAATAACGTACACCAGATACCTGATAACAGACACCAGATACCTAATACCAGACACCAGATACCTAATAACAGACACCAGATACCTAATACCAGACTTTAGATACCTAATGCCAGACACCAGATACCTAACACCAGACACTACATATCTAATCTAGATCACTAATAACAGACACCAGATAACTAAGACTAGATACCAGATACCTAATACCATACACCATATACCTAATACCAGACACCATATAACTAAAAACAGACACCAGATACCTAATACCAGACACTAGATACCTAATTCCAGACACTAAGTATCTAATACCAGACACTAGATACCTAATACTAGACACCAGATAACTATTAACAGACACTAGATACCTAATACCAGACACTAGATACCTAATACTAGACACTAGATACCTAATACCAGACACCAGATAACTAATAACAGACATCAGATTCCTAATAACAGACACCAAATACCTAATACCAGACACAAGATATCTAATACCAAACACCAGATACGTAATACCAGATAGCCAACAACGTACTAATACCACACACCAGATAACTCATACCAGACACCAGATACCTAATACCAGATACCTAATAACGTACACCAGATACCTAATAACGTACACCAGATACCTGATAACAGACACCAGATAGCTAACACCAGACACCAGATAACTGATTACAGACACCACATGACTAATACCAGACACAAGATACCTGATAAAAGACACCAGATTCCTAATAACAGACACTAGATACCTAATACCACACACCAGATAACTAATACCAGACACCATATATGTAATACCAGACACCAGATACCTAATACCAGATACCTAATAACGTACACCAGATACCTGATAACAGACACAAGATACCTAATACCAGACACAAGATACATAATAACATACACAAGATACCTGATAAAAGACATCAGATAGCTAATAGCAGTCACCAGATACCTAATAACAAACATCAGATTCCTAATAACGGACACCAGATACCTAATACCAGATACCTAATACCAGATACCTAATAACGTACACCAGATACCTGATAACAGACACCAGATACCTAATACCAGACACCAGATACCTAATAACAGACACCAGATACCTAATACCAGACTTTAGATACCTAATGCCAGACACCAGATACCTAACACCAGACACTACATACCTAATGCCAAACACTAGATACCTAATACCAGACACTAGATACCTAATACCAGACACCAGATAACTATTAACAGACACTAGATACCTAATACCAGACACTAGATACCTAATACCAGACACCAGATAACTAATAACAGACATCAGATTCCTAATAACAGACACCAGATACCTAATACCAGACACCTGATATCACGTACCAGACACCAGATACCTAATTTCCGATACCTAACACTAGATACCTAATACCAGACACCAGATAACTATTAAAAGACACTAGATACCTAATACCAGACACTAGATACCTAATGCCAGACACTAGATACCTAATACCAGACACTAGATACCTAATATAGACACCAGATAGCTATTAACAGACACTAGATACCTAATACCAGACACTAGATACCTAATACCAGACACTAGATACCTAATACCAGACACTAGATACCTAATACCAGACACCAGATAACTAATAACAGACATCAGATTCCTAATAACACACACCAGATACCTAATACCAGACACCAGATATCTAATACCAGACACCAGATACCTAATACCAGATACCCAAAATCGTACACCAGATACCTGATAACAGACACCAGATACCTGATAAAAGACACCAATCAGCTAATACCAGTCAGCAGATACCTAATAACAGACACTAGATACCTAATACCACACACCAGATAACTAATACCAGACACCATATATCTAATACCAGACACCAGATACCTTATACCAGATACCTAATAACGTACACCAGATACCTGATAACAGACACCAGATGCCTAATACCAGACACTAGATACCTAATAACAGACACCAGATACCTAATACCAGACACAAGATACCTAATACCAGACACTAGATACCTAATACCAGACACCAACTAACTAATAACATACACCAGATACCTGATAAAAGACATCAGATAGCTAATACCAGATACCAGATAACTAATAACAGACACCAGATACCTAATACCAGACAGTAGATACCTAATACCAGACACCAGATAACTATTAACAGACACTAGATACCTGATAAAAGACACCAGATAGCTAATACCAGATACCAGATAACTAATAACAGACACTAGATACCTAATACCAAACACCAGATACCTAATACCAGACACTAGATACAAAATACCACACAGCAGATACCTAATACCAGATACCCAAAAACGTACACCAAATAACTAATAACATACACCAGATACCTGATAAAAGACACCAGATAGCTAATACCAGATACCAGATAACTAATAACAGACACCAGATGCCTAATACCAGACACTAGATACCTAATAACAGACACCAGATACCTAATACCAGACACCAGATAACTATTAAGAGACACTAGGTACCTAATACCAGACACCAGATAACTAATAACAGACATCAGATTCCTAATTACAGACACCAGATACCTAATACCAGACACCTGATATCTAGTACCAGACACCAGATACCTAATACCCGATACCTAACACAAGATACCTAATACCAGACACCAGATAACTATTAAGAGACACTTGGTACCTAATACCAGACACCAGATAACTAATAACAGACATCAGATAACTAATAACAGACACCAGATGCCTAATACCAGACACTAGATACCTAATAACAGACACAAGATACCTAATACCAGACACCAGATATCTAATAACAGACATCAGATTCCTAAAAACAGACACCAGATACCTAATACCAGACACCTGATATCTAGTACCAGACACCATATACCTTATACCAGACACTAGATACCTAATATAGACACCAGATAACTATTAACCGACACGAGATACCTAATACCAGACACTAAATTCCTAATACCAGACACTAGATACCAAATACAAGGCACTAGATACCTAATACCAGACACCAGATAACTAATACCAGACACCAGATACCTAATACCAGACACCATATACCTAATACCAGACACTAGATACCTAATATAGACACCAGATAACTATTTACCGACACTAGATACCTAATACCAGACACTAGATTCTTAATACCAGACACTAGATACCAAATACAAGACACTAGATACCTAATACCAGACACCAGATAACTAATACCAGACAACAGATATCTAATACCAGACTCCAGATACCTAATAACGTACACCAGATAACTAATAACAGACACCTGATAACTAATACCAGATACTAGATACCTAATACTAGATACCAGATAACTAATAACAGATACCAGATACCTAATATCAGACACCAGATTCCTAATCACAGACCCTAGATACCACACACCAGATAACTAATACCAGACACCAGATATCTAATACCAGACACCAGATACCTAATACCAGACACTAAATACCTAATGCCAGACACTAGATACCTAATACCAGACACTAGATACCTAATACCAGACACCAGATAACTAACAACAGACACCAGATACCTAACAACAGACACCAGATACCTAATACCAGACACCATATAACTAATAACAGACACCAGATACCTAATACCAGACACTAGATACCTAATACCAGACACTATATTCCTAATACCAGACACTAGATACCTAATACCAGACACTAGATACCTAATACCAGACACCAGATAAATAACAACAGACACCAAATACCTAACAACAGACACCAGATACCTAATACCAGACACCAGATAACTATTAACAGACACTAGATACCTAATACCAGACACTAGATACCTAATACCAGACACTAAATACCTAATGCCAGACACTAGATACCTAATACCAGATACTAGATAACTAATACCAGACACCAGATAACTATTAACAGACACTAGATACCTAATACCAGACACTAGATTCCTAATACCAGACACTAGATACCTAATACCAGACACTAGATACCTAATACCAGACACCAGATAACTAACAACAGACACCAGATACCTAACAACAGACACCAGATACCTAATACCAGACACCAGATAACTAATAACATACACCAGATACCTGATAAAAGACACCAGATAGCTAATACCAGTCACTAGATGCCTAAAAACAGACACCAGATTCCTAATAAAAGGCACCAGATACCTAATACCAGACACTAGATACCTAATATCAGGCACTAGATACATAATACCAGACACCAGATAAACTAATACCACACACCAGATATCTATTACCAGACACCAGATACCTAATACCAGATACTAGATACCTAATACCAGATAACTAATAACAGACACCAGATGCCTAATACCAGACACCAGATTCCTAATAACAGACACTAGATACAAAGTACCACACACCAGATACCTAATACCAGACACCAGATATCTAATACCAGACACCAGATATCTATTACCAGACTCCAGATACCTAATACCAGATACCTAACAACGTACACCAGATCACTAATACCAGACACTAGATACCTAATACCAGACACCAGATAACTATTAACAGACACTAGATACCTAATACCAGACACTAGATTCCTAATACGAGACACTAGATACCTAATACCAGACACTAGATACCTAATACCAGACACCAGATATCTAATACCAGATACCTAACAACGTACACCAGATACTTAATAAAAGACACCAGATCACTAATAACAGACACCAGATAACTAATACTAGACACCAGATACCTAATACCATACACCATATACCTAATACCAGACAACATATACCTAAAAACAGACACCAGATACCTAATACCAGACACTAGATACCTAATGCCAGACACTAGATACCTAATACCAGACACTAGATACCTAATAATAGACACTATATACCTAATACCAGACACCATATAACTATTAACAGACACTAGATACCTAATACCAGATACTAGATTCCTAATACGAGACACTAGATACCTAATACCAGACACTAGATACCTAATACCAGACACCAGATACCTAATACCAGATACCTAACAACGTACACCAGATACTTAATAAAAGACACCAGATCACTAATAACAGACACCAGATAACTAATACTAGACACCAGATACCTAATACCATACACCATATACCTATCTGGTGTCTGGTATCTAGTATACCTAATACCAGACACCAGATAACTAATAACAGACATCAGATTCCTAATAACAGACACCAAATACCTAATACCAGACACCAGATATCTAATACCAGACACCAGATATCTAATACCAGACACCAGATACCTAATACCAGACACTAAATACCTAATGCCAGACACTAGATACCTAATACCAGACACTAGATACCAAATACCAGACACCAGATAACTATTAACAGACACTTGATATCTAATACCAGACACCAGATATCTAATACCAGACACCAGATACGTAATACCGGATACCCAACAACGTACTAATACCACTCACCAGATAACTAATACCAGACACCACATATCTAATACCAGACACCAGATACCTAATACCAGACACTAAATACCTAATGCCAGACACTAGATACCTAATACCAGATACTAGATACCTAATACCAGACACCAGATAACTACTAACAGACACTAGATACCTAATACCAGACACTAGATTCCTAATACGAGACTCTAGATACCTAATACCAGACACTAGATACCTAATACCAGACACCAGATACCTAATACCAGATACCTAACAACGTACACCAGATACTTAATAAAAGACACCAGATCACTAATAACAGACACCAGATAACTAAGACTAGATACCAGATACCTAATACCATACACCATATACCTAATACCAGACACCATATAACTAAAAACAGACACCAGATACCTAATACCAGACACTAGATACCTAATTCCAGACACTAAGTATCTAATACCAGACACTAGATACCTAATACTAGACACCAGATAACTATTAACAGACACTAGATACCTAATACCAGACACTAGATACCTAATACTAGACACTAGATACCTAATACCAGACACCAGATAACTAATAACAGACATCAGATTCCTAATAACAGACACCAAATACCTAATACCAGACACAAGATATCTAATACCAAACACCAGATACGTAATACCAGATAGCCAACAACGTGCTAATACCACACACCAGATAACTCATACCAGACACCAGATACCTAATACCAGATACCTAATAACGTACACCAGATACCTAATAACGTACACCAGATACCTGATAACAGACACCAGATAGCTAACACCAGACACTAGATAACTGATTACAGACACCACATGACTAATACCAGACACAAGATACCTGATAAAAGACACCAGATTCCTAATAACAGACACTAGATACCTAATACCACACACCAGATAACTATTACCAGACACCATATATGTAATACCAGACACCAGATACCTAATACCAGATACCTAATAACGTACACCAGATACCTGATAACAGACACAAGATACCTAATACCAGACACAAGATACATAATAACATACACCAGATACCTGATAAAAGACATCAGATAGCTAATAGCAGTCACCAGATACCTAATAACAAACATCAGATTCCTAATAACGGACACCAGATACCTAATACCAGATACCTAATACCAGATACCTAATAACGTACACCAGATACCTGATAACAGACACCAGATACCTAATACCAGACACCAGATACCTAATAACAGACACCAGATATCTAATACCAGACTTTAGATACCTAATGCCAGACACCAGATACCTAACACCAGACACTACATACCTAATGCCAAACACTAGATACCTAATACCAGACACTAGATACCTAATACCAGACACCAGATAACTATTAACAGACACTAGATACCTAATACCAGACACTAGATACCTAATACCAGACACCAGATAACTAATAACAGACATCAGATTCCTAATAACAGACACCAGATACCTAATACCAGACACCTGATATCACGTACCAGACACCAGATACCTAATTTCCGATACCTAACACTAGATACCTAATACCAGACACCAGATAACTATTAACAGACACTAGATACCTAATACCAGACACTAGATACCTAATGCCAGACACTAGATACCTAATACCAGACACTAGATACCTACTATAGACACCAGATAACTATTAACAGACACTAGATACCTAATACCAGACACTAGATACCTAATACCAGACACTAGATACCTAATACCAGATACTAGATACCTAATACCAGACACCAGATAACTAATAACAGACATCAGATTCCTAATAACACACACCAGATACCTAATACCAGACACCAGATATCTAATACCAGACACCAGATACCTAATACCAGATACCCAAAATCGTACACCAGATACCTGATAACAGACACCAGATACCTGATAAAAGACACCAATCAGCTAATACCAGTCAGCAGATACCTAATAACAGACACTAGATACCTAATACCACACACCAGATAACTAATACCAGACACCATATATCTAATACCAGACACCAGATACCTAATACCAGATACCTAATAACGTACACCAGATACCTGATAACAGACACCAGATGCCTAATACCAGACACCAGATAACTACTAACAGACACTAGATACCTAATACCAGACACTAGATTCCTAATACGAGACTCTAGATACCTAATACCAGACACTAGATACCTAATACCAGACACCAGATACCTAATACCAGATACCTAACAACGTACACCAGATACTTAATAAAAGACACCAGATCACTAATAACAGACACCAGATAACTAAGACTAGATACCAGATACCTAATACCATACACCATATACCTAATACCAGACACCATATAACTGAAAACAGACACCAGATACCTAATACCAGACACTAGATACCTAATTCCAGACACTAAGTATCTAATACCAGACACTAGATACCTAATACTAGACACCAGATAACTATTAACAGACACTAGATACCTAATACCAGACACTAGATACCTAATACCAGACACTAGATACCTAATACCAGACACCAGATAACTAATAACAGACATCAGATTCCTAATAACAGACACCAAATACCTAATACCAGACACAAGATATCTAATACCAAACACCAGATACGTAATACCAGATAGCCAACAACGTACTAATACCACACACCAGATAACTCATACCAGACACCAGATACCTAATACCAGATACCTAATAACGTACACCAGATACCTAATAACGTATACCAGATACCTGATAACAGACACCAGATAGCTAACACCAGACACTAGATAACTGATTACAGACACCACATGACTAATACCAGACACAAGATACCTGATAAAAGACACCAGATTCCTAATAACAGACACTAGATACCTAATACCACACACCAGATAACTAATACCAGACACCATATATGTAATACCAGACACCAGATACCTAATACCAGATACCTAATAACGTACACCAGATACCTGATAACAGACACAAGATACCTAATACCAGACACAAGATACATAATAACATATACCAGATACCTGATAAAAGACATCAGATAGCTAATAGCAGTCACCAGATACCTAATAACAAACATCAGATTCCTAATAACGGACACCAGATACCTAATACCAGATACCTAATACCAGATACCTAATAACGTACACCAGATACCTGATAACAGACACCAGATACCTAATACCAGACACCAGATACCTAATAACAGACACCAGATACCTAATACCAGACTTTAGATACCTAATGCCAGACACCAGATACCTAACACCAGACACTACATACCTAATGCCAAACACTAGATACCTAATACCAGACACTAGATACCTAATACCAGACACCAGATAACTATTAACAGACACTAGATACCTAATACCAGACACTAGATACCTAATACCAGACACCAGATAACTAATAACAGACATCAGATTCCTAATAACAGACACCAGATACCTAATACCAGACACCTGATATCACGTACCAGACACCAGATACCTAATTTCCGATACCTAACACTAGATACCTAATACCAGACACCAGATAACTATTAAAAGACACTAGATACCTAACACCAGACACTAGATACCTAATGCCAGACACTAGATACCTAATACCAGACACTAGATACCTAATATAGACACCAGATAACTATTAACAGACACTAGATACCTAATACCAGACACTAGATACCTAATACCAGACACTAGATACCTAATACCAGACACTAGATACCTAATACCAGACACCAGATAACTAATAACAGACATCAGATTCCTAATAACACACACCAGATACCTAATACCAGACACCAGATATCTAATACCAGACACCAGATACCTAATACCAGATACCCAAAATCGTACACCAGATACCTGATAACAGACACCAGATACCTGATAAAAGACACCAATCAGCTAATACCAGTCAGCAGATACCTAATAACAGACACTAGATACCTAATACCACACACCAGATAACTAATACCAGACACCATATATCTAATACCAGACACCAGATACCTAATACCAGATACCTAATAACGTACACCAGATACCTGATAACAGACACCAGATGCCTAATACCAGACACCAGATAACTACTAACAGACACTAGATACCTAATACCAGACACTAGATTCCTAATACGAGACTCTAGATACCTAATACCAGACACTAGATACCTAATACCAGACACCAGATACCTAATACCAGATACCTAACAACGTACACCAGATACTTAATAAAAGACACCAGATCACTAATAACAGACACCAGATAACTAAGACTAGATACCAGATACCTAATACCATACACCATATACCTAATACCAGACACCATATAACTAAAAACAGACACCAGATACCTAATACCAGACACTAGATACCTAATTCCAGACACTAAGTATCTAATACCAGACACTAGATACCTAATACTAGACACCAGATAACTATTAACAGACACTAGATACCTAATACCAGACACTAGATACCTAATACTAGACACTAGATACCTAATACCAGACACCAGATAACTAATAACAGACATCAGATTCCTAATAACAGACACCAAATACCTAATACCAGACACAAGATATCTAATACCAAACACCAGATACGTAATACCAGATAGCCAACAACGTACTAATACCACACACCAGATAACTCATACCAGACACCAGATACATAATACCAGATACCTAATAACGTACACCAGATACCTAATAACGTACACCAGATACCTAATAACGTACACCAGATACCTGATAACAGACACCAGATAGCTAACACCAGACACCAGATAACTGATTACAGACACCACATGACTAATACCAGACACAAGATACCTGATAAAAGACACCAGATTCCTAATAACAGACACTAGATACCTAATACCACACACCAGATAACTAATACCAGACACCATATATGTAATACCAGACACCAGATACCTAATACCAGATACCTAATAACGTACACCAGATACCTGATAACAGACACAAGATACCTAATACCAGACACAAGATACATAATAACATACACAAGATACCTGATAAAAGACATCAGATAGCTAATAGCAGTCACCAGATACCTAATAACAAACATCAGATTCCTAATAACGGACACCAGATACCTAATACCAGATACCTAATACCAGATACCTAATAACGTACACCAGATACCTGATAACAGACACCAGATACCTAATACCAGACACCAGATACCTAATAACAGACACCAGATACCTAATACCAGACTTTAGATACCTAATGCCAGACACCAGATACCTAACACCAGACACTACATATCTAATCTAGATCACTAATAACAGACACCAGATAACTAAGACTAGATACCAGATACCTAATACCATACACCATATACCTAATACCAGACACCATATAACTAAAAACAGACACCAGATACCTAATACCAGACACTAGATACCTAATTCCAGACACTAAGTATCTAATACCAGACACTAGATACCTAATACTAGACACCAGATAACTATTAACAGACACTAGATACCTAATACCAGACACTAGATACCTAATACTAGACACTAGATACCTAATACCAGACACCAGATAACTAATAACAGACATCAGATTCCTAATAACAGACACCAAATACCTAATACCAGACACAAGATATCTAATACCAAACACCAGATACGTAATACCAGATAGCCAACAACGTACTAATACCACACACCAGATAAATCATACCAGACACCAGATACCTAATACCAGATACCTAATAACGTACACCAGATACCTAATAACGTACACCAGATACCTGATAACAGACACCAGATAGCTAACACCAGACACCAGATAACTGATTACAGACACCACATGACTAATACCAGACACAAGATACCTGATAAAAGACACCAGATTCCTAATAACAGACACTAGATACCTAATACCACACACCAGATAACTAATACCAGACACCATATATGTAATACCAGACACCAGATACCTAATACCAGATACCTAATAACGTACACCAGATACCTGATAACAGACACAAGATACCTAATACCAGACACAAGATACATAATAACATACACAAGATACCTGATAAAAGACATCAGATAGCTAATAGCAGTCACCAGATACCTAATAACAAACATCAGATTCCTAATAACGGACACCAGATACCTAATACCAGATACCTAATACCAGATACCTAATAACGTACACCAGATACCTGATAACAGACACCAGATACCTAATACCAGACACCAGATACCTAATAACAGACACCAGATACCTAATACCAGACTTTAGATACCTAATGCCAGACACCAGATACCTAACACCAGACACTACATACCTAATGCCAAACACTAGATACCTAATACCAGACACTAGATACCTAATACCAGACACCAGATAACTATTAACAGACACTAGATACCTAATACCAGACACTAGATACCTAATACCAGACACCAGATAACTAATAACAGACATCAGATTCCTAATAACAGACACCAGATACCTAATACCAGACACCTGATATCACGTACCAGACACCAGATACCTAATTTCCGATACCTAACACTAGATACCTAATACCAGACACCAGATAACTATTAACAGACACTAGATACCTAATACCAGACACTAGATACCTAATGCCAGACACTAGATACCTAATACCAGACACTAGATACCTAATATAGACACCAGATAGCTATTAACAGACACTAGATACCTAATACCAGACACTAGATACCTAATACCAGACACTAGATACCTAATACCAGACACTAGATACCTAATACCAGACACCAGATAACTAATAACAGACATCAGATTCCTAATAACACACACCAGATACCTAATACCAGACACCAGATATCTAATACCAGACACCAGATACCTAATACCAGATACCCAAAATCGTACACCAGATACCTGATAACAGACACCAGATACCTGATAAAAGACACCAATCAGCTAATACCAGTCAGCAGATACCTAATAACAGACACTAGATACCTAATACCACACACCAGATAACTAATACCAGACACCATATATCTAATACCAGACACCAGATACCTAATACCAGATACCTAATAACGTACACCAGATACCTGATAACAGACACCAGATGCCTAATACCAGACACTAGATACCTAATAACAGACACCAGATACCTAATACCAGACACAAGATACCTAATACCAGACACTAGATACCTAATACCAGACACCAACTAACTAATAACATACACCAGATACCTGATAAAAGACATCAGATAGCTAATACCAGATACCAGATAACTAATAACAGACACCAGATACCTAATACCAGACAGTAGATACCTAATACCAGACACCAGATAACTATTAACAGACACTAGATACCTGATAAAAGACACCAGATAGCTAATACCAGATACCAGATAACTAATAACAGACACTAGATACCTAATACCAAACACCAGATACCTAATACCAGACACTAGATACAAAATACCACACAGCAGATACCTAATACCAGATACCCAAAAACGTACACCAAATAACTAATAACATACACCAGATACCTGATAAAAGACACCAGATAGCTAATACCAGATACCAGATAACTAATAACAGACACCAGATGCCTAATACCAGACACTAGATACCTAATAACAGACACCAGATACCTAATACCAGACACCAGATAACTATTAAGAGACACTAGGTACCTAATACCAGACACCAGATAACTAATAACAGACATCAGATTCCTAATAACAGACACCAGATACCTAATACCAGACACCTGATATCTAGTACCAGACACCAGATACCTAATACCCGATACCTAACACAAGATACCTAATACCAGACACCAGATAACTATTAAGAGACACTTGGTACCTAATACCAGACACCAGATAACTAATAACAGACATCAGATAACTAATAACAGACACCAGATGCCTAATACCAGACACTAGATACCTAATAACAGACACAAGATACCTAATACCAGACACCAGATATCTAATAACAGACATCAGATTCCTAAAAACAGACACCAGATACCTAATACCAGACACCTGATATCTAGTACCAGACACCATATACCTTATACCAGACACTAGATACCTAATATAGACACCAGATAACTATTAACCGACACGAGATACCTAATACCAGACACTAAATTCCTAATACCAGACACTAGATACCAAATACAAGGCACTAGATACCTAATACCAGACACCAGATAACTAATACCAGACACCAGATACCTAATACCAGACACCATATACCTAATACCAGACACTAGATACCTAATATAGACACCAGATAACTATTTACCGACACTAGATACCTAATACCAGACACTAGATTCTTAATACCAGACACTAGATACCAAATACAAGACACTAGATACCTAATACCAGACACCAGATAACTAATACCAGACAACAGATATCTAATACCAGACTCCAGATACCTAATAACGTACACCAGATAACTAATAACAGACACCTGATAACTAATACCAGATACTAGATACCTAATACTAGATACCAGATAACTAATAACAGATACCAGATACCTAATATCAGACACCAGATTCCTAATCACAGACCCTAGATACCACACACCAGATAACTAATACCAGACACCAGATATCTAATACCAGACACCAGATACCTAATACCAGACACTAAATACCTAATGCCAGACACTAGATACCTAATACCAGACACTAGATACCTAATACCAGACACCAGATAACTAACAACAGACACCAGATACCTAACAACAGACACCAGATACCTAATACCAGACACCATATAACTAATAACAGACACCAGATACCTAATACCAGACACTAGATACCTAATACCAGACACTAGATTCCTAATACCAGACACTAGATACCTAATACCAGACACTAGATACCTAATACCAGACACCAGATAAATAACAACAGACACCAAATACCTAACAACAGACACCAGATACCTAATACCAGACACCAGATAACTATTAACAGACACTAGATACCTAATACCAGACACTAGATACCTAATACCAGACACTAAATACCTAATGCCAGACACTAGATACCTAATACCAGATACTAGATAACTAATACCAGACACCAGATAACTATTAACAGACACTAGATACCTAATACCAGACACTAGATTCCTAATACCAGACACTAGATACCTAATACCAGACACTAGATACCTAATACCAGACACCAGATAACTAACAACAGACACCAGATACCTAACAACAGACACCAGATACCTAATACCAGACACCAGATAACTAATAACATACACCAGATACCTGATAAAAGACACCAGATAGCTAATACCAGTCACTAGATGCCTAAAAACAGACACCAGATTCCTAATAAAAGGCACCAGATACCTAATACCAGACACTAGATACCTAATATCAGGCACTAGATACATAATACCAGACACCAGATAAACTAATACCACACACCAGATATCTATTACCAGACACCAGATACCTAATACCAGATACTAGATACCTAATACCAGATAACTAATAACAGACACCAGATGCCTAATACCAGACACCAGATTCCTAATAACAGACACTAGACACAAAGTACCACACACCAGATACCTAATACCAGACACCAGATATCTAATACCAGACACCAGATATCTATTACCAGACTCCAGATACCTAATATCAGATACCTAACAACGTACACCAGATCACTAAAAACAGACACCAGATATCTAATACCAGACACCATATACCTAATACCATACACCATATAACTAATAACAGACACCAGATACCTAATACCAGACACTAGATACCTAATGCCAGACACCAGATACCTAACACCATACACTAGATACCTAATGCCAGACACTAGATACCTAATACCAAACACTAGGTACCTAATACCAGACACCAGATAACTATTAACAGACACTAGATACCTAATACCAGACACTAGATACCTAATACCAGACACCAGATAACTAATAACAGACATCAGATTCCTAACAACAGACACCAGATACCTAATACCAGACAACAGATGTCTAATACCAGACACCAGATACCTAAAACCAGATACCTAACAACGTACACCAGATACTTAATAAAAGACACCAGATCACTAATAACAGACACCAGATAACTAATACTAGACACCAGATACCTAATACCAGACACCATATACCTAATACAAGACACCATATAGCTAAAAACAGACACCAGATACCTAATACCAGACACTAGATACCTAATGCCAGACACTAGATATCTAATACCAGACACTAGATACCTAATACTAGACACCAGATAACTATTAACAGACACTAGATACCTAATACCAGACACTAGATACCTAATACTAGACACTAGATACCTAATACCAGACACCAGATAACTAATAACAGACATCAGATTCCTAATAACAGACACCAGATACCTAATACCAGACACCAGATATCTAATACCAGACACCAGATACGTAATACCAGATACCCAACAACGTACATCACATGACTAATACCAGACACCAGATACCTGATAAAAGACACTAGATACAAAATACCACACACCAGATACCTAATACCAGATACCCAAATACGTACACCAAATTACTAATAACATACACCAGATACCTGATAAAAGACACCAGATAGCTAATACCAGATACCAGATAACTAATAACAGACACCAGATGCCTAATACCAGACACTAGATACCTAATAACAGACACCAGATACCTAATACCAGACACTAGATACAAAATACCACACACCAGATACCTAATACCAGATACTAGATACCTAATGCCAGATACCCGATAACTAATAACAGACACCAGATACCTAATACCAGACACTAGATACCTAATGCCAGACACAAGATACCTAATACCAGACACTAGATACCTAATACCAGACACCAGATAACTATTAACAGACACTAGATACCTAATACCAGACTCTAGATACCTAATACCAGACACTAGATACCTAATACCAGACCATAGATACCTAATACCAGATACCAGATAACTAATAACAGACACCAGATACCTAATACCAGACACCAGATTCCTAATAACAGACACTAGATGCAAAATACCACACACCAGATACCTAATACCAGACACTAGATACCTAATACCAGACACCAGATAACTAATAACAGACACCAGATAACTAATAACAGACACCATTTACCTAATACCAGACACTAGATACCTAATGCCAGACACTTGATACCTATAACCAGACACTAGATACCTAATACCAGACACCAGATAACTACTAACAGACATCAGATACCTAACAACAGACACCATATACCTAATACCAGACACCATATAACTAATAACAGACACCAGATACCTAATACCAGACATTAGATACCCATTACCAGACACCAGATAACTAATACCAGACACAAGATAACTAATACCAAACACCAGATATCTAATACCAGACACTAGATACCTAATACCAGATACCAGATAACTAATAACAGACATCAGATCCCTAATACCAGACACCAGATTCCTAATAACAGACACTAGGTACCAAATACCACACACCAGATAACTAATACCAGATACCAGAAATCTAATACCAGACACCAGTAACTAATATCAGACACCAGATAACTAATACCAGACACCAGATAACTAATACCAGACACCAGATAACTAATACCAGACAGCAGATAACTAATACCAGACACCCGATAACTAATACCAGACACCAGATACCTAATACCAGACACCAGATAACTAATACCAGACACCCGATAACTAATACCAGACACCAGGTACCTAATACCAGACACCAGATTACTAATACCAGACACCAGATAACTAATACCAGACACCAGATAACTAATACCAGACACCCGATAACTAATACCAGACACCAGATAACTAATACCAGACACCAGATAACTAATACCAGACACCCGATAACCAATACCAGACACCAGATAACTAATACCAGACACCAGGTAACTAATACCAGACACCAGATAACTAATACCGGACAGCAGATAATTAATACCAGACACCAGATAACTAATACAAGACACCAGATAATTAATACCAGACACCCGATACCTAATACCAGGCACCAGATACCTAATAACAGACACCAGATACCTAATACCACACACTAGATACCTAATGCCAGACACCAGATACCTAACACCAGACACTAGATACCTAATGCCAGACACTAGATACCTAATACCAGACACTAGATACCTAATACCCGACACCAGATAACTATTAACAGACACAGACAAGATACCTGATAAAAGACATCAAATAGCTAATAGCAGTCACCAGATACCTAATAACAAACATCAGATTCCTAATAACGGACACCAGATACCTAATACCAGATACCTAATACCAGATACCTAATAACGTACACCAGATACCTGATAACAGACACCAGATACCTAATACCAGACACCAGATACCTTATAACAGACACCAGATACCTAATACCAGACTTTAGATACCTAATGCCAGACACCAGATACCTAACACCAGACACTACATACCTAATGCCAAACACTAGATACCTAATACCAGACACTAGATACCTAATACCAGACACCAGATAACTATTAACAGACACTAGATACCTAATACCAGACACTAGATACCTAATACCAGACACCAGATAACTAACAACAGACATCAGATTCCTAATAACAGACACCAGATACCTAATACCAGACACCTGATATCACGTACCAGACACCAGATACCTAATTTCCGATACCTAACACTAGATACCTAATACCAGACACCAGATAACTATTAACAGACACTAGATACCTAATACCAGACACTAGATACCTAATGCCAGACACTAGATACCTAATACCAGACACTAGATACCTAATATAGACACCAGATAACTATTAACAGACACTAGATACCTAATACCAGACACTAGATACCTAATACCAGACACTAGATACCTAATACCAGACACTAGATACCTAATACCAGACACCAGATAACTAATAACAGACATCAGATTCCTAATAACACACACCAGATACCTAATACCAGACACCAGATATCTAATACCAGACACCAGATACCTAATACCAGATACCCAAAATCGTACACCAGATACCTGATAACAGACACCAGATACCTGATAAAAGACACCAATCAGCTAATACCAGTCAGCAGATACCTAATAACAGACACTAGATACCTAATACCACACACCAGATAACTAATACCAGACACCATATATCTAATACCAGACACCAGATACCTAATACCAGATACCTAATAACGTACACCAGATACCTGATAACAGACACCAGATGCCTAATACCAGACACTAGATACCTAATAACAGACACCAGATACCTAATACCAGACACAAGATACCTAATACCAGACACTAGATACCTAATACCAGACACCAACTAACTAATAACATACACCAGATACCTGATAAAAGACATCAGATAGCTAATACCAGATACCAGATAACTAATAACAGACACCAGATACCTAATACCAGACAGTAGATACCTAATACCAGACACCAGATAACTATTAACAGACACTAGATACCTGATAAAAGACACCAGATAGCTAATACCAGATATCAGATAACTAATAACAGACACTAGATACCTAATACCAAACACCAGATACCTAATACCAGACACTAGATACAAAATACCACACAGCAGATACCTAATACCAGATACCCAAAAACGTACACCAAATAACTAATAACATACACCAGATACCTGATAAAAGACACCAGATAGCTAATACCAGATACCAGATAACTAATAACAGACACCAGATGCCTAATACCAGACACTAGATACCTAAAAACAGACACCAGATACCTAATACCAGACACCAGATAACTATTAAGAGACACTAGGTACCTAATACCAGACACCAGATAACTAATAACAGACATCAGATTCCTAATAACAGACACCAGATACCTAATACCAGACACCTGATATCTAGTACCAGACACCAGATACCTAATACCCGATACCTAACACAAGATACCTAATACCAGACACCAGATAACTATTAAGAGACACTAGGTACCTAATACCAGACACCAGATAACTAATAACAGACATCAGATAACTAATAACAGACACCAGATGCCTAATACCAGACACTAGATACCTAATAACAGACACAAGATACCTAATACCAGACACCAGATATCTAATAACAGACATCAGATTCCTAAAAACAGACACCAGATACCTAATACCAGACACCTGATATCTAGTACCAGACACCATATACCTAATACCAGACACTAGATACCTAATATAGACACCAGATAACTATTAACCGACACGAGATACCTAATACCAGACACTAAATTCCTAATACCAGACACTAGATACCAAATACAAGGCACTAGATACCTAATACCAGACACCAGATAACTAATACCAGACACCAGATACCTAATACCAGACACCATATACCTAATACCAGACACTAGATACCTAATATAGACACCAGATAACTATTTACCGACACTAGATACCTAATACCAGACACTAGATTCTTAATACCAGACACTAGATACCAAATACAAGACACTAGATACCTAATACCAGACACCAGATAACTAATACCAGACAACAGATATCTAATACCAGACTCCAGATACCTAATAACGTACACCAGATAACTAATAACAGACACCTGATAACTAATACCAGATACTAGATACCTAATACTAGATACCAGATAACTAATAACAGATACCAGATACCTAATATCAGATACCAGATTCCTAATCACAGACCCTAGATACCACACACCAGATAACTAATACCAGACACCAGATATCTAATACCAGACACCAGATACCTAATACCAGACACTAAATACCTAATGCCAGACACTAGATACCTAATACCAGACACTAGATACCTAATACCAGACACCAGATAACTAACAACAGACACCAGATACCTAACAACAGACACCAGATACCTAATACCAGACACCATATAACTAATAACAGACACCAGATACCTAATACCAGACACTAGATACCTAATACCAGACACTAGATTCCTAATACCAGACACTAGATACCTAATACCAGACACTAGATACCTAATACCAGACACCAGATAAATAACAACAGACACCAAATACCTAACAACAGACACCAGATACCTAATACCAGACACCAGATAACTATTAACAGACACTAGATACCTAATACCAGACACTAGATACCTAATACCAGACACTAAATATCTAATGCCAGACACTAGATACCTAATACCAGATACTAGATAACTAATACCAGACACCAGATAACTATTAACAGACACTAGATACCTAATACCAGACACTAGATTCCTAATACCAGACACTAGATACCTAATACCAGACACTAGATACCTAATACCAGACACCAGATAACTAACAACAGACACCAGATACCTAACAACAGACACCAGATACCTAATACCAGACACCAGATAACTAATAACATACACCAGATACCTGATAAAAGACACCAGATAGCTAATACCAGTCACTAGATGCCTAAAAACAGACACCAGATTCCTAATAAAAGGCACCAGATACCTAATACCAGACACTAGATACCTAATATCAGGCACTAGATACATAATACCAGACACCAGATAAACTAATACCACATACCAGATATCTATTACCAGACACCAGATACCTAATACCAGATACTAGATACCTAATACCAGACACCAGATAACTACTAACAGACACTAGATACCTAATACCAGACACTAGATTCCTAATACGAGACTCTAGATACCTAATACCAGACACTAGATACCTAATACCAGACACCAGATAAATAATACCAGACACCATATAACTATTACCAGACACCAGATACCTAATACCAGATACTAGATACCTAATACCAGACACCAGATAACTAATAACATACACCAGATACCTGATAAAAGACACCAGATAGCTAATACCAGTCACTAGATGCCTAAAAACAGACACCAAATACCTAACAACAGACACCAGATACCTAATACCAGACACCAGATAACTATTAACAGACACTAGATACCTAATACCAGACACTAGATACCTAATACCAGACACTAAATATCTAATGCCAGACACTAGATACCTAATACCAGATACTAGATAACTAATACCAGACACCAGATCACTAATAACAGACACCAGATAACTAATACTAGACACCAGATACCTAATACCATACACCATATACCTAATACCAGACAACATATACCTAAAAACAGACACCAGATACCTAATACCAGACACTAGATACCTAATGCCAGACACTAGATACCTAATACCAGACACTAGATACCTAATACTAGACACTAGATACCTAATACCAGACACCATATAACTATTAACAGACACTAGATACCTAATACCAGATACTAGATTCCTAATACGAGACACTAGATACCTAATACCAGACACTAGATACCTAATACCAGACACCAGATACCTAATACCAGATACCTAACAACGTACACCAGATACTTAATAAAAGACACCAGATCACTAATAACAGACACCAGATAACTAATACTAGACACCAGATACCTAATACCATACACCATATACCTATCTGGTGTCTGGTATCTAGTATACCTAATACCAGACACCAGATAACTAATAACAGACATCAGATTCCTAATAACAGACACCAAATACCTAATACCAGACACCAGATATCTAATACCAGACACCAGATATCTAATACCAGACACCAGATACCTAATACCAGACACTAAATACCTAATGCCAGACACTAGATACCTAATACCAGACACTAGATACCAAATACCAGACACCAGATAACTATTAACAGACACTTGATATCTAATACCAGACACCAGATATCTAATACCAGACACCAGATACGTAATACCGGATACCCAACAACGTACTAATACCACTCACCAGATAACTAATACCAGACACCACATATCTAATACCAGACACCAGATACCTAATACCAGACACTAAATACCTAATGCCAGACACTAGATACCTAATACCAGATACTAGATACCTAATACCAGACACCAGATAACTACTAACAGACACTAGATACCTAATACCAGACACTAGATTCCTAATACGAGACTCTAGATACCTAATACCAGACACTAGATACCTAATACCAGACACCAGATACCTAATACCAGATACCTAACAACGTACACCAGATACTTAATAAAAGACACCAGATCACTAATAACAGACACCAGATAACTAAGACTAGATACCAGATACCTAATACCATACACCATATACCTAATACCAGACACCATATAACTAAAAACAGACACCAGATACCTAATACCAGACACTAGATACCTAATTCCAGACACTAAGTATCTAATACCAGACACTAGATACCTAATACTAGACACCAGATAACTATTAACAGACACTAGATACCTAATACCAGACACTAGATACCTAATACTAGACACTAGATACCTAATACCAGACACCAGATAACTAATAACAGACATCAGATTCCTAATAACAGACACCAAATACCTAATACCAGACACAAGATATCTAATACCAAACACCAGATACGTAATACCAGATAGCCAACAACGTACTAATACCACACACCAGATAACTCATACCAGACACCAGATACCTAATACCAGATACCTAATAACGTACACCAGATACCTAATAACGTACACCAGATACCTGATAACAGACACCAGATAGCTAACACCAGACACTAGATAACTGATTACAGACACCACATGACTAATACCAGACACAAGATACCTGATAAAAGACACCAGATTCCTAATAACAGACACTAGATACCTAATACCACACACCAGATAACTAATACCAGACACCATATATGTAATACCAGACACCAGATACCTAATACCAGATACCTAATAACGTACACCAGATACCTGATAACAGACACAAGATACCTAATACCAGACACAAGATACATAATAACATACACCAGATACCTGATAAAAGACATCAGATAGCTAATAGCAGTCACCAGATACCTAATAACAAACATCAGATTCCTAATAACGGACACCAGATACCTAATACCAGATACCTAATACCAGATACCTAATAACGTACACCAGATACCTGATAACAGACACCAGATACCTAATACCAGACACCAGATACCTAATAACAGACACCAGATACCTAATACCAGACTTTAGATACCTAATGCCAGACACCAGATACCTAACACCAGACACTACATACCTAATGCCAAACACTAGATACCTAATACCAGACACTAGATACCTAATACCAGACACCAGATAACTATTAACAGACACTAGATACCTAATACCAGACACTAGATACCTAATACCAGACACCAGATAACTAATAACAGACATCAGATTCCTAATAACAGACACCAGATACCTAATACCAGACACCTGATATCACGTACCAGACACCAGATACCTAATTTCCGATACCTAACACTAGATACCTAATACCAGACACCAGATAACTATTAACAGACACTAGATACCTAATACCAGACACTAGATACCTAATGCCAGACACTAGATACCTAATACCAGACACTAGATACCTACTATAGACACCAGATAACTATTAAGAGACACTAGATACCTAATACCAGACACTAGATACCTAATACCAGACACTAGATACCTAATACCAGATACTAGATACCTAATACCAGACACCAGATAACTAATAACAGACATCAGATTCCTAATAACACACACCAGATACCTAATACCAGACACCAGATATCTAATACCAGACACCAGATACCTAATACCAGATACCCAAAATCGTACACCAGATACCTGATAACAGACACCAGATACCTGATAAAAGACACCAATCAGCTAATACCAGTCAGCAGATACCTAATAACAGACACTAGATACCTAATACCACACACCAGATAACTAATACCAGACACCATATATCTAATACCAGACACCAGATACCTAATACCAGATACCTAATAACGTACACCAGATACCTGATAACAGACACCAGATGCCTAATACCAGACACCAGATAACTACTAACAGACACTAGATACCTAATACCAGACACTAGATTCCTAATACGAGACTCTAGATACCTAATACCAGACACTAGATACCTAATACCAGACACCAGATACCTAATACCAGATACCTAACAACGTACACCAGATACTTAATAAAAGACACCAGATCACTAATAACAGACACCAGATAACTAAGACTAGATACCAGATACCTAATACCATACACCATATACCTAATACCAGACACCATATAACTGAAAACAGACACCAGATACCTAATACCAGACACTAGATACCTAATTCCAGACACTAAGTATCTAATACCAGACACTAGATACCTAATACTAGACACCAGATAACTATTAACAGACACTAGATACCTAATACCAGACACTAGATACCTAATACCAGACACTAGATACCTAATACCAGACACCAGATAACTAATAACAGACATCAGATTCCTAATAACAGACACCAAATACCTAATACCAGACACAAGATATCTAATACCAAACACCAGATACGTAATACCAGATAGCCAACAACGTACTAATACCACACACCAGATAACTCATACCAGACACCAGATACCTAATACCAGATACCTAATAACGTACACCAGATACCTAATAACGTACACCAGATACCTGATAACAGACACCAGATAGCTAACACCATACACTAGATAACTGATTACAGACACCACATGACTAATACCAGACACAAGATACCTGATAAAAGACACCAGATTCCTAATAACAGACACTAGATACCTAATACCACACACCAGATAACTAATACCAGACACCATATATGTAATACCAGACACCAGATACCTAATACCAGATACCTAATAACGTACACCAGATACCTGATAACAGACACAAGATACCTAATACCAGACACAAGATACATAATAACATATACCAGATACCTGATAAAAGACATCAGATAGCTAATAGCAGTCACCAGATACCTAATAACAAACATCAGATTCCTAATAACGGACACCAGATACCTAATACCAGATACCTAATACCAGATACCTAATAACGTACACCAGATACCTGATAACAGACACCAGATACCTAATACCAGACACCAGATACCTAATAACAGACACCAGATACCTAATACCAGACTTTAGATACCTAATGCCAGACACCAGATACCTAACACCAGACACTACATACCTAATGCCAAACACTAGATACCTAATACCAGACACTAGATACCTAATACCAGACACCAGATAACTATTAACAGACACTAGATACCTAATACCAGACACTAGATACCTAATACCAGACACCAGATAACTAATAACAGACATCAGATTCCTAATAACAGACACCAGATACCTAATACCAGACACCTGATATCACGTACCAGACACCAGATACCTAATTTCCGATACCTAACACTAGATACCTAATACCAGACACCAGATAACTATTAAAAGACACTAGATACCTAATACCAGACACTAGATACCTAATGCCAGACACTAGATACCTAATACCAGACACTAGATACCTAATATAGACACCAGATAACTATTAACAGACACTAGATACCTAATACCAGACACTAGATACCTAATACCAGACACTAGATACCTAATACCAGACACTAGATACCTAATACCAGACACCAGATAACTAATAACAGACATCAGATTCCTAATAACACACACCAGATACCTAATACCAGACACCAGATATCTAATACCAGACACCAGATACCTAATACCAGATACCCAAAATCGTACACCAGATACCTGATAACAGACACCAGATACCTGATAAAAGACACCAATCAGCTAATACCAGTCAGCAGATACCTAATAACAGACACTAGATACCTAATACCACACACCAGATAACTAATACCAGACACCATATATCTAATACCAGACACCAGATACCTAATACCAGATACCTAATAACGTACACCAGATACCTGATAACAGACACCAGATGCCTAATACCAGACACCAGATAACTACTAACAGACACTAGATACCTAATACCAGACACTAGATTCCTAATACGAGACTCTAGATACCTAATACCAGACACTAGATACCTAATACCAGACACCAGATACCTAATACCAGATACCTAACAACGTACACCAGATACTTAATAAAAGACACCAGATCACTAATAACAGACACCAGATAACTAAGACTAGATACCAGATACCTAATACCATACACCATATACCTAATACCAGACACCATATAACTAAAAACAGACACCAGATACCTAATACCAGACACTAGATACCTAATTCCAGACACTAAGTATCTAATACCAGACACTAGATACCTAATACTAGACACCAGATAACTATTAACAGACACTAGATACCTAATACCAGACACTAGATACCTAATACTAGACACTAGGTACCTAATACCAGACACCAGATAACTAATAACAGACATCAGATTCCTAATAACAGACACCAAATACCTAATACCAGACACAAGATATCTAATACCAAACACCAGATACGTAATACCAGATAGCCAACAACGTACTAATACCACACACCAGATAACTCATACCAGACACCAGATACATAATACCAGATACCTAATAACGTACACCAGATACCTAATAACGTACACCAGATACCTGATAACAGACACCAGATAGCTAACACCAGACACCAGATAACTGATTACAGACACCACATGACTAATACCAGACACAAGATACCTGATAAAAGACACCAGATTCCTAATAACAGACACTAGATACCTAATACCACACACCAGATAACTAATACCAGACACCATATATGTAATACCAGACACCAGATACCTAATACCAGATACCTAATAACGTACACCAGATACCTGATAACAGACACAAGATACCTAATACCAGACACAAGATACATAATAACATACACAAGATACCTGATAAAAGACATCAGATAGCTAATAGCAGTCACCAGATACCTAATAACAAACATCAGATTCCTAATAACGGACACCAGATACCTAATACCAGATACCTAATACCAGATACCTAATAACGTACACCAGATACCTGATAACAGACACCAGATACCTAATACCAGACACCAGATACCTAATAACAGACACCAGATACCTAATACCAGACTTTAGATACCTAATGCCAGACACCAGATACCTAACACCAGACACTACATACCTAATGCCAAACACTAGATACCTAATACCAGACACTAGATACCTAATACCAGACACCAGATAACTATTAACAGACACTAGATACCTAATACCAGACACTAGATACCTAATACCAGACACCAGATAACTAATAACAGACATCAGATTCCTAATAACAGACACCAGATACCTAATACCAGACACCTGATATCACGTACCAGACACCAGATACCTAATTTCCGATACCTAACACTAGATACCTAATACCAGACACCAGATAACTATTAACAGACACTAGATACCTAATACCAGACACTAGATACCTAGTGCCAGACACTAGATACCTAATACCAGACACTAGATACCTAATATAGACACCAGATAACTATTAACAGACACTAGATACCTAATACCAGACACTAGATACCTAATACCAGACACTAGATACCTAATACCAGACACTAGATACCTAATACCAGACACCAGATAACTAATAACAGACATCAGATTCCTAATAACACACACCAGATACCTAATACCAGACACCAGATATCTAATACCAGACACCAGATACCTAATACCAGATACCCAAAATCGTACACCAGATACCTGATAACAGACACCAGATACCTGATAAAAGACACCAATCAGCTAATACCAGTCAGCAGATACCTAATAACAGACACTAGATACCTAATACCACACACCAGATAACTAATACCAGACACCATATATCTAATACCAGACACCAGATACCTAATACCAGATACCTAATAACGTACACCAGATACCTGATAACAGACACCAGATGCCTAATACCAGACACCAGATAACTACTAACAGACACTAGATACCTAATACCAGACACTATTTTCCTAATACGAGACTCTAGATACCTAATACCAGACACTAGATACCTAATACCAGACACCAGATACCTAATACCAGATACCTAACAACGTACACCAGATACTTAATAAAAGACACCAGATCACTAATAACAGACACCAGATAACTAAGACTAGATACCAGATACCTAATACCATACACCATATACCTAATACCAGACACCATATAACTAAAAACAGACACCAGATACCTAATACCAGACACTAGATACCTAATTCCAGACACTAAGTATCTAATACCAGACACTAGATACCTAATACTAGACACCAGATAACTATTAACAGACACTAGATACCTAATACCAGACACTAGATACCTAATACTAGACACTAGATACCTAATACTAGACACCAGATAACTAATAACAGACATCAGATTCCTAATAACAGACACCAAATACCTAATACCAGACACAAGATATCTAATACCAAACACCAGATACGTAATACCAGATAGCCAACAACGTACTAATACCACACACCAGATAACTCATACCAGACACCAGATACCTAATACCAGATACCTAATAACGTACACCAGATACCTAATAACGTACACCAGATACCTGATAACAGACACCAGATAGCTAACACCAGACACCAGATAACTGATTACAGACACCACATGACTAATACCAGACACAAGATACCTGATAAAAGACACCAGATTCCTAATAACAGACACTAGATACCTAATACCACACACCAGATAACTAATACCAGACACCATATATGTAATACCAGACACCAGATACCTAATACCAGATACCTAATAACGTACACCAGATACCTGATAACAGACACAAGATACCTAATACCAGACACAAGATACATAATAACATACACAAGATACCTGATAAAAGACATCAGATAGCTAATAGCAGTCACCAGATACCTAATAACAAACATCAGATTCCTAATAACGGACACCAGATACCTAATACCAGATACCTAATACCAGATACCTAATAACGTACACCAGATACCTGATAACAGACACCAGATACCTAATACCAGACACCAGATACCTAATAACAGACACCAGATACCTAATACCAGACTTTAGATACCTAATGCCAGACACCAGATACCTAACACCAGACACTACATACCTAATGCCAAACACTAGATACCTAATACCAGACACTAGATACCTAATACCAGACACCAGATAACTATTAACAGACACTAGATACCTAATACCAGACACTAGATACCTAATACTAGACACTAGATACCTAATACCAGACACTAGATACCTAATACCAGACACCAGATAAATAACAACAGACACCAAATACCTAACAACAGACACCAGATACCTAATACCAGACACCAGATAACTATTAACAGACACTAGATACCTGATAAAAGACACCAGATAGCTAATACCAGATACCAGATAACTAATAACAGACACTAGATACCTAATACCAAACACCAGATACCTAATACCAGACACTAGATACAAAATACCACACAGCAGATACCTAATACCAGATACCCAAAAACGTACACCAAATAACTAATAACATACACCAGATACCTGATAAAAGACACCAGATAGCTAATACCAGATACCAGATAACTAATAACAGACACCAGATGCCTAATACCAGACACTAGATACCTAATAACAGACACCAGATACCTAATACCAGACACCAGATAACTATTAAGAGACACTAGGTACCTAATACCAGACACCAGATAACTAATAACAGACATCAGATTCCTAATAACAGACACCAGATACCTAATACCAGACACCTGATATCTAGTACCAGACACCAGATACCTAATACCCGATACCTAACACAAGATACCTAATACCAGACACCAGATAACTATTAAGAGACACTTGGTACCTAATACCAGACACCAGATAACTAATAACAGACATCAGATAACTAATAACAGACACCAGATGCCTAATACCAGACACTAGATACCTAATAACAGACACAAGATACCTAATACCAGACACCAGATATCTAATAACAGACATCAGATTCCTAAAAACAGACACCAGATACCTAATACCAGACACCTGATATCTAGTACCAGACACCATATACCTTATACCAGACACTAGATACCTAATATAGACACCAGATAACTATTAACCGACACGAGATACCTAATACCAGACACTAAATTCCTAATACCAGACACTAGATACCAAATACAAGGCACTAGATACCTAATACCAGACACCAGATAACTAATACCAGACACCAGATACCTAATACCAGACACCATATACCTAATACCAGACACTAGATACCTAATATAGACACCAGATAACTATTTACCGACACTAGATACCTAATACCAGACACTAGATTCTTAATACCAGACACTAGATACCAAATACAAGACACTAGATACCTAATACCAGACACCAGATAACTAATACCAGACAACAGATATCTAATACCAGACTCCAGATACCTAATAACGTACACCAGATAACTAATAACAGACACCTGATAACTAATACCAGATACTAGATACCTAATACTAGATACCAGATAACTAATAACAGATACCAGATACCTAATATCAGACACCAGATTCCTAATCACAGACCCTAGATACCACACACCAGATAACTAATACCAGACACCAGATATCTAATACCAGACACCAGATACCTAATACCAGACACTAAATACCTAATGCCAGACACTAGATACCTAATACCAGACACTAGATACCTAATACCAGACACCAGATAACTAACAACAGACACCAGATACCTAACAACAGACACCAGATACCTAATACCAGACACCATATAACTAATAACAGACACCAGATACCTAATACCAGACACTAGATACCTAATACCAGACACTAGATTCCTAATACCAGACACTAGATACCTAATACCAGACACTAGATACCTAATACCAGACACCAGATAAATAACAACAGACACCAAATACCTAACAACAGACACCAGATACCTAATACCAGACACCAGATAACTATTAACAGACACTAGATACCTAATACCAGACACTAGATACCTAATACCAGACACTAAATACCTAATGCCAGACACTAGATACCTAATACCAGATACTAGATAACTAATACCAGACACCAGATAACTATTAACAGACACTAGATACCTAATACCAGACACTAGATTCCTAATACCAGACACTAGATACCTAATACCAGACACTAGATACCTAATACCAGACACCAGATAACTAACAACAGACACCAGATACCTAACAACAGACACCAGATACCTAATACCAGACACCAGATAACTAATAACATACACCAGATACCTGATAAAAGACACCAGATAGCTAATACCAGTCACTAGATGCCTAAAAACAGACACCAGATTCCTAATAAAAGGCACCAGATACCTAATACCAGACACTAGATACCTAATATCAGGCACTAGATACATAATACCAGACACCAGATAAACTAATACCACACACCAGATATCTATTACCAGACACCAGATACCTAATACCAGATACTAGATACCTAATACCAGATAACTAATAACAGACACCAGATGCCTAATACCAGACACCAGATTCCTAATAACAGACACTAGACACAAAGTACCACACACCAGATACCTAATACCAGACACCAGATATCTAATACCAGACACCAGATATCTATTACCAGACTCCAGATACCTAATACCAGATACCTAACAACGTACACCAGATCACTAAAAACAGACACCAGATATCTAATACCAGACACCATATACCTAATACCATACACCATATAACTAATAACAGACACCAGATACCTAATACCAGACACTAGATACCTAATGCCAGACACCAGATACCTAACACCATACACTAGATACCTAATGCCAGACACTAGATACCTAATACCAAACACTAGGTACCTAATACCAGACACCAGATAACTATTAACAGACACTAGATACCTAATACCAGACACTAGATACCTAATACCAGACACCAGATAACTAATAACAGACATCAGATTCCTAACAACAGACACCAGATACCTAATACCAGACAACAGATGTCTAATACCAGACACCAGATACCTAAAACCAGATACCTAACAACGTACACCAGATACTTAATAAAAGACACCAGATCACTAATAACAGACACCAGATAACTAATACTAGACACCAGATACCTAATACCAGACACCATATACCTAATACCAGACACCATATAGCTAAAAACAGACACCAGATACCTAATACCAGACACTAGATACCTAATGCCAGACACTAGATATCTAATACCAGACACTAGATACCTAATACTAGACACCAGATAACTATTAACAGACACTAGATACCTAATACCAGACACTAGATACCTAATACTAGACACTAGATACCTAATACCAGACACCAGATAACTAATAACAGACATCAGATTCCTAATAACAGACACCAGATACCTAATACCAGACACCAGATATCTAATACCAGACACCAGATACGTAATACCAGATACCCAACAACGTACATCACATGACTAATACCAGACACCAGATACCTGATAAAAGACACTAGATACAAAATACCACACACCAGATACCTAATACCAGATACCCAAATACGTACACCAAATTACTAATAACATACACCAGATACCTGATAAAAGACACCAGATAGCTAATACCAGATACCAGCTAACTAATAACAGACACCAGATGCCTAATACCAGACACTAGATACCTAATAACAGACACCAGATACCTAATACCAGACACTAGATACAAAATACCACACACCAGATACCTAATACCAGATACTAGATACCTAATGCCAGATACCCGATAACTAATAACAGACACCAGATACCTAATACCAGACACTAGATACCTAATGCCAGACACAAGATACCTAATACCAGACACTAGATACCTAATACCAGACACCAGATAACTATTAACAGACACTAGATACCTAATACCAGACTCTAGATACCTAATACCAGACACTAGATACCTAATACCAGACCATAGATACCTAATACCAGATACCAGATAACTAATAACAGACACCAGATACCTAATACCAGACACCAGATTCCTAATAACAGACACTAGATGCAAAATACCACACACCAGATACCTAATACCAGACACTAGATACCTAATACCAGACACCAGATAACTAATAACAGACACCAGATAACTAATAACAGACACCATTTACCTAATACCAGACACTAGATACCTAATGCCAGACACTTGATACCTATAACCAGACACTAGATACCTAATACCAGACACCAGATAACTACTAACAGACATCAGATACCTAACAACAGACACCATATACCTAATACCAGACACCATATAACTAATAACAGACACCAGATACCTAATACCAGACATTAGATACCCATTACCAGACACCAGATAACTAATACCAGACACAAGATAACTAATACCAAACACCAGATATCTAATACCAGACACTAGATACCTAATACCAGATACCAGATAACTAATAACAGACATCAGATCCCTAATACCAGACACCAGATTCCTAATAACAGACACTAGGTACCAAATACCACACACCAGATAACTAATACCAGATACCAGAAATCTAATACCAGACACCAGTAACTAATATCAGACACCAGATAACTAATACCAGACACCAGATAACTAATACCAGACACCAGATAACTAATACCAGACAGCAGATAACTAATACCAGACACCCGATAACTAATACCAGACACCAGATACCTAATACCAGACACCAGATAACTAATACCAGACACCCGATAACTAATACCAGACACCAGGTACCTAATACCAGACACCAGATTACTAATACCAGACACCAGATAACTAATACCAGACACCAGATAACTAATACCAGACACCCGATAACTAATACCAGACACCAGATAACTAATACCAGACACCAGATAACTAATACCAGACACCCGATAACCAATACCAGACACCAGATAACTAATACCAGACACCAGGTAACTAATACCAGACACCAGATAACTAATACCGGACAGCAGATAATTAATACCAGACACCAGATAACTAGTACAAGACACCAGATAACTAATACCAGACACCCGATACCTAATACCAGGCACCAGATACCTAATAACAGACACCAGATACCTAATACCAGACACTAGATACCTAATGCCAGACACCAGATACCTAACACCAGACACTAGATACCTAATGCCAGACACTAGATACCTAATACCAGACACTAGATACCTAATACCCGACACCAGATAACTATTAACAGACACAGACAAGATACCTGATAAAAGACATCAGATAGCTAATAGCAGTCACCAGATACCTAATAACAAACATCAGATTCCTAATAACGGACACCAGATACCTAATACCAGATACCTAATACCAGATACCTAATAACGTACACCAGATACCTGATAACAGACACCAGATACCTAATACCAGACACCAGATACCTTATAACAGACACCAGATACCTAATACCAGACTTTAGATACCTAATGCCAGACACCAGATACCTAACACCAGACACTACATACCTAATGCCAAACACTAGATACCTAATACCAGACACTAGATACCTAATACCAGACACCAGATAACTATTAACAGACACTAGATACCTAATACCAGACACTAGATACCTAATACCAGACACCAGATAACTAATAACAGACATCAGATTCCTAATAACAGACACCAGATACCTAATACCAGACACCTGATATCACGTACCAGACACCAGATACCTAATTTCCGATACCTAACACTAGATACCTATTACCAGACACCAGATAACTATTAACAGACACTAGATACCTAATACCAGACACTAGATACCTAATGCCAGACACTAGATACCTAATACCAGACACTAGATACCTAATATAGACACCAGATAACTATTAACAGACACTAGATACCTAATACCAGACACTAGATACCTAATACCAGACACTAGATACCTAATACCAGACACTAGATACCTAATACCAGACACCAGATAACTAATAACAGACATCAGATTCCTAATAACACACACCAGATACCTAATACCAGACACCAGATATCTAATACCAGACACCAGATACCTAATACCAGATACCCAAAATCGTACACCAGATACCTGATAACAGACACCAGATACCTGATAAAAGACACCAATCAGCTAATACCAGTCAGCAGATACCTAATAACAGACACTAGATACCTAATACCACACACCAGATAACTAATACCAGACACCATATATCTAATACCAGACACCAGATACCTAATACCAGATACCTAATAACGTACACCAGATACCTGATAACAGACACCAGATGCCTAATACCAGACACTAGATACCTAATAACAGACACCAGATACCTAATACCAGACACAAGATACCTAATACCAGACACTAGATACCTAATACCAGACACCAACTAACTAATAACATACACCAGATACCTGATAAAAGACATCAGATAGCTAATACCAGATACCAGATAACTAATAACAGACACCAGATACCTAATACCAGACAGTAGATACCTAATACCAGACACCAGATAACTATTAACAGACACTAGATACCTGATAAAAGACACCAGATAGCTAATACCAGATACCAGATAACTAATAACAGACACTAGATACCTAATACCAAACACCAGATACCTAATACCAGACACTAGATACAAATTACCACACAGCAGATACCTAATACCAGATACCCAAAAACGTACACCAAATAACTAATAACATACACCAGATACCTGATAAAAGACACCAGATAGCTAATACCAGATACCAGATAACTAATAACAGACACCAGATGCCTAATACCAGACACTAGATACCTAATAACAGACACCAGATACCTAATACCAGACACCAGATAACTATTAAGAGACACTAGGTACCTAATACCAGACACCAGATAACTAATAACAGACATCAGATTCCTAATAACAGACACCAGATACCTAATACCAGACACCTGATATCTAGTACCAGACACCAGATACCTAATACCCGATACCTAACACAAGATACCTAATACCAGACACCAGATAACTATTAAGAGACACTAGGTACCTAATACCAGACACCAGATAACTAATAACAGACATCAGATAACTAATAACAGACACCAGATGCCTAATACCAGACACTAGATACCTAATAACAGACACAAGATACCTAATACCAGACACCAGATATCTAATAACAGACATCAGATTCCTAAAAACAGACACCAGATACCTAATACCAGACACCTGATATCTAGTACCAGACACCATATACCTAATACCAGACACTAGATACCTAATATAGACACCAGATAACTATTAACCGACACGAGATACCTAATACCAGACACTAAATTCCTAATACCAGACACTAGATACCAAATACAAGGCACTAGATACCTAATACCAGACACCAGATAACTAATACCAGACACCAGATACCTAATACCAGACACCATATACCTAATACCAGACACTAGATACCTAATATAGACACCAGATAACTATTTACCGACACTAGATACCTAATACCAGACACTAGATTCTTAATACCAGACACTAGATACCAAATACAAGACACTAGATACCTAATACCAGACACCAGATAACTAATACCAGACAACAGATATCTAATACCAGACTCCAGATACCTAATAACGTACACCAGATAACTAATAACAGACACCTGATAACTAATACCAGATACTAGATACCTAATACTAGATACCAGATAACTAATAACAGATACCAGATACCTAATATCAGATACCAGATTCCTAATCACAGACCCTAGATACCATACACCAGATAACTAATACCAGACACCAGATATCTAATACCAGACACCAGATACCTAATACCAGACACTAAATACCTAATGCCAGACACTAGATACCTAATACCAGACACTAGATACCTAATACCAGACACCAGATAACTAACAACAGACACCAGATACCTAACAACAGACACCAGATACCTAATACCAGACACCATATAACTAATAACAGACACCAGATACCTAATACCAGACACTAGATACCTAATACCAGACACTAGATTCCTAATACCAGACACTAGATACCTAATACCAGACACTAGATACCTAATACCAGACACCAGATAAATAACAACAGACACCAAATACCTAACAACAGACACCAGATACCTAATACCAGACACCAGATAACTATTAACAGACACTAGATACCTAATACCAGACACTAGATACCTAATACCAGACACTAAATATCTAATGCCAGACACTAGATACCTAATACCAGATACTAGATAACTAATACCAGACACCAGATAACTATTAACAGACACTAGATACCTAATACCAGACACTAGATTCCTAATACCAGACACTAGATACCTAATACCAGACACTAGATACCTAATACCAGACACCAGATAACTAACAACAGACACCAGATACCTAACAACAGACACCAGATACCTAATACCAGACACCAGATAACTAATAACATACACCAGATACCTGATAAAAGACACCAGATAGCTAATACCAGTCACTAGATGCCTAAAAACAGACACCAGATTCCTAATAAAAGGCACCAGATACCTAATACCAGACACTAGATACCTAATATCAGGCACTAGATACATAATACCAGACACCAGATAAACTAATACCACATACCAGATATCTATTACCAGACACCAGATACCTAATACCAGATACTAGATACCTAATACCAGATAACTAATAACAGACACCAGATGCCTAATACCAGACACCAGATTCCTAATAACAGACACTAGACACAAAGTACCACACACCAGATACCTAATACCAGACACCATATATCTAATACCAGACACCAGATATCTATTACCAGACTCCAGATACCTAATACCAGATACCTAACAACGTACACCAGATCACTAAAAACAGACACCAGATATCTAATACCAGACACCATATACCTAATACCATACACTAGATACCTAATGCCAGACACTAGATACCTAATACCAAACACTAGGAACCTAATACCAGACACCAGATACCTAACACCATACACTAGATACCTAATGCCAGACACTAGATACCTAATACCAAACACTAGGAACCTAATACCAGACACCAGATAACTATTAACAGACACTAGATACCTAATACCAGACACTAGATACCTAATACCAGACACCAGATAACTATTAACAGACACTAGATACCTAATACCAGACACTAGATTCCTAATACCAGACACTAGATACCTAATACCAGACACTAGATACCTAATACCAGACACCAGATAACTAACAACAGACACCAGATACCTAATAACAGACACCAGATACCTAATACCAGACACTAGATACCTAATGCCAGACACCAGATACCTAACACCATACACTAGATACCTAATGCCAGACACTAGATACCTAATACCAAACACTAGGAACCTAATACCAGACACCAGATAACTATTAACAGACACTAGATACCTAATACCAGACACTAGATACCTAATACCAGACACCAGATAACTAATAACAGACATCAGATTCCTAATAACAGACACCAGATACCTAATACCAGACAATAGATGTCTAATACCAGACACCAGATACCTAAAACCAGATACCTAACAACGTACACCAGATACTTAATAAAAGACACCAGATCACTAATAACAGACACCAGATAACTAATACTAGACACCAGATACCTAATACCAGACACCAGATACCTAACACCATACACTAGATACCTAATGCCAGACACTAGATACCTAATACCAAACACTAGGTACCTAATACCAGACACCAGATAACTATTAACAGACACTAGATACCTAATACCAGACACTAGATACCTAATACCAGACACCAGATAACTAATAACAGACATCAGATTCCTAATAACAGACATCAGATTCCTAATAACAGACACCAGATACCTAATACCAGACAACAGATGTCTAATACCAGACACCAGATACCTAAAACCAGATACCTAACAACGTACACCAGATACTTAATAAAAGACACCATATAGCTAAAAACAGACACCAGATACCTAATACCAGACACTAGATACCTAATGCCAGACACTAGATATCTAATACCAGACACCAGATACCTAATACTAGACACCAGATAACTATTAACAGACACTAGATACCTAATACCAGACACTAGATACCTAATACTAGACACTAGATACCTAATACCAGACACCAGATAACTAATAACAGACATCAGATTCCTAATAACAGACACCAGATACCTAATACCAGACACCAGATATCTAATACCAGACACCAGATACGTAATACCAGATACCCAACAACGTACATCACATGACTAATACCAGACACCAGATACCTGATAAAATACACTAGATACAAAATACCACACACCAGATACCTAATACCAGATACCCAAATACGTACACCAAATAACTAATAACATACACCAGATACCTGATAAAAGACACCAGATAGCTAATACCAGATACCAGATAACTAATAACAGACACCAGATGCCTAATACCAGACACTAGATACCTAATAACAGACACCAGATACCTAATACCAGACACTAGATACAAAATACCACACACCAGATACCTAATACCAGACACTAGATACCTAATGCCAGATACCCGATAACTAATAACAGACACCAGATACCTAATACCAGACACTAGATACCTAATGCCAGACACAAGATACCTAATACCAGACACTAGATACCTAATACCAGACACCAGATAACTATTAACAGACACTAGATACCTAATACCATACTCTAGATACCTAATACCAGACACTAGATACCTAATACCAGACCATAGATACCTAATACCAGATACCAGATAACTAATAACAGACACCAGATACCTAATACCAGACACCAGATTCCTAATAACAGACACTAGATGCAAAATACCACACACCAGATACCTAATACCAGACACTAGATACCTAATACCAGACACCAGATAACTAATAACAGACGCCTGATAACTAATAACAGACACCATTTACCTAATACCAGACACTAGATACCTAATGCCAGACACTTGATACCTATAACCAGACACTAGATACCTAATACCAGACACCAGATAACTACTAACAGACATCAGATACCTAACAACAGACACCATATACCTAATACCAGACACCATATAACTAATAACAGACACCAGATACCTAATACCAGACATTAGATACCCATTACCAGACACCAGATAACTAATACCAGACACAAGATAACTAATACCAAACACCAGATATCTAATACCAGACACTAGATACCTAATACCAGATACCAGATAACTAATAACAGACATCAGATCCCTAATACCAGACACCAGATTCCTAATAACAGACACTAGGTACCAAATACCACACACCAGATAACTAATTCCAGATACCAGAAATCTAATACCAGACACCAGTAACTAATATCAGACACCAGATAACTAATACCAGACACCAGATAACTAATACCAGACACCAGATAACTAATACCAGACAGCAGATAACTAATACCAGACACCCGATAACTAATACCAGACACCAGATACCTAATACCAGACACCAGATAACTAATACCAGACACCCGATAACTAATACCAGACACCAGGTACCTAATACCAGACACCAGATTACTAATACCAGACACCAGATAACTAATACCAGACACCAGATAACTAATACCAGACACCCGATAACTAATACCAGACACCAGATAACTAATACCAGACACCAGATAACTAATACCAGACACCCGATAACCAATACCAGACACCAGATAACTAATACCAGACACCAGGTAACTAATACCAGACACCAGATAACTAATACCGGACAGCAGATAATTAATACCAGACACCAGATAACTAATACAAGACACCAGATAACTAATACCAGACACCCGATACCTAATACCAGGCACCAGATACCTAATAACAGACACCAGATACCTAATACCAGACACTAGATACCTAATGCCAGACACCAGATACCTAACACCAGACACTAGATACCTAATGCCAGACACTAGATACCTAATACCAGACACTAGATACCTAATACCCGACACCAGATAACTATTAACAGACACTAGGTGCCTAATACCAGACACTAGATACCTAATACCAGACACCAGATAACTAATAACAGACATCAGATTCCTAATAACAGACACCAGATACCTAATACCAGACACCTGATATCTAGTACCAGACACCAAATACCTAATACCCGATACCTAACACTAGATACCTAATACCAGACACTAGATGCCTAATACCAGACACCAGATAACTATTAACAGACACTAGATACCTAATACCAGACACTAGATACCTAATACCAGACACCAGATAACTAATAACAGACATCAGATACCTAATACCAGACACTAGATTCCTAATACCAGACACTAGATACCTAATACCAGACACTAGATACCTAATACCAGACACCAGATAACTAACAACAGACACCAGATACCTAACAACAGACACCAGATACCTAATACCAGACACCATATAACTAATAACAGACACCAGATACCTAATACCAGACACCATATAACTAATAACAGACACCAGATACCTAATACCAGACACTAGATACCTAATACCAGACACCAGATAACTAATAACAGACACCAGTTACCTAATACCAGACACTGAATACCTAATGCCAGACACTAGATACCTAATACCAGACACTAGATACCTAATACCAGACACCAGATAACTATTAACAGACACTAGATACCTAATACCAGACACTAGATTCCTAATACCAGACACTAGATACCTAATACCAGACACTAGATACCTAATACCAGACACCAGATAACTAACACCAGACAACAGATATCTAATACCAGACTCCAGATACCTAATACCAGACACTAGATACCTAATATAGACACCAGGTAACTATTTACCGACACTAGATACCTAATACCAGACACTAGATTCTTAATACCAGACACTAGATACCAAATACAAGACACTAGATACCTAATACCAGACACCAGATAACTAATACCAGACAACAGATATCTAATACCAGACTCCAGATACCTAATAACGTACACCAGATAACTAATAACAGACACCTGATAACTAATACCAGATACTAGATACCTAATACTAGATACCAGATAACTAATAACAGATACCAGATACCTAATATCAGACACCAGATTCCTAATCACAGACCCTAGATACCACACACCAGATAACTAATACCAGACACCAGACACCTAATACCAGACACTAAATACCTAATGCCAGACACCAGATACCTAATACCAGACACTAGATACCTAATACCAGACACCAGATAACTAACAACAGACACCAGATACCTAACAACAGACACCAGATACCTAATACCAGACACCATATAACTAATAACAGACACCAGATACCTAATACCAGACACTAGATACCTAATACCAGACACTAGATTCCTAATACCAGACACTAGATACCTAATACCAGACACTAGATACCTAATACCAGACACCAGATAAATAACAACAGACACCAAATACCTAACAACAGACACCAGATACCTAATACCAGACACCAGATAACTATTAACAGACACTAGATACCTAATACCAGACACTAGATACCTAATACCAGATACTAGATAACTAATACCAGACACCAGATAACTATTAACAGACACTAGATACCTAATACCAGACACTCGATTCCTAATACCAGACACTAGATACCTAATACCAGACACTAGATACCTAATACCAGACACCAGATAACTAACAACAGACACCAGATACCTAACAACAGACACCAGATACCTAATACCAGACACCAGATAACTAATAACATACACCAGATACCTGATAAAAGACACCAGATAGCTAATACCAGTCACTAGATGCCTAAAAACAGACACCAGATTCCTAATAAAAGGCACCAGATACCTAATACCAGACACTAGATACCTAATATCAGGCACTAGATACATAATACCAGACACCAGATAAACTAATACCACATACCAGATATCTATTACCAGACACCAGATACCTAATACCAGATACTAGATACCTAATACCAGATAACTAATAACAGACACCAGATGCCTAATACCAGACACCAGATTCCTAATAACAGACACTAGACACAAAGTACCACACACCAGATACCTAATACCAGACACCAGATATCTAATACCAGACACCAGATATCTATTACCAGACTCCAGATACCTAATACCAGATACCTAACAACGTACACCAGATCACTAAAAACAGACACCAGATATCTAATACCAGACACCATATACCTAATACCATACACCATATAACTAATAAGAGACACCAGATACCTAATACCAGACACTAGATACCTAATGCCAGACACCAGATACCTAACACCATACACTAGATACCTAATGCCAGACACTAGATACCTAATACCAAACACTAGGTACCTAATACCAGACACCAGATAACTATTAACAGACACTAGATACCTAATACCAGACAATAGATACCTAATACCAGACACCAGATAACTAATAACAGACATCAGATTCCTAATAACAGACACCAGATACCTAATACCAGACAACAGATGTCTAATACCAGACACCAGATACCTAAAACCAGATACCTAACAACGTACACCAGATACTTAATAAAAGACACCAGATCACTAATAACAGACACCAGATAACTAATACTAGACACCAGATACCTAATACCAGACACCATATACCTAATACCAGACACCATATAGCTAAAAACAGACACCAGATACCTAATACCAGACACTAGATACCTAATGCCAGACACTAGATATCTAATACCAGACACTAGATACCTAATACTAGACACCAGATAACTATTAACAGACACTAGATACCTAATACCAGACACTAGATACCTAATACTAGACACTAGATACCTAATACCAGACACCAGATAACTAATAACAGACATCAGATTCCTAATAACAGACACCAGATACCTAATACCAGACACCAGATATCTAATACCAGACACCAGATACGTAATACCAGATACCCAACAACGTACATCACATGACTAATACCAGACACCAGATACCTGATAAAAGACACTAGATACAAAATACCACACACCAGATACCTAATACCAGATACCCAAATACGTACACCAAATAACTAATAACATACACCAGATACCTGATAAAAGACACCAGATAGCTAATACCAGATACCAGATAACTAATAACAGACACCAGATGCCTAATACCAGACACTAGATACCTAATAACAGACACCAGATACCTAATACCAGACACTAGATACAAAATACCACACACCAGATACCTAATACCAGACACTAGATACCTAATGCCAGATACCCGATAACTAATAACAGACACCAGATACCTAATACCAGACCCTAGATACCTAATGCCAGACACAAGATACCTAATACCAGACACTAGATACCTAATACCAGACACCAGATAACTATTAACAGACACTAGATACCTAATACCAGACTCTAGATACCTAATACCAGACACTAGATACCTAATACCAGACCATAGATACCTAATACCAGATACCAGATAACTAATAACAGACACCAGATACCTAATACCAGACACCAGATTCCTAATAACAGACACTAGATGCAAAATACCACACACCAGATACCTAATACCAGACACTAGATACCTAATACCAGACACCAGATAACTAATAACAGACACCAGATAACTAATAACAGACACCATTTACCTAATACCAGACACTAGATACCTAATGCCAGACACTTGATACCTATAACCAGACACTAGATACCTAATACCAGACACCAGATAACTACTAACAGACATCAGATACCTAACAACAGACACCATATACCTAATACCAGACACCATATAACTAATAACAGACACCAGATACCTAATACCAGACATTAGATACCCATTACCAGACACCAGATAACTAATACCAGACACAAGATAACTAATACCAAACACCAGATATCTAATACCAGACACTAGATACCTAATACCAGATACCAGATAACTAATAACAGACATCAGATCCCTAATACCAGACACCAGATTCCTAATAACAGACACTAGGTACCAAATACCACACACCAGATAACTAATACCAGATACCAGAAATCTAATACCAGACACCAGTAACTAATATCAGACACCAGATAACTAATACCAGACACCAGATAACTAATACCAGACACCAGATAACTAATACCAGACAGCAGATAACTAATACCAGACACCAGATAACTAATACCAGACACCAGATAACTAATACCAGACACCAGATAACTAATACCGGACAGCAGATAATTAATACCAGACACCAGATAACTAATACAAGACACCAGATAACTAATACCAGACACCCGATACCTAATACCAGGCACCAGATACCTAATAACAGACACCAGATACCTAATACCAGACACTAGATACCTAATGCCAGACACCAGATACCTAACACCAGACACTAGATACCTAATGCCAGACACTAGATACCTAATACCAGACACTAGATACCTAATACCCGACACCAGATAACTATTAACAGACACAGACAAGATACCTGATAAAAGACATCAGATAGCTAATAGCAGTCACCAGATACCTAATAACAAACATCAGATTCCTAATAACGGACACCAGATACCTAATACCAGATACCTAATACCAGATACCTAATAACGTACACCAGATACCTGATAACAGACACCAGATACCTAATACCAGACACCAGATACCTTATAACAGACACCAGATACCTAATACCAGACTTTAGATACCTAATGCCAGACACCAGATACCTAACACCAGACACTACATACCTAATGCCAAACACTAGATACCTAATACCAGCCACTAGATACCTAATACCAGACACCAGATAACTATTAACAGACACTAGATACCTAATACCAGACACTAGATACCTAATACCAGACACCAGATAACTAATAACAGACATCAGATTCCTAATAACAGACACCAGATACCTAATACCAGACACCTGATATCACGTACCAGACACCAGATACCTAATTTCCGATACCTAACACTAGATACCTAATACCAGACACCAGATAACTATTAACAGACACTAGATACCTAATACCAGACACTAGATACCTAATGCCAGACACTAGATACCTAATACCAGACACTAGATACCTAATATAGACACCAGATAACTATTAACAGACACTAGATACCTAATACCAGACACTAGATACCTAATACCAGACACTAGATACCTAATACCAGACACTAGATACCTAATACCAGACACCAGATAACTAATAACAGACATCAGATTCCTAATAACACACACCAGATACCTAATACCAGACACCAGATATCTAATACCAGACACCAGATACCTAATACCAGATACCCAAAATCGTACACCAGATACCTGATAACAGACACCAGATACCTGATAAAAGACACCAATCAGCTAATACCAGTCAGCAGATACCTAATAACAGACACTAGATACCTAATACCACACACCAGATAACTAATACCAGACACCATATATCTAATACCAGACACGAGATACCTAATACCAGATACCTAATAACGTACACCAGATACCTGATAACAGACACCAGATGCCTAATACCAGACACTAGATACCTAATACCAGACACTAGATACCTAATACCAGACACCAACTAACTAATAACATACACCAGATACCTGATAAAAGACATCAGATAGCTAATACCAGATACCAGATAACTAATAACAGACACCAGATACCTAATACCAGACAGTAGATACCTAATACCAGACACCAGATAACTATTAACAGACACTAGATACCTGATAAAAGACACCAGATAGCTAATACCAGATACCAGATAACTAATAACAGACACTAGATACCTAATACCAAACACCAGATACCTAATACCAGACACTAGATACAAAATACCACACAGCAGATACCTAATACCAGATACCCAAAAACGTACACCAAATAACTAATAACATACACCAGATACCTGATAAAAGACACCAGATAGCTAATACCAGATACCAGATAACTAATAACAGACACCAGATGCCTAATACCAGACACTAGATACCTAATAACAGACACCAGATACCTAATACCAGACACCAGATAACTATTAAGAGACACTAGGTACCTAATACCAGACACCAGATAACTAATAACAGACATCAGATTCCTAATAACAGACACCAGATACCTAATACCAGACACCTGATATCTAGTACCAGACACCAGATACCTAATACCCGATACCTAACACAAGATACCTAATACCAGACACCAGATAACTATTAAGAGACACTAGGTACCTAATACCAGACACCAGATAACTTATAACAGACATCAGATTCCTAATAACAGACACCAGATACCTAATACCAGACACCTGATATCTAGTACCAGACACCAGATACCTAATACCCGATACCTAACACAAGATACCTAATACCAGACACCAGATAACTAATAACAGACACCAGATGCCTAATACCAGACACTAGATACCTAATAACAGACACCAGATACCTAATACCAGACACCAGATAACTATTAAGAGACACAAGATACCTAATACCAGACACCAGATATCTAATAACAGACATCAGATTCCTAAAAACAGACACCAGATACCTAATACCAGACACCTGATATCTAGTACCAGACACCATATACCTAATACCAGACACTAGATACCTAATATAGACACCAGATAACTATTAACCGACACGAGATACCTAATACCAGACACTAAATTCCTAATACCAGACACTAGATACCAAATACAAGGCACTAGATACCTAATACCAGACACCAGATAACTAATACCAGACACCAGATACCTAATACCAGACACCTGATATCTAGTACCAGACACCATATACCTAATACCAGACACTAGATACCTAATATAGACACCAGATAACTATTAACCGACACGAGATACCTAATACCAGACACTAAATTCCTAATACCAGACACTAGATACCAAATACAAGGCACTAGATACCTAATACCAGACACCAGATAACTAATACCAGACACCAGATACCTAATACCAGACACCATATACCTAATACCAGACACTAGATACCTAATATAGACACCAGATAACTATTTACCGACACTAGATACCTAATACCAGACACTAGATTCTTAATACCAGACACTAGATACCAAATACAAGACACTAGATACCTAATACCAGACACCAGATAACTAATACCAGACAACAGATATCTAATACCAGACTCCAGATACCTAATAACGTACACCAGATAACTAATAACAGACACCTGATAACTAATACCAGATACTAGATACCTAATACTAGATACCAGATAACTAATAACAGATACCAGATACCTAATATCAGATACCAGATTCCTAATCACAGACCCTAGATACCACACACCAGATAACTAATACCAGACACCAGATATCTAATACCAGACACCAGATACCTAATACCAGACACTAAATACCTAATGCCAGACACTAGATACCTAATACCAGACACTAGATACCTAATACCAGACACCAGATAACTAACAACAGACACCAGATACCTAACAACAGACACCAGATACCTAATACCAGACACCATATACCTAACAACAGACACCAGATACCTAATACCAGACACCATATAACTAATAACAGACACCAGATACCTAATACCAGACACTAGATACCTAATACCAGACACTAGATTCCTAATACCAGACACTAGATACCTAATACCAGACACTAGATACCTAATACCAGACACCAGATAAATAACAACAGACACCAAATACCTAACAACAGACACCAGATACCTAATACCAGACACCAGATAACTATTAACAGACACTAGATACCTAATACCAGACACTAGATACCTAATACCAGACACTAAATATCTAATGCCAGACACTAGATACCTAATACCAGATACTAGATAACTAATACCAGACACCAGATAACTATTAACAGACACTAGATACCTAATACCAGACACTTGATTCCTAATACCAGACACTAGATACCTAATACCAGACACTAGATACCTAATACCAGACACCAGATAACTAACAACAGACACCAGATACCTAACAACAGACACCAGATACCTAATACCAGACACCAGATAACTAATAACATACACCAGATACCTGATAAAAGACACCAGATAGCTAATACCAGTCACTAGATGCCTAAAAACAGACACCAGATTCCTAATAAAAGGCACCAGATACCTAATACCAGACACTAGATACCTAATATCAGGCACTAGATACATAATACCAGACACCAGATAAACTAATACCACATACCAGATATCTATTACCAGACACCAGATACCTAATACCAGATACTAGATACCTAATACCAGATAACTAATAACAGACACCAGATGCCTAATACCAGACACCAGATTCCTAATAACAGACACTAGACACAAAGTACCACACACCAGATACCTAATACCAGACACCAGATATCTAATACCAGACACCAGATATCTATTACCAGACTCCAGATACCTAATACCAGATACCTAACAACGTACACCAGATCACTAAAAACAGACACCAGATATCTAATACCAGACACCATATACCTAATACCATACACCATATAACTAATAACAGACACCAGATACCTAATACCAGACACTAGATACCTAATGCCAGACACCAGATACCTAACACCATACACTAGATACCTAATGCCAGACACTAGATACCTAATACCAAACACTAGGAACCTAATACCAGACACCAGATAACTATTAACAGACACTAGATACCTAATACCAGACACTAGATACCTAATACCAGACACCAGATAACTAATAACAGACATCAGATTCCTAATAACAGACACCAGATACCTAATACCAGACAACAGATGTCTAATACCAGACACCAGATACCTAAAACCAGATACCTAACAACGTACACCAGATACTTAATAAAAGACACCAGATCACTAATAACAGACACCAGATAACTAATACTAGACACCAGATACCTAATACCAGACACCAGATACCTAACACCATACACTAGATACCTAATGCCAGACACTAGATACCTAATACCAAACACTAGGTACCTAATACCAGACACCAGATAACTATTAACAGACACTAGATACCTAATACCAGACACTAGATACCTAATACCAGACACCAGATAACTAATAACAGACATCAGATTCCTAATAACAGACATCAGATTCCTAATAACAGACACCAGATACCTAATACCAGACAACAGATGTCTAATACCAGACACCAGATACCTAAAACCAGATACCTAACAACGTACACCAGATACTTAATAAAAGACACCATATAGCTAAAAACAGACACCAGATACCTAATACCAGACACTAGATACCTAATGCCAGACACTAGATATCTAATACCAGACACTAGATACCTAATACTAGACACCAGATAACTATTAACAGACACTAGATACCTAATACCAGACACTAGATACCTAATACTAGACACTAGATACCTAATACCAGACACCAGATAACTAATAACAGACATCAGATTCCTAATAACAGACACCAGATACCTAATACCAGACACCAGATATCTAATACCAGACACCAGATACGTAATACCAGATACCCAACAACGTACATCACATGACTAATACCAGACACCAGATACCTGATAAAAGACACTAGATACAAAATACCACACACCAGATACCTAATACCAGATACCCAAATACGTACACCAAATAACTAATAACATACACCAGATACCTGATAAAAGACACCAGATAGCTAATACCAGATACCAGATAACTAATAACAGACACCAGATGCCTAATACCAGACACTAGATACCTAATAACAGACACCAGATACCTAATACCAGACACTAGATACAAAATACCACACACCAGATACCTAATACCAGACACTAGATACCTAATGCCAGATACCCGATAACTAATAACAGACACCAGATACCTAATACCAGACACTAGATACCTAATGCCAGATACAAGATACCTAATACCAGACACTAGATACCTAATACCAGACACCAGATAACTATTAACAGACACTAGATACCTAATACCATACTCTAGATACCTAATACCAGACACTAGATACCTAATACCAGACCATAGATACCTAATACCAGATACCAGATAACTAATAACAGACACCAGATACCTAATACCAGACACCAGATTCCTAATAACAGACACTAGATGCAAAATACCACACACCAGATACCTAATACCAGACACTAGATACCTAATACCAGACACCAGATAACTAATAACAGACGCCTGATAACTAATAACAGACACCATTTACCTAATACCAGACACTAGATACCTAATGCCAGACACTTGATACCTATAACCAGACACTAGATACCTAATACCAGACACCAGATAACTACTAACAGACATCAGATACCTAACAACAGACACCATATACCTAATACCAGACACCATATAACTAATAACAGACACCAGATACCTAATACCAGACATTAGATACCCATTACCAGACACCAGATAACTAATACCAGACACAAGATAACTAATACCAAACACCAGATATCTAATACCAGACACTAGATACCTAATACCAGATACCAGATAACTAATAACAGACATCAGATCCCTAATACCAGACACCAGATTCCTAATAACAGACACTAGGTACCAAATACCACACACCAGATAACTAATTCCAGATACCAGAAATCTAATACCAGACACCAGTAACTAATATCAGACACCAGATAACTAATACCAGACACCAGATAACTAATACCAGACACCAGATAACTAATACCAGACAGCAGATAACTAATACCAGACACCCGATAACTAATACCAGACACCAGATACCTAATACCAGACACCAGATAACTAATACCAGACACCCGATAACTAATACCAGACACCAGGTACCTAATACCAGACACCAGATTACTAATACCAGACACCAGATAACTAATACCAGACACCAGATAACTAATACCAGACACCCGATAACTAATACCAGACACCAGATAACTAATACCAGACACCAGATAACTAATACCAGACACCCGATAACCAATACCAGACACCAGATAACTAATACCAGACACCAGGTAACTAATACCAGACACCAGATAACTAATACCGGACAGCAGATAATTAATACCAGACACCAGATAACTAATACAAGACACCAGATAACTAATACCAGACACCCGATACCTAATACCAGGCACCAGATACCTAATAACAGACACCAGATACCTAATACCAGACACTAGATACCTAATGCCAGACACCAGATACCTAACACCAGACACTAGATACCTAATGCCAGACACTAGATACCTAATACCAGACACTAGATACCTAATACCCGACACCAGATAACTATTAACAGACACTAGGTGCCTAATACCAGACACTAGATACCTAATACCAGACACCAGATAACTAATAACAGACATCAGATTCCTAATAACAGACACCAGATACCTAATACCAGACACCTGATATCTAGTACCAGACACCAGATACCTAATACCCGATACCTAACACTAGATACCTAATACCAGACACTAGATGCCTAATACCAGACACCAGATAACTATAAACAGACACTAGATACCTAATACCAGACACTAGATACCTAATACCAGACACCAGATAACTAATAACAGACATCAGATACCTAATACCAGACACTAGATTCCTAATACCAGACACTAGATACCTAATACCAGACACTAGATACCTAATACCAGACACCAGATAACTAACAACAGACACCAGATACCTAACAACAGACACCAGATACCTAATACCAGACACCATATAACTAATAACAGACACCAGATACCTAATACCAGACACCATATAACTAATAACAGACACCAGATACCTAATACCAGACACTAGATACCTAATACCAGACACCAGATAACTAATAACAGACACCAGTTACCTAATACCAGACACTGAATACCTAATGCCAGACACTAGATACCTAATACCAGACACTAGATACCTAATACCAGACACCAGATAACTATTAACAGACACTAGATACCTAATACCAGACACTAGATTCCTAATACCAGACACTAGATACCTAATACCAGACACTAGATACCTAATACCAGACACCAGATAACTAACACCAGACAACAGATATCTAATACCAGACTCCAGATACCTAATACCAGACACTAGATACCTAATATAGACACCAGGTAACTATTTACCGACACTAGATACCTAATACCAGACACTAGATTCTTAATACCAGACACTAGATACCAAATACAAGACACTAGATACCTAATACCAGACACCAGATAACTAATACCAGACAACAGATATCTAATACCAGACTCCAGATACCTAATAACGTACACCAGATAACTAATAACAGACACCTGATAACTAATACCAGATACTAGATACCTAATACTAGATACCAGATAACTAATAACAGATACCAGATACCTAATATCAGACACCAGATTCCTAATCACAGACCCTAGATACCACACACCAGATAACTAATACCAGACACCAGACACCTAATACCAGACACTAGATACCTAATACCAGACACCAGATAACTAACAACAGACACCAGATACCTAACAACAGACACCAGATACCTAATACCAGACACCATATAACTAATAACAGACACCAGATACCTAATACCAGACACTAGATACCTAATACCAGACACTAGATTCCTAATACCAGACACTAGATACCTAATACCAGACACTAGATACCTAATACCAGACAACAGATAAATAACAACAGACACCAAATACCTAACAACAGACACCAGATACCTAATACCAGACACCAGATAACTAATAACATACACCAGATACCTGATAAAAGACACCAGATAGCTAATACCAGTCACTAGATGCCTAAAAACAGACACCAGATTCCTAATAAAAGGCACCAGATACCTAATACCAGACACTAGATACCTAATATCAGGCACTAGATACATAATACCAGACACCAGATAAACTAATACCACATACCAGATATCTATTACCAGACACCAGATACCTAATACCAGATACTAGATACCTAATACCAGATAACTAATAACAGACACCAGATGCCTAATACCAGACACCAGATTCCTAATAACAGACACTAGACACAAAGTACCACACACCAGATACCTAATACCAGACACCAGATATCTAATACCAGACACCAGATATCTATTACCAGACTCCAGATACCTAATACCAGATACCTAACAACGTACACCAGATCACTAAAAACAGACACCAGATATCTAATACCAGACACCATATACCTAATACCATACACCATATAACTAATAAGAGACACCAGATACCTAATACCAGACACTAGATACCTAATACCAGACACTAAATACCTAATGCCAGACACTAGATACCTAATACCAGATACTAGATAACTAATACCAGACACCAGATAACTATTAACAGACACTAGATACCTAATACCAGACACTAGATACCTAATACCAGACACTAAATACCTAATGCCAGACACTAGATACCTAATACCAGATACTAGATAACTAATACCAGACACCAGATAACTATTAACAGACACTAGATACCTAATACCAGACACTAGATTCCTAATACCAGACACTAGATACCTAATACCAGACACTAGATACCTAATACCAGACACCAGATAACTAACAACAGACACCAGATACCTAACAACAGACACCAGATACCTAATACCAGACACCAGATAACTAATAACATACACCAGATACCTGATAAAAGACACCAGATAGCTAATACCAGTCACTAGATGCCTAAAAACAGACACCAGATTCCTAATAAAAGGCACCAGATACCTAATACCAGACACTAGATACCTAATATCAGGCACTAGATACATAATACCAGACACCAGATAAACTAATACCACATACCAGATATCTATTACCAGACACCAGATACCTAATACCAGATACTAGATACCTAATACCAGATAACTAATAACAGACACCAGATGCCTAATACCAGACACCAGATTCCTAATAACAGACACTAGACACAAAGTACCACACACCAGATACCTAATACCAGACACCAGATATCTAATACCAGACACCAGATATCTATTACCAGACTCCAGATACCTAATACCAGATACCTAACAACGTACACCAGATCACTAAAAACAGACACCAGATATCTAATACCAGACACCATATACCTAATACCATACACCATATAACTAATAAGAGACACCAGATACCTAATACCAGACACTAGATACCTAATGCCAGACACCAGATACCTAACACCATACACTAGATACCTAATGCCAGACACTAGATACCTAATACCAAACACTAGGTACCTAATACCAGACACCAGATAACTATTAACAGACACTAGATACCTAATACCAGACAATAGATACCTAATACCAGACACCAGATAACTAATAACAGACATCAGATTCCTAATAACAGACACCAGATACCTAATACCAGACAACAGATGTCTAATACCAGACACCAGATACCTAAAACCAGATACCTAACAACGTACACCAGATACTTAATAAAAGACACCAGATCACTAATAACAGACACCAGATAACTAATACTAGACACCAGATACCTAATACCAGACACCATATACCTAATACCAGACACCATATAGCTAAAAACAGACACCAGATACCTAATACCAGACACTAGATACCTAATGCCAGACACTAGATATCTAATACCAGACACTAGATACCTAATACTAGACACCAGATAACTATTAACAGACACTAGATACCTAATACCAGACACTAGATACCTAATACTAGACACTAGATACCTAATACCAGACACCAGATAACTAATAACAGACATCAGATTCCTAATAACAGACACCAGATACCTAATACCAGACACCAGATATCTAATACCAGACACCAGATACGTAATACCAGATACCCAACAACGTACATCACATGACTAATACCAGACACCAGATACCTGATAAAAGACACTAGATACAAAATACCACACACCAGATACCTAATACCAGATACCCAAATACGTACACCAAATAACTAATAACATACACCAGATACCTGATAAAAGACACCAGATAGCTAATACCAGATACCAGATAACTAATAACAGACACCAGATGCCTAATACCAGACACTAGATACCTAATAACAGACACCAGATACCTAATACCAGACACTAGATACAAAATACCACACACCAGATACCTAATACCAGACACTAGATACCTAATGCCAGATACCCGATAACTAATAACAGACACCAGATACCTAATACCAGACACTAGATACCTAATGCCAGACACAAGATACCTAATACCAGACACTAGATACCTAATACCAGACACCAGATAACTATTAACAGACACTAGATACCTAATACCAGACTCTAGATACCTAATACCAGACACTAGATACCTAATACCAGACCATAGATACCTAATACCAGATACCAGATAACTAATAACAGACACCAGATACCTAATACCAGACACCAGATTCCTAATAACAGACACTAGATGCAAAATACCACACACCAGATACCTAATACCAGACACTAGATACCTAATACCAGACACCAGATAACTAATAACAGACACCAGATAACTAATAACAGACACCATTTACCTAATACCAGACACTAGATACCTAATGCCAGACACTTGATACCTATAACCAGACACTAGATACCTAATACCAGACACCAGATAACTACTAACAGACATCAGATACCTAACAACAGACACCATATACCTAATACCAGACACCATATAACTAATAACAGACACCAGATACCTAATACCAGACATTAGATACCCATTACCAGACACCAGATAACTAATACCAGACACAAGATAACTAATACCAAACACCAGATATCTAATACCAGACACTAGATACCTAATACCAGATACCAGATAACTAATAACAGACATCAGATCCCTAATACCAGACACCAGATTCCTAATAACAGACACTAGGTACCAAATACCACACACCAGATAACTAATACCAGATACCAGAAATCTAATACCAGACACCAGTAACTAATATCAGACACCAGATAACTAATACCAGACACCAGATAACTAATACCAGACACCAGATAACTAATACCAGACAGCAGATAACTAATACCAGACAACCGATAACTAATACCAGACACCAGATACCTAATACCAGACACCAGATAACTAATACCAGACACCCGATAACTAATACCAGACACCAGGTACCTAATACCAGACACCAGATTACTAATACCAGACACCAGATAACTAATACCAGACACCAGATAACTAATACCAGACACCCGATAACTAATACCAGACACCAGATAACTAATACCAGACACCAGATAACTAATACCAGACACCCGATAACCAATACCAGACACCAGATAACTAATACCAGACACCAGGTAACTAATACCAGACACCAGATAACTAATACCGGACAGCAGATAATTAATACCAGACACCAGATAACTAATACAAGACACCAGATAACTAATACCAGACACCCGATACCTAATACCAGGCACCAGATACCTAATAACAGACACCAGATACCTAATACCAGACACTAGATACCTAATGCCAGACACCAGATACCTAACACCAGACACTAGATACCTAATGCCAGACACTAGATACCTAATACCAGACACTAGATACCTAATACCCGACACCAGATAACTATTAACAGACACTAGGTGCCTAATACCAGACACTAGATACCTAATACCAGACACCAGATAACTAATAACAGACATCACATTCCTAATAACAGACACCAGATACCTAATACCAGACACCAGATAACTAATAACAGACATCAGATTCCTAATAACAGACAACAGATATTTAATACCAGACACCAGATACGTAATACCAGATACCTAACAACGTACACCAGATACTTAATAAAAGACACCAGATCACTAATAACAGACACCAGATAACTAATACCAGACACCAGATACCTAATACCAGACACCATATACCTAATACCAGACACCATATAACTAAAAACAGACACCAGATACCTAATACCAGACACTAGATACCTAATACCAGACACTAGATACCTAATACTAGACATTAGATACCTAATACCAGACACCAGATAACTAATAACAGACATCAGACTCCTAATAACAGACACCAGATACCTAATACCAGACACCAGATATGTAATACTAGACACCAGATACGTAATACCAGATACCCAACAACGTACACCAGATACCTGATAATAGACACCAGATACCTGATAAAAGACACCAGACAGCTAATACCAGTCAGCAGATACCTAATAACAGACACTAGATACCTAATACCACACACCAGATAACTCATACCAGACACCATATATCTAACATACACCAGATACATAATACCAGATACCTAATAACGTACACCAGATACCTGATAACAGACACCAGATACCTAATACCAGACACCAGATACCTAATAACAGACACCAGATACCTAATACCAGACTTTAGATACCTAATGCCAGACACCAGATACCTAACACCAGACACTACATACCTAATGCCAAACACTAGATACCAGACCAGACACTAGATAACTAATTACAGACACCACATAACTAATACCAGACACCAGATACCTGATAAAAGACACCAGATTCCTAATAATAGACACTAGATACCTAATACCACACACCAGATAACTCATACCAGACACCATATATATAATACCAGACACCAGATACCTAATACCAGATACCTAATAACGTACACCAGATACCTGATAACAGACACCAGATACCTAATACCACACACCAGATACCTAATAACATACACCAGATACCTGATAAAAGACACCAGATAGCTAATACCATAGTACCGAAATATTCATTTATGCTCTACAAAAAACACACATTTATGAGTTTCTTCATAAATGAAAACTCGCAAATTTTTTCGTTGTGTTTATTTTCATAAATGCAGCAACAAAAAAAATCTGCTAATCAACGCACATGAGTGCTTAAATCTTTTTCTGTTTTTCTACGCATGTTCATGCTGTAATTGGAAACAAAACAAAATTGAACACTCGTGTGTGTGCAAATATTTTTTTTTAATTTTGCGCACATGATGTGCACATTTATGAGTTGCTCATATATGAGTTTTATTCATTTATGCACTATTCATATATGAGTAAAATTTTTTGAACATAAATGTTGGATATTCTTGTGGTATACAAGCAAATGGTTTTTTATGTATTGTGCCTCTAAAGGTTTTTTATTGATCATGAGCGTTGCCGATTTGGATATTTTAAACATATGTACTATGTATATTAATCTTCATATGCAAACAAATTAACATGTGCTTCAAGTCTACGTTAAAACCGGAAATTTTGTTTTAACGTACACTTCAAGCACACGTTAATTTTTTGCATATGGGGATAAGTATTTATAAAAGTTTTCAGCGAATAAATTGTAAATGTTTAAATTAATAAATAAATATCTACATACATACATATGTATGTACATATGTGTATATACATATACATATGTAGGTATATGTACATATCGATGGCTTACTATAAAAAGGGCGTATACCAATTTTTTTTCGAAATCGCGTTTTAAGATCTTAGTACGTTACAGTTCAAAATGAAGAAGTTATAATATCTTAAAAAATTATTTCTGTTTGTAAATGCTTTAGTTTCTACTCAGTTTTTTGCTTCTCCTATAAAATATCGATAATTCGACTTCCGCGTTTCTTACATATATTAAGCCATCGATGTACATAGAAATTTACCTTTAAATAAATATCAAGTTCTTATTATTGAAATACATTGATCACTTATTCACAAATGTTTGTTGAAATTTTTTCTTTTGATTTCAAACACACAAATTGCGGGAAAATCCATCGTGTCATATTCGCTAACCCTTTTGTATGTGCATGTTTTATTTGATTTGTGTAAATATATTTTTTTAATTGCTTATGCAAAAAAGGTTAAACAAAGTCATAATTGCACAACAACAAAAACACGGAATGCAGGCCCTACCTGCTTAAAGGGGTGATTTTTAGTAAAATATGCACAAGCAATTGTAAAAGTATTATAATTGCGCAGGTATTTTTTTGAGTTTCGCTATTAGAAGGATGTATGTTTTGTTGTTTGTTTTTTATGGTAACCATTTTTGGTAAAAATTAGGTCATTGGGAATTTTCTTTTTGAAATGAAGTCCAAATCGCATATGAAGTGTGAAATGCAAAATGTGCTCCTTTATGTATTTTGTTGCTAAGTTCTTTGTTTTTGCTTCTTTTGTTTTCTCTTCCCTCCGGCATCATTAAACGTTTGTAAAAAATACTTTAGTTGTCCTTGAGATACGCATTCTATTATGATTTATATTCTATGCTTCAGTATAAATGGCTGCAACTTGCTATTTAGGTAACAGTTGTTATTTAAGCCTGTGGGCGTGCGTTGCAGTTAAAAAAAATTAAATATGCCAAAAAAAAAACAGTTTAACATGGACAAATTTGTGTCGTACGACGAATCACATTTATTCAGGGACCGTAACTGTTATGACTTTTATCGAAAAAGTCAAGAAAAAAAGTTATTTTTAACTTTTATTTTTTTAAGGCAGAAATAAAAGTTATTTCTTAACTTTTATTTTTTAAGGCAAAAATTAAAAGTTATTTTTGACTTTTATTATTTTAGTCAAAAAATAAAAGTTAATTTTTAACTTTTAATACTTTAAGGCAAAAATAAAAGTCATGAATTAAGTATTGCATAGTAATACTCTAGTTTTATTGCTTGCTATTTGCCGTTTTTCACTACATTTACCGTTATAAAATCACTTTATGAAGTGACCTAAAAATACCAACGGTATTTTCGCCATCCATGGACTCCAACAAAACAGAATTGGTACATTAGAATCCCTGAATATTTTTTTCTCAACTTTTGTAGCACAGTGTAATTGATGTATATTACAGAAGTCTATACGGATGTTTTATCATTTATAGCATTGAAAGCAATAATAATTGCGTATTAGGTACTATGCAATATTTAATTCATGACTTTTATTTTTGCCTTAAAATATTAAAAGTTAAAAAATAACTTTTAAATTTTGACTAAAATAATAAAAGTCAAAAATAACTTTTAATTTTTGCCTTAAAAAATAAAAGTTAAGAAATAACTTTTATTTCTGCCTTAAAAAAATAAAAGTTAAGAAATAACAGTTATTTTTTGACTTTTATCAAAAAAGGCACAAATTTAAAAGTCATACAAAAATTTGCATGTACATCACCTATGTATCATAATGATTAGAACCAAAATTTTCTACGATAATTTTTTATGTGTGCTTTTTTGATGTAAATTTTCAAAAATAACAGTTACTTTCTGTCCCTGCATTTATTAAAGGTAAATTTCTATGTTTATACATATGTATTTATATAAATAAATATACACTAAATTTGAGTTAAGAATTTGCAAATCGGCAGCGCTGACACTGTGTAAAAATTTACAATTTATTTGCAGTAAATTTATATAAAGAACTAATTTCGGCTAAAAATATCCAAATCGGCAACTCTCCCAGTCATATGAACAATAGAATCAAAAGCCATACACACATACATAAAAAACCATTTGCTTGCATACCACAAGAAAATCCAACATTTATGTTCAAAAAATTTTACTCATATATGAATAATGCATAAATGAATAAAACTCATAAATGTGCGTTTGAAATTGCACACTGCATGTGCGCTCTTATATGAAAACTTAGTTTTGCCTTCATTTTCATGTGTGTGTAACACAAAATAAAACAAATTTGTGCACACATGAAAATGTAAAAAGCAAAATGTTTTTTAGTGCTCTCGCTCTGTTCAAGGAGAAACAGAAAATTTTTGAAACGCTCTCGCACATTTCATGTATGAACGTGAGTGAGTATTTCGGTACTATGGCTAATACCAGTCACCAGATACCTAATAACAAACATCAGATTCCTAATAACGGACACCAGATGCCTAATACCAGATACCTAATAACGTACACCAGATACCTGATAACAGACACCAGATACCTAATACCAGGTACCAGATACCTAATAACAGACACCAGATACCTAATACCAGACACCTGATATCTAGTACCAGACACCAGATACCTAATACCCGATACCTAACACTAGATACCTAATACCAGACACTAGATGCCTAATACCAGACCCCAGATAACTATTAACAGATACTAGATACCTAATACCAGACACTAGATACCTAATACCAGACACCAGGTAACTAATAACAGACATCAGATACCTAATACCAGACACTAGATACCTAATACCAGACACCAGATAACTAACAACAGACACCAGATACCTAACAACAGACACCAAATACCTAATACCAGACACCAGATAACTAATAACAGACACCAGATACCTAATACCAGACACTAAATACCTAATGCCAGACACTAGATACCTAATACCAGACACTAGATACCTAATACCAGACACCAGATAACTATTAACAGACACTAGATACCTAATACCAGACACTAGATTCCTAATACCAGACACTAGATACCTAATACCAGACACTAGATACCTAATACCAGACTCCAGATAACTAATACCAGACAGCAGATATCTAATACCAGACACTAGATACCTAATACCAGACACTAGATACCTAATACCAGACACCAGATAACTAATACCAGACAACAGATATCTAATACCAGACTCCAAATACCTAATAACGTACAAACTAATAACAGACACCAGATAACTAATACCAGATACTAGATACCTAATACCAGATACCAGATAACTAATAACAGACACCATATACCTAATACCAGACACTAGATACCTAATACCAGACACTAGATACCTAATACCAGACACCAGATAACTATTAACAGACACTAGATACCTAATACCAGACACAAGATACCTAATACCAGACACCAGATAACTAATAACAGACATCAGATACCTAATACCAGACACTAGATTCCTAATACCAGACACTAGATACCTAATACCAGACACTAGATACCTAATACCAGACACCAGATAACTAACAACAGACACCAGATACCTAACAACAGACACCAAATACCTAATACCAGACACCATATAACTAATAACAGACACCAGATACCTAATACCAGAAACTAGATACAAAATACCACACACAAGATACCTAATTCCAGACACTAGATACCTAATACCAGACACCAGATACCTAACAACAGACATCAGATACCTAATACCAGACACCATATAACTAATAACAGACACCAGATACCTAATACCAGAAACTAGATACAAAATACCACACACAAGATACCTAATACCAGACACTAGATACCTAATACCAGACACCAGGTAACTAATAACAGACACCATATACCTAATACCAGACACTAGATACCTAATACCAGACACTAGATACCTAATACCAGACACCAGATAACTAATACCAGACAACAGATATCTAATACCAGACACTAGATACCTAATACCAGACACTAGATACCTAATACCAGACACCAGATAACTAATACCAGACAACAGATATCTAATACCAGACTCCAGATACCTAATAACGTACAAACTAATAACAGACACCAGATAACTAATAACAGACACCAGATAACTAATACCAGATACTAGATACCTAATACCAGATACCAGATAACTAATAACAGACACCATATACCTAATACCAGACACCAGATTCCTAATAACAGACCCTAGAAGTAGATGAGTAATGGCGGAGGACGACATGTTTTGGGAATTCAAAACCGGGAAAAATCAAAAAGGGTGGCAACCCTGTTCAAAATGGGGGGATTTTGGGGATTTTCATGCTGAGATTTTCTGGGCTATGTGTGTGTGTGTGTGAGTTGGATTTTATGTTTATGTATGTACTAGCGTACAGCTTTTGTTGTTATTGTAGAGAAGCGTTGTGCTTACAGTGTATGGATGTATGATGTATATGTGGGTGTGTGTATGTGAGTATGTGTATGTGTTTATGAGTATGTGTTTTTGTATGTACTTGTGTGTCTACCGGTGTCCGATCCTTTTGTTGTAGTGGCAGACAATCATTATACCCAGTAGGAAATGTTGATGGTGAAAATGTGCTGATTAGCTTTTGACTAGCTTGTCATCAGTACTACTATATAATTATACCCCATACAATACTTTGTACTATAGACATTTAGCATGTGCTTGTCATTGAAAATATACTAGTCACACTAAAGCAATTGATTAGGTAGTGACCACGTAGTTCTTAGGGGGTCATGAGACATACTAACCAGACAGTTATTTACTGATACATTTCTATAATTTACGAACATACAAATGTATGTGTATTGACAATTCCACCTCTCTCCTTCTTTCATAGTGACGGATAGAAGAAAACTTTTTATACCAAAGTTTTAACCAGAATTTTAGTGTTGACACAAAGACACTTGCTCCCAGTCTGACTGCAGGGTAGTTACAAGCGATCTATGTATTTGTATGTATGTAGTGATTGTTATCGTTGGTATGCTTATGTAGGGTTATTGTATTGCATTTATGTTTGCGATCTCTGGGGAAATAATCTAATAGCTACAGAGAGTGGCAACCATGTTGTCAATGGAAGTGGGTAGGGAATGTATTTGGAATGTATGTATATGTTGTTGGATTCATGTATGTGATAATTTTTTTTTTATTTTTTATTTTTTTGTTTTTTTTTTGTTTTGAAGAATATCATTGCTTGTGTGTTTTGTTTGACCATCTAGAGTATTTCATACATATTTACAAATGAATGTGTATATGTTTTCTAGGCTATTGACGTTGCTATTCTTATGTAGATAGAAAATATTGTGTTGGCATAGGTTTTATATGTACAAGTGAATTTCAGATGTTAAATGTTTTGAATCAAATCAGGTTGATAAACAGATTTTTTGAATAGGGATAATGATATTTTTATTTCAGTATATTTTAATTTAATGTAACAATTATAGGAAATAGCTTTTGGAGACATACACCAAAACTTATAGAAGCATCTACTTTTACGTGTCCCGATTTTTCTCGTACCTTTGTATTACAAACTGATGCTATAGATTTTGTTCTAGGTGTTGCTGTGTATATGAATTTCACCATATATCGTAATACCAACAGAGAATTGTGGAAATGTGTATGTGTGTGTGTGTGTGTATGTGAGTATGTATGTATGTATGTATGTGTGTGTGTATGTGTGTGTCTGTGTGTATGAATTTCATAATATTATAAAATTTCATTATGTATGTTTGTGTTTGTGTATTACGTCATCACCTCTTTGTGTGTCATGCCAGACATTTGGTAGTATAAAATATTAACATATAGGTATCAGAACTTTTTTTTTTTAATCCTAGTATGTTTTTATACTCAAGATAGCTGGGTATTTTGTCATGCTTAAAATTGTCCAGCTTTAAAGTCTGCCTATGAGAAATTTGTTTATATTACAGATTTTGTTTATTTAACTATATACGTCCGTCTTCTTTGGCTGAACTTCTTTTCATACGATCATGGGAATTTATAGTTTCTCTGCCCATAATAAGTTCGTTTAGCTTTGACATGTGCTTTGAATGGAAGTGTGATTGTTAAGATCTAATAAATACTTGAGTATTGATAAGAAATTTGATATTATGTGTACATACATATCTACAAATTGATTTTATGTATGTACATATGTACATACAAATAAGTGTTCGACTACGTGTTTGAATACATTTTTTTTTTGTTTTTGTTGTTGTTGTAAATATTCGCCTGGTTTTTTATGTATAGATGTGAAATATCTTCATAGTTTTTTTATTTGAAATTAAAAAACGTTGTTTTAATTTTTATCTGTATTTACTTAATAGTTTGTGAGGATTTTCTGTTTTAAGTAAAACTGATTTCCTTAAGATACATACTTTAGAGTAATAGTAACTATAACAGAAATATTTCCTTTATTTAATTTACATTTGCTTAAAGTTGATGCAGCCTAATAGTCATTCTTAGAAATATTTTGATATTAAAATTTTTCCAGCCGTAGGCTTTTTTAACCACCTTTTACATTTATTTTAGAACATCTTGCATTGCCTTTTATACATTTATAAACATTTTTAAATGAAACTGATCCAGCAGTCCAGCTTATGTAACGATAGTTTTTTTTGTTAGTCAGCTTGCTTCTTTTTTTTTATCTAATTTTTTTTTTTTTGTTGATAAACATTTAAAATCAAAAGGGAGTTTTATATTGAAATTATTATATTCTTAATTGTTGAAAACAATCGCTTCTTCTTTTCCGAAGAAATTATTTGAATTACTTTTGAAACCTTACGCGACTATAAAAATTATATTATTTTTCATATTGCTTAATTTATAAGACTTTTAGAATTTGACCTTTGATAGGTATATACATATTCTAGTATATGATCATGAATAAGAATACAGTAAGCTGATTTCTTTGCTTATTATTTAAAATTAAAATTTTATTTAATTGTCCCGCTATTGAATAAAAGGAGCTTTTATCTTAAACTCTGATACAGGTAGAAACGCTTGAGATTCTTTCATATACTTCCTTTCCTGGAATCTTAGATACATATAATAACTACCTATGTAGAATTGCATTACGTTTATTTATAAATTTTATTTTAAGATCATCATCATATGGATATGAGACTGAACTTAAATGTACTTTTAAATTAGTTAATTTATAATGAACAATTTTATTTTCTTTTTGACTAGCGATCAACAGAAAACGAAGTCATTTTCTTGCAACTTAGGTCTGGCCTCTCAACTGCTCCTCTAGTATACAATATAACTTTGTATGTCAGCATTTCTGTCTCCTCTTTGTCAGCGTTAGGGATAATTAAATTTTAAACTTTTTATTCTTCAAATTATGTTACTTCATACTGATAATATGTTTAAGTACATTAATAATGTACGTTTATTTTATGACGGGCGAGCGCCTATGGCTTTTATTTGATGTTCTGGATGAAGTGATTTTTTTTTCTCATTTTATTAAAGTTTAGCGTATTGCGTATATATTTCTAATATATTTAAGTGAGCTTTTTGTATCTGTCAGACAGAGTGAACGTATCAGTTGATCACTCAGTCTCTATTTTTATTAATTTTTTCTTCTAATGTGTCACTACTATTTTTCAGATTTTACTAGTTGAAATAGAAAATATTTGTATAATTTTTAAATGGATGTGTAGAGCAATTAGTTTATATAAAAAGAAATACATGTTTAATAATAAACTATTCTAAAAAATCGACCCCCAAATAACACAGTTACCTCCATCATCAATTCATGATCGGTGTTTTCATTAAGTATCAGAAACATTATAATATCTATGTTTGGGGGGAATTTTTACTTCAAGTGTTTCTATATAAGATTTGGTGTTTGACCCATTGACGTTATTGTGGTTAACGTAGGCTGCGTTGTATCGCATTCAGATGTAATCATTTCTCACTTAGAAAAAGTCCTCATCACCATCAATCATATCTGTATACAATTCATTCATGAGTGGAGTTGATCCAGATACAATTGCTGTCTACAAATTAATGATTAGAAAATAGCTTTCTCATCACCTTCTAACAAGTTTAATATTTTGCTAGCATGCTTCTATCGATAGTGACGCGAGAGTCCGACATTTAGTGCTGTTTTAATTAAAAATCTATAATATTAGAGTTACGAGTTCACTCTTTTGAATTTTTAACAAAGTAGATACATATCTATTTCATTTACCACAATGTCTTAAAATTTCTTTCCTTATAAAAGTATGACGTGAGGAATTTTTTTTACATTATACATGCTTCGGCATGCTTCCAATATTTTTTTCAGTAAATTTAGTTCATACTCATACAGATACAGATATAAAGTATTATCTGTTTACATTACATTTTACAATTTATGCATGCTTCAGCATGATTCTAGTTGAAGTCTGTATTTATTTAGTAAGTTTGTTTGATACACATTCATACACATGTACATTCATAAAGATTGGATATCACAGTCCAATTTTCTTAGTTTATCTAGAAATGAACAGAGTGAATATCTATTATAATAATCATATTCACATTTTAAAATTTTGTGTGCTACAGCTTTCGAAATGGAAAATGTACAGCTTTTACTATAAAAAGTGATAATATGATGTGCTGAATATTTTGAACTCTTAAGTTTTCACAATATTTCATACAGACCATCAAGTTTAGAGAATTCCAGTACATTAAGCTAATAATCTTCCCTGAGACCTAACATTCCTAATCAATCCTTCAAAAAAAAAAAAACCAATACAAACTAGATTTTTCATTTTTAATTTTATTTATATTTTCATTAAATTTCATCATTTTGTACATCTTCAAATTACTGTATACTGTATTTTGCACTTTTTTCTCATTCGTAGAGTTAACTTTAATCACAAATATTTTAGTTTTCCGTTTAAATGAACTTTTCAATTTCATGCACTAAGTAAATCCTTATATATCTATATCAATCCACTTATATGAACCATTAATTCCAAATTCTTAACACATAATTCCTCTTAATGATCTATTAATTTATTCTACTATTGATGCTTTTATATTAAGTAATTTTTAATCTTATATTTATGCATGAATTTTATAATATTTATTAAAAAATTCTTTACCATCACCTATTTGTAAGTTTCTTGGTACTCGTACCATTTCAAAAATATTTTCCATTGACTAGTTTTTCCCGAGTGCAGTTTTTATTTTCAGCGGCACTGACCATATAAACTTTAAGAATGTGTCAGTTACAGTCTACAAAAATCAATAATTTCTATTTTCTCTAGAATAGCTACCTAAATCAGCTCCATAAAAGATCATCTATTCCATTCATTACATCACTACAATACACAAACAATTTTATAAATTTATTATGGATTACGTCTACTAAATTTCTTTTTAAAGACATTGAGTTGATTTACAGATTGATAGAAGAGTCTTGTAATCTACCTTATGTATTTTTCAGATATTTATACTAAAATGTAGTTAATTTTCCAATCTATAAATTTTATCGCTCAGCTGTTCTTTTTTTCTTTTCAGAAGATAATTTAGTTTTTAGAATTTATTTTTCAACTTTATACCTATCTTATATCTGTAATTTTATATCACTTTGTAGTCCATCAATTTGTTTGTCAAAAAGATGATTTAATTTTTAGAATGTCTTTTTCAATTTAATGACTGTCTTCTATCTATAATTTTATATCATGTTGTAGTCTATTAATTTGCATTTGAATATATCCTTGAATTATATTAATGCCTTAAGCTTTATTAGTAATTCATCCTTTAGTTTGTCGATTTGAGTTTCTAGAAACAATTTACTGATAACATTGTTCTCCGTCAGTGAACGATGATGAATATGTATGCATGCATTAGTAGATATTATATATTTTATTAAGTTTTCAAATTAAAATTTGTAATAGTTTTTAGGTGTTTTATCAATCATTAAAGAAAATAAACTCACTTTTAAACCCCATATTTGACCATCAAATTGTATTTTATCTTCATACAGTTTTAGATTTCTATCACCAAATTTCCATTCATTACTGAAATCTTTAGGTGATCCATAGTTTGTATCTATTTCATTTCATACTTCCAAGACTGATAAATCAGTATAAATGTCTTCGGAATTGGAAGTCTGTGAGTGAAAATCACCTTCATTATCGTCATCACCATTTTCAGTATTAACATCATTAAATAAGATGGTATTATCAAATATTGTTCCTTATGCTAGGTTCTTTGGTGTACTTGTCTCTATCTTGACTGATGGGTTTTCAGGCTTGCTTTAAACTTGTATTATTTTCAACTTCTGTCTTCATTTTATTTTCTTCATTCATGGGAATTCTTTTAATTTTTTTTTTTTTAGAACTATTATAGGTTTAAATGTATCTCTTAGTTGTTCACGTGTATCTATTTCACCAGTTTTTATACTACGAAGCTTTTTCTTCAAGACATTTCTTGTCAACACCAACTGTTTTAAAATTTTTTCATCCATGTTTAATAAATAAAAGGTATCAGCTATTAGATCAGGTATCAGCTATTAGATCAGCTTATCAGGACCTGGTCTGGTTTTCAGATCAGCTTTTCAGGACCTGGTCTGGTTTTCAGATCAGCTTTTCAGGACCTGGTCTGGTTTTCAGATCAGCTTTTCAGGACCTGGTCTGGTTTTCAGATCAGCTTTTCAGGACCTGGTCTGGTTTTCAGATCAGCTTTTCAGGACCTGGTCTGGTTTTCAGATCAGCTTTTCAGGACCTGGTCTGGTTTTCAGATCAGCTTTTCAGGACCTGGTCTGGTTTTCAGATCAGCTTTTCAGGACCTGGTCTGGTTTTCAGATCAGCTTTTCAGGACCTGGTCTGGTTTTCAGATCAGCTTTTCAGGACCTGGTCTGGTTTTCAGATCAGCTTATCAGGAGCTGGTATGGTTTTCAGATCAGCTTTTCAGGACCTGGTCTGGTTTTCAGATCAGCTTATCAGGACCGGGTCTGGTTTTCAGATCAGCTTATCAGGACCTGGTCTGGTTTTCAGATCAGGTTATCTGATTCAGATTGAGTTATCAGTTTACAAGTAGTTAGTCATTTATAACATTTATATGAATAAAGTTTCAGGTCAGATGAAATAACTAAAGTCAATCTCTTATGAGCAGTAATTTATATAGTTATAAAATAGTCAAATTGTTTTCTATAACGAACATCATTTAATTTATCATCAAAAATCCATATTTATCCTTCCAACACTATACAAATTTATTAAAACTTTTCAAAATTCATATTACTGACAACATAATCCCTATAGACGAGCTTAATATTTTTCTCATCTTGATTAAACATTATAACATTTTCATTGTCTCTTGTTAAATGCTTACAGCCGTATTCATAAAAATTTTAAACAGCATTTTGAATGTTGTTTAACCAAAATTCCCTAAAATTGTATTCATAATAGAATTTTAGCTTAAAAACGTTTTTTAATTTAAACCTTGTTTAATTCACCAAATCCTAAAAATTAACTGCACCATACTTAAAATAATTTTGAGTTAACGTCGTTGTAATTTTGCTTCATGTTTATTTACATTTTTAACTTTGCCTATATGTATGTATGTACATATGTATGCATGTATGTATTTATGTATGTTAAAAAGAATTATGTTATACGTTGGGCACAAGTAGAATGAGTCATCATTCTTCTGTCGCCCCATACAAAAATATACACGTACATATGTATGTATATTATTCTGCTTTTCACATGCAGCATCAGCAAATATCATACTTGAAATTCTTTAAGCTTCAATACGTAAAAAAATAAATGTATAATATACCATTATTTTAATTATGAAATTAATTTCTTCAGATATTCATATTTGACTTGATATAGATAATTTTAGTATAAATATATGTTTTTAAACTTGAGATAGTAGTAGTGAATTGGGCGTACGGCGTAGATTAAAATTTTAAAGACCGACAAAGGACCCCCACAAATTATTACAAACCCCCAATTCCCTGACAGACTCGAATTCCCATAGACAGACAGACATCAACAAATTTTTCGTCGGCTTTAGAAACATTTTATTTTCACGTTTTTCCCGTCCACATTATGAAAAATCAATTTCATGATTTTCCTTTGGCATTAGGAAAAATCATTTTCATGATTTTCCCGTAGACATTACAAAAATATTTATTTCCACGTTTTACCCGACAGATTTACATAAATATTTATTTTCACATTTTTACAGTCTAACTTACGAAAAATCATTTTCACATAAAACGGACTTATTAATCCACCCTCGTATGTATTAAACAAACAAAACCCCTTATGTAAACAAAAAATTCCTTATGTAAACAAAAAGTTGGACGGACTTATTGATCCACCCTCGTAGGGTATCAAATTTCACAAATTTCCAAGAATTTTAAAATTTTAAAATTTTAATTACCCAAATTTTAAAATTTTGTACTGAAATTCTCAAATTTCAAATTTTAATTACCCAAATTTCACAATTTTAATCGGCGCCCGGAATGGCAATTCACTACTACTATCTCAAGTTTAAAAACATATATTTATACTAAAATATGAATATCTGAAGAAATTAATTTCATAATTAAAATAATGGTATATTATACATTTATTTTTTTACGTATTGAAGCTTAAAGAATTTCAAGTATGATATTTGCTGATGCTGCATGTGAAAAGCAGAATAATATACATACATATGTACGTGTATATTTTTGTATGGGGCGACAGAAGAATGATGACTCATTCTACTTGTGCCCAACGTATAACATAATTCTTTTTAACATACATAAATACATACATGCATACATATGTACATACATACATATAGGCAAAGTTAAAAATGTAAATAAACATGAAGCAAAATTACAACGACGTTAACTCAAAATTATTTTAAGTATGGTGCAGTTAATTTTTAGGATTTGGTGAATTAAACAAGGTTTAAATTAAAAAACGTTTTTAAGCTAAAATTCTATTATGAATACAATTTTAGGGAATTTTGGTTAAACAACATTCAAAATGCTGTTTAAAATTTTTATGAATACGGCTGTAAGCATTTAACAAGAGACAATGAAAATGTTATAATGTTTAATCAAGATGAGAAAAATATTAAGCTCGTCTATAGGGATTATGTTGTCAGTAATATGAATTTTGAAAAGTTTTAATAAATTTGTATAGTGTTGGAAGGATAAATATGGATTTTTGATGATAAATTAAATGATGTTCGTTATAGAAAACAATTTGACTATTTTATAACTATATAAATTACTGCTCATAAGAGATTGACTTTAGTTATTTCATCTGACCTGAAACTTTATTCATATAAATGTTATAAATGACTAACTACTTGTAAACTGATAACTCAATCTGAATCAGATAACCTGATCTGAAAACCAGACCAGGTCCTGATAAGCTGATCTGAAAACCAGACCCGGTCCTGATAAGCTGATCTGAAAACCAGACCAGGTCCTGAAAAGCTGATCTGAAAACCATACCAGCTCCTGATAAGCTGATCTGAAAACCAGACCAGGTCCTGAAAAGCTGATCTGAAAACCAGACCAGGTCCTGAAAAGCTGATCTGAAAACCAGACCAGGTCCTGAAAAGCTGATCTGAAAACCAGACCAGGTCCTGAAAAGCTGATCTGAAAACCAGACCAGGTCCTGAAAAGCTGATCTGAAAACCAGACCAGGTCCTGAAAAGCTGATCTGAAAACCAGACCAGGTCCTGAAAAGCTGATCTGAAAACCAGACCAGGTCCTGAAAAGCTGATCTGAAAACCAGACCAGGTCCTGAAAAGCTGATCTGAAAACCAGACCAGGTCCTGAAAAGCTGATCTGAAAACCAGACCAGGTCCTGATAAGCTGATCTAATAGCTGATACCTGATCTAATAGCTGATACCTTTTATTTATTAAACATGGATGAAAAAATTTTAAAACAGTTGGTGTTGACAAGAAATGTCTTGAAGAAAAAGCTTCGTAGTATAAAAACTGGTGAAATAGATACACGTGAACAACTAAGAGATACATTTAAACCTATAATAGTTCTAAAAAAAAAAAAATTAAAAGAATTCCCATGAATGAAGAAAATAAAATGAAGACAGAAGTTGAAAATAATACAAGTTTAAAGCAAGCCTGAAAACCCATCAGTCAAGATAGAGACAAGTACACCAAAGAACCTAGCATAAGGAACAATATTTGATAATACCATCTTATTTAATGATGTTAATACTGAAAATGGTGATGACGATAATGAAGGTGATTTTCACTCACAGACTTCCAATTCCGAAGACATTTATACTGATTTATCAGTCTTGGAAGTATGAAATGAAATAGATACAAACTATGGATCACCTAAAGATTTCAGTAATGAATGGAAATTTGGTGATAGAAATCTAAAACTGTATGAAGATAAAATACAATTTGATGGTCAAATATGGGGTTTAAAAGTGAGTTTATTTTCTTTAATGATTGATAAAACACCTAAAAACTATTACAAATTTTAATTTGAAAACTTAATAAAATATATAATATCTACTAATGCATGCATACATATTCATCATCGTTCACTGACGGAGAACAATGTTATCAGTAAATTGTTTCTAGAAACTCAAATCGACAAACTAAAGGATGAATTACTAATAAAGCTTAAGGCATTAATATAATTCAAGGATATATTCAAATGCAAATTAATAGACTACAACATGATATAAAATTATAGATAGAAGACAGTCATTAAATTGAAAAAGACATTCTAAAAATTAAATCATCTTTTTGACAAACAAATTGATGGACTACAAAGTGATATAAAATTACAGATATAAGATAGGTATAAAATTGAAAAATAAATTCTAAAAACTAAATTATCTTCTGAAAAGAAAAAAAGAACAGCTGAGCGATAAAATTTATAGATTGGAAAATTAACTACATTTTAGTATAAATATCTGAAAAATACATAAGGTAGATTACAAGACTCTTCTATCAATCTGTAAATCAACTCAATGTCTTTAAAAAGAAATTTAGTAGACGTAATCCATAATAAATTTATAAAATTGTTTGTGTATTGTAGTGATGTAATGAATGGAATAGATGATCTTTTATGGAGCTGATTTAGGTAGCTATTCTAGAGAAAATAGAAATTATTGATTTTTGTAGACTGTAACTGACACATTCTTAAAGTTTATATGGTCAGTGCCGCTGAAAATAAAAACTGCACTCGGGAAAAACTAGTCAATGGAAAATATTTTTGAAATGGTACGAGTACCAAGAAACTTACAAATAGGTGATGGTAAAGAATTTTTTAATAAATATTATAAAATTCATGCATAAATATAAGATTAAAAATTACTTAATATAAAAGCATCAATAGTAGAATAAATTAATAGATCATTAAGAGGAATTATGTGTTAAGAATTTGGAATTAATGGTTCATATAAGTGGATTGATATAGATATATAAGGATTTACTTAGTGCATGAAATTGAAAAGTTCATTTAAACGGAAAACTAAAATATTTGTGATTAAAGTTAACTCTACGAATGAGAAAAAAGTGCAAAATACAGTATACAGTAATTTGAAGATGTACAAAATGATGAAATTTAATGAAAATATAAATAAAATTAAAAATGAAAAATCTAGTTTGTATTGGTTTTTTTTTTTTGAAGGATTGATTAGGAATGTTAGGTCTCAGGGAAGATTATTAGCTTAATGTACTGGAATTCTCTAAACTTGATGGTCTGTATGAAATATTGTGAAAACTTAAGAGTTCAAAATATTCAGCACATCATATTATCACTTTTTATAGTAAAAGCTGTACATTTTCCATTTCGAAAGCTGTAGCACACAAAATTTTAAAATGTGAATATGATTATTATAATAGATATTCACTCTGTTCATTTCTAGATAAACTAAGAAAATTGGACTGTGATATCCAATCTTTATGAATGTACATGTGTATGAATGTGTATCAAACAAACTTACTAAATAAATACAGACTTCAACTAGAATCATGCTGAAGCATGCATAAATTGTAAAATGTAATGTAAACAGATAATACTTTATATCTGTATCTGTATGAGTATGAACTAAATTTACTGAAAAAAATATTGGAAGCATGCCGAAGCATGTATAATGTAAAAAAAATTCCTCACGTCATACTTTTATAAGGAAAGAAATTTTAAGACATTGTGGTAAATGAAATAGATATGTATCTACTTTGTTAAAAATTCAAAAGAGTGAACTCGTAACTCTAATATTATAGATTTTTAATTAAAACAGCACTAAATGTCGGACTCTCGCGTCACTATCGATAGAAGCATGCTAGCAAAATATTAAACTTGTTAGAAGGTGATGAGAAAGCTATTTTCTAATCATTAATTTGTAGACAGCAATTGTATCTGGATCAACTCCACTCATGAATGAATTGTATACAGATATGATTGATGGTGATGAGGACTTTTTCTAAGTGAGAAATGATTACATCTGAATGCGATACAACGCAGCCTACGTTAACCACAATAACGTCAATGGGTCAAACACCAAATCTTATATAGAAACACTTGAAGTAAAAATTCCCCCCAAACATAGATATTATAATGTTTCTGATACTTAATGAAAACACCGATCATGAATTGATGATGGAGGTAACTGTGTTATTTGGGGGTCGATTTTTTAGAATAGTTTATTATTAAACATGTATTTCTTTTTATATAAACTAATTGCTCTACACATCCATTTAAAAATTATACAAATATTTTCTATTTCAACTAGTAAAATCTGAAAAATAGTAGTGACACATTAGAAGAAAAAATTAATAAAAATAGAGACTGAGTGACCAACTGATACGTTCACTCTGTCTGACAGATACAAAAAGCTCACTTAAATATATTAGAAATATATACGCAATACGCTAAACTTTAATAAAATGAGAAAAAAAAATCACTTCATCCAGAACATCAAATAAAAGCCATAGGCGCTCGCCCGTCATAAAATAAACGTACATTATTAATGTACTTAAACATATTATCAGTATGAAGTAACATAATTTGAAGAATAAAAAGTTTAAAATTTAATTATCCCTAACGCTGACAAAGAGGAGACAGAAATGCTGACATACAAAGTTATATTGTATACTAGAGGAGCAGTTGAGAGGCCAGACCTAAGTTGCAAGAAAATGACTTCGTTTTCTGTTGATCGCTAGTCAAAAAGAAAATAAAATTGTTCATTATAAATTAACTAATTTAAAAGTACATTTAAGTTCAGTCTCATATCCATATGATGATGATCTTAAAATAAAATTTATAAATAAACGTAATGCAATTCTACATAGGTAGTTATTATATGTATCTAAGATTCCAGGAAAGGAAGTATATGAAAGAATCTCAAGCGTTTCTACCTGTATCAGAGTTTAAGATAAAAGCTCCTTTTATTCAATAGCGGGACAATTAAATAAAATTTTAATTTTAAATAATAAGCAAAGAAATCAGCTTACTGTATTCTTATTCATGATCATATACTAGAATATGTATATACCTATCAAAGGTCAAATTCTAAAAGTCTTATAAATTAAGCAATATGAAAAATAATATAATTTTTATAGTCGCGTAAGGTTTCAAAAGTAATTCAAATAATTTCTTCGGAAAAGAAGAAGCGATTGTTTTCAACAATTAAGAATATAATAATTTCAATATAAAACTCCCTTTTGATTTTAAATGTTTATCAACAAAAAAAAAAAAAATTAGATAAAAAAAAAGAAGCAAGCTGACTAACAAAAAAAAACTATCGTTACATAAGCTGGACTGCTGGATCAGTTTCATTTAAAAATGTTTATAAATGTATAAAAGGCAATGCAAGATGTTCTAAAATAAATGTAAAAGGTGGTTAAAAAAGCCTACGGCTGGAAAAATTTTAATATCAAAATATTTCTAAGAATGACTATTAGGCTGCATCAACTTTAAGCAAATGTAAATTAAATAAAGGAAATATTTCTGTTATAGTTACTATTACTCTAAAGTATGTATCTTAAGGAAATCAGTTTTACTTAAAACAGAAAATCCTCACAAACTATTAAGTAAATACAGATAAAAATTAAAACAACGTTTTTTAATTTCAAATAAAAAAACTATGAAGATATTTCACATCTATACATAAAAAACCAGGCGAATATTTACAACAACAACAAAAACAAAAAAAAAATGTATTCAAACACGTAGTCGAACACTTATTTGTATGTACATATGTACATACATAAAATCAATTTGTAGATATGTATGTACACATAATATCAAATTTCTTATCAATACTCAAGTATTTATTAGATCTTAACAATCACACTTCCATTCAAAGCACATGTCAAAGCTAAACGAACTTATTATGGGCAGAGAAACTATAAATTCCCATGATCGTATGAAAAGAAGTTCAGCCAAAGAAGACGGACGTATATAGTTAAATAAACAAAATCTGTAATATAAACAAATTTCTCATAGGCAGACTTTAAAGCTGGACAATTTTAAGCATGACAAAATACCCAGCTATCTTGAGTATAAAAACATACTAGGATTAAAAAAAAAAAAGTTCTGATACCTATATGTTAATATTTTATACTACCAAATGTCTGGCATGACACACAAAGAGGTGATGACGTAATACACAAACACAAACATACATAATGAAATTTTATAATATTATGAAATTCATACACACAGACACACACATACACACACACATACATACATACATACATACTCACATACACACACACACACACATACACATTTCCACAATTCTCTGTTGGTATTACGATATATGGTGAAATTCATATACACAGCAACACCTAGAACAAAATCTATAGCATCAGTTTGTAATACAAAGGTACGAGAAAAATCGGGACACGTAAAAGTAGATGCTTCTATAAGTTTTGGTGTATGTCTCCAAAAGCTATTTCCTATAATTGTTACATTAAATTAAAATATACTGAAATAAAAATATCATTATCCCTATTCAAAAAATCTGTTTATCAACCTGATTTGATTCAAAACATTTAACATCTGAAATTCACTTGTACATATAAAACCTATGCCAACACAATATTTTCTATCTACATAAGAATAGCAACGTCAATAGCCTAGAAAACATATACACATTCATTTGTAAATATGTATGAAATACTCTAGATGGTCAAACAAAACACACAAGCAATGATATTCTTCAAAACAAAAAAAAAACAAAAAAATAAAAAATAAAAAAAAAATTATCACATACATGAATCCAACAACATATACATACATTACCAAATACATTCCCTACCCACTTCCATTGACAACATGGTTGCCACTCTCTGTAGCTATTAGATTATTTCCCCAGAGATCGCAAACATAAATGCAATACAATAACCCTACATAAGCATACCAACGATAACAATCACTACATACATACAAATACATAGATCGCTTGTAACTACCCTGCAGTCAGACTGGGAGCAAGTGTCTTTGTGTCAACACTAAAATTCTGGTTAAAACTTTGGTATAAAAAGTTTTCTTCTATCCGTCACTATGAAAGAAGGAGAGAGGTGGAATTGTCAATACACATACATTTGTATGTTCGTAAATTATAGAAATGTATCAGTAAATAACTGTCTGGTTAGTATGTCTCATGACCCCCTAAGAACTACGTGGTCACTACCTAATCAATTGCTTTAGTGTGACTAGTATATTTTCAATGACAAGCACATGCTAAATGTCTATAGTACAAAGTATTGTATGGGGTATAATTATATAGTAGTACTGATGACAAGCTAGTCAAAAGCTAATCAGCACATTTTCACCATCAACATTTCCTACTGGGTATAATGATTGTCTGCCACTACAACAAAAGGATCGGACACCGGTAGACACACAAGTACATACAAAAACACATACTCATAAACACATACACATACTCACATACACACACCCACATATACATCATACATCCATACACTGTAAGCACAACGCTTCTCTACAATAACAACAAAAGCTGTACGCTAGTACATACATAAACATAAAATCCAACTCACACACACACACACATAGCCCAGAAAATCTCAGCATGAAAATCCCCAAAATCCCCCCATTTTGAACAGGGTTGCCACCCTTTTTGATTTTTCCCGGTTTTGAATTCCCAAAACATGTCGTCCTCCGCCATTACTCATCTACTCCTAGATACCAAATACCACACACCAGATAACTAATACCAGACACCAGATATCTAATACTAGACACCAGATATCTAATACCAGACACCAGATATCTAATACCAGATACCTAACAACGTACACCAGATACCTGATAACAGACACCAGATCACTAATAACAGACACCAGATAGCTAATACCAGACCTCAGATACCTAATGCCAGACACTAGATACCTATTACCAGACACTAGATACCTAATACCAGACACCAGATAACTATTAACAGATACTTGATACCTAATACCAGACACTAGATACCTAATACCAGACACCAGATAACTAATAACAGACATCAGATTCCTAATAACAGACACCAGATACCTAATACCAGACAACAGATATCTAATACCAGACACCAGATACCTAATACCAGATACCTAACAACGTACACCAGATACTTAATAAAAGACACCAGATCACTAATAACAGACACCAGATAACTAATACCAGACACCAGATACCTAATACCAGACACCATATACCTAATACCAGACACCATATAACTAAAAACAGAAACTAGATACAAAATACCACACACCAGATACCTAATTCCAGACACTAGATACCTAATACCAGACACCAGATAACTAATAACAGACACCAGATACCTAATACCAGACACTAAATACCTAATGCCAGACACTAGATACCTAATACCAGACACTAGATACCTAATACCAGACACCAGATAACTATTAACAGACACTAGATACCTAATACCAGACACTAGATTCCTAATACCAGACACCAGATAACTAATAACAGACACCAGATAACTAATACCAGATACTAGATACCTAATACCAGATACCAGATAACTAATAACAGACACCATATACCAGATTCCTAATAACAGACCCTAGATACCAAATACCACACACCAGATATCTAATACTAAACACCAGATATCCAATACCAGACACCAGATATCTAATACCAGATACCTAACAACGTACACCAGATACTTGATAACAGACACCAGATCACTAATAACAGACACCAGATAGCTAATACCAGACACCAGATACCTAATGCCAGACATTAGATACCTATTACCAGACACTAGATACCTAATACCAGACACCAGATAACTATTAACAGATACTTGATACCTAATACCAGACACTAGATACCTAATACCAGACACCAGATAACTAATAACAGACATCAGATTCCTAATAACAGACACCAGATTCCTAATACCAGACAACAGATATCTAATACCAGACACCAGATACCTATTACCAGATACCTAACAACGTACACCAGATACTTAATAAAAGACACCAGATCACTAATAACAGACACCAGATAACTAATACCAGACACCAGATACCTAATACCAGACACCATATACCTAATACCAGACACCATATAACTAAAAACAGACACCAGACACTAGATAGCTAATACTAGACATTAGATACCTAATACCAGACACCAGATAACTAATAACAGACATCAGATTCCTAATAACAGACACCAAATACCTAATACCAGACACCAGATATGTAATACCAGACACCAGATACGTAATACCAGATACCCAACAACATACACCAGATACCTGATAACAGACACCAGATACCTGATAAAAGACACCAGACAGCTAATACCAGTCAGCAGATACCTAATAACAGACACTAGATACCTAATACCACACACCAGATAACTCATACCAGACACCATATATCTAACACCAGACACCAGATACCTAATACCAGATACCTAATAACGTACACCAGATACCTGATAACAGACACCATATAGCTAAGACCAGACACTAGATAACTAATTACAGACACCACATGACTAATACCAGACACCAGATACCTGATAAAAGACACCAGATTCCTAATAACAGACATTAGATACCTAATACCACACACCAGATAACTAATACCAGACACCATATATGTAATACCAGACACCAGATACCTAACACCAGATACCTAATAACGTACACCAGATACCTGATAACAGACACCAGATACGTGATAACAGACACCAGATACCTAATACCAGGCACCAGATACCTAATAACAGACACCAGATACCTAATACCAGACACTAGATACCTAATGCCAGACACCAGATACCTAACACCAGACACTAGATTCCTAATGCCAGACACTAGATACCTAATACCAGACATTAGATACCTAATACCAGACACTAGATTCCTAATATAGACACTAGATACCTAATACCAGACACTAGATACCTAATACCAGACTCTAGATACCTAATACCAGACACCAGATATCTAATACCAGACACTAGGTACCAAATACCACACACCAGATAACTAATACCAGATACCAGAAATCTAATACCAGACACAAGATATCTAATACCAGACACCAGATACCTAACAACGTACACCAGATACCTGATAACAGACACCAGATACCTGATAAAAGACACCAGGTACCTAACACCAGACACTAGATACCTAATGCCAGACACTAGATACCTAATACCAGACACTAGATACCTAATACCAGACACCAGATAACTATTAACAGACACTAGGTACCTAATACCAGACACTAGATACCTAATACCAGACACCAGATAACTAATAACAGACATCAGATTCCTAATAACAGACACCAGATACCTAATACCAGACACCTGATATCTAGTACCAGACACCAGATACCTAATACCCGATACCTAACACTAGATACCTAATACCAGACACTAGATGCCTAATACCAGACACCAGATAACTATTAACAGACACTAGATACCTAATACCAGACACTAGATACCTAATACCAGACACCAGATAACTAATAACAGACATCAGATTCCTAATAACAGACACCAGATACCTAATACCAGACACCTGATATCTAGTACCAGACACCAGATACCTAATACCCGATACCTAACAACGTACACCAGATACTTAATTAAAAACACCAGATCACTAATAATTGACACCAGATAACTAATACCAGACACCAGATACCTAATACCAGACACCATATACCTAATACCAGACACTAGATACCTAATATAGACACCAGATAACTATTAACCGACACTAGATACCTAATACCAGACACTAAATACCTAATATAGACACCAGATAACTATTAACAGACACTAGATACCTAATACCAGACACTAGATACCTAATACCAGACACTAGATACCTAATACCAGACACCAGATAACTAATAACAGACATCAGATTCCTAATAACAGACACCAGATACCTAATACCAGACACTAGATATCTAATACCAGACACCAGATACCTAATACCAGATACCCAAAAACGTACACCAGATACCTCATAATAGACACCAGATACCTGATAAAAGACACCAATCAGCTAATACCAGTCAGCAGATACCTAATAACAGACACTAAATACCTAATACCACACACCAGATAACTAATACCAGACACCATATATCTAATACCAGACCCCAGATACCTAATACCAGATACCTAATAACGTACACCAGATACCTGATAACAGACACCAGATGCCTAATACCAGACACTAGATACCTAATAACAGACACCAGATACCTATTACCAGACACAAGATACCTAATACCAGACACTAGATACCTAATACCAGACACCCAATAACTAATAACATACACCAGATACCTGATAAAAGACACCAGATAGCTAATACCAGATACCAGATAACTAATAACAGACACCAGATACCTAATACCAGACACTAGATACCTAATACCAGACACCAGATAACTATTAACAGATACTAGATACCTAATACCAGACACTAGATATCTAATACCAGACACTAGATACCTAAAACCAGACACCAGATACCTAATACCAGACACTAGAGTAGTAGTGAATTACCAATTCGGCCGCAATTAAAATTTTGAAATTTTAAAATTTTAATTACCCAAATTTTAAAATTCTTGGAAATTTGTGAAATTTGATACCCTACGAGGGTGGATCAATAAGTCCGTCCAACTTTTTGTTTACATAAGGAATTTTTTGTTTACATAAGGAGTTTTTTTGTTTACATTAACTTTGTGTGAACGGGTGATTTTTTTGAGGTGGCATTAATTATGTGAATAGGTGATTTTTGGGGGGGTGGATTAAGGGGTTTCATAAGATTAGTATTTCATAAGTATATATGCCGACGGGAAAATCATGCAATGATTTTTCCTAATACTAATGGGTGTGAAATAGTGAAAATTAATTTTTCCTAATGCCTAAGGGTATGCATTAATATTTTTCCTAATGCCTACGGCAATATATGAATATTTTTCCTAATACCTACGGCAATATATAAATATTTTTTTCAAATGCCGACGGCAAAACATGATTATTATTTTTTTCAAATGCCGACGGCAAAACATGATTATTATATTTTCCAAATGCCGACGGCAAAACATGATTATTATTTTCTAATACCAAAGGGAAAATTGCCAGTGTTGCCAGACTGTAGAAATTTGTTATCGTAATACTATATCAGTAATATCAGAGAAAATATTTATTTATGTGTTCACATGTATGTGAACACCCATACTTGTGTTCACATGTATGTGAACACCCATACTTGTGTTCACATGTATGTGAACACCCATACTTGTGTGTGGGGGGTCCAGCTTGATAGTCGCGGGTAATTTAATATTTTGTGTATTTGTTTAAGAGATATGTATGTATGTGTATGTATGTATGTATGTGTATGTATGTATGTATGTATGTATGTATGTATGTGTATGTATGTATGTATGTATGTGTATGTATGTATATGTATGTGTGCATGTATGTGTGCATGTATGAATGTGCGATCGTGGGTACTTGTGTGTGGAATATTTTGTAGAATACATATATATTTTGCAAGGTAATCATTTTCTTTGTCTACGATTATTTTAAAGCAGCAAACCAAGTACACCAGCAGCAGAGAAACAAAAACCAAGCATTTGCAAGTAAGCAAAAAAGTTAATTTCTCCTTCCCCTCACTTCCTTCTCTTTCCTTTATGTAGTTTGTATTTGAAATAAGAAAACACTTGTATATTATTTTATTTTTTATACATTTATTGTTTAAAATTTTATAAAATTTTATAATACTACATACATTCATATTTTAAAAAGTGAAAAAGTTTAATTAAAGCAAGACATTTCTTTTGTTAGTAAAATAGCATTTTTTAATGCGCAAGCACCAAATTTATGATAATTACAATAAAAATATTCTGGATACTTGATTTCCATTTGTTTAAAGTTGATGCAGCCTATATCCTCAACGTTAGAAATTTTTCGGCATAAAATTTTTTCCAACCATCGTCTTTTTTCTTCACCTTTTACATAAATTATAGAACATCTTGCGTTGGCTTTTATAAAATTGCAAACGCTTTGAAATGAAACTGATCCAGCAGTCCAGCTTAGGTGATGATAGTTTTTTGTTAGCCACTTTGCTTCTCTTTGCTTTTCTATTGATAAGCATTTGATATCAAATGGGGGTTTTATAATGAAATTGTTATATTCATAATTGTTGAAAACAATTGCTACTTCTTTTGCGATGAAATAATTTGAATTACTTTTGAAACCTTGTACGTCTATGAAAATTATGTTGTTTTCCATATTACTCAATTTATAAGACTTTTCGAACTTGTCCTTTTATGGGCACATATTCTATTATACGATCGTGAATAAGAATGCAGTAAGCTGATGTTTTTGCTCCAATATTAGTTGCTGTTTCAAATTCTATTTTTATATCAATCGGTCCATTATTGAGTGATTCATTCTGATGACTGACATCTACTACAATAATAGGAGCTTTTGTCTTAAACTCTGGTGCAGTTAGAAGCGGTTGAGATTCTTTCATATAGTAGCTTTGTTGAAATCTTACGTACATGTCATATAGAATTGCATATCGTTCATTTTTGAACTTTATGTTAAGGTCATCATATGGATATGAGACTGAATTTAAATGTACTTTTAAATTAGTCAAATCACAATGAACAAACTTATTTTCTTGTTGAAAAGCAATCAATACAAAACGAGGGCGTTCTCTATTTGCAGCCAGTTTAACATTCCAAATATGGCTAGTTCCCATATTTAATTGTGGATTGACATGACAATCCCAACTGCGAAATGCCATAGGTATAGAAGCACCATTGTTAATAATTTTAATCATATTCAATTTGCTAAAGTCAGATAATTGTACATGTGGGATTCTCCATGAGATTAGTGAAATTGTAAGTTTAGCTTTTTTAGTAGAAACACTCGAGCGTACAAGATCTTCATCGTTCTTATTGCGCAAGAGTATCAATTCATGTTTTCCATTTAGTATAACTTTGTTGTAGTCTTCAGCGAATCCTAGGAGCATTTTTAGAGGTACATAGAAATTGAAAAAGCCATTTACAAGGGTGACATCGTCAATTTTGTTCCATCCAGCATTTTGCATCACGTTGCTTTCTGTTGGTGACATAGAAACCAAATTTTTTATGGTGCTTGTGGCTCCTAAATATCTTGTATGATCAATTTCAATTCCATTGAGCTCATAGCGAATTTCATCAAATAGATATGCCACAAAGTTGTTTTTTAATATAAAGTTGTCCGATGATGAAGAAGATTTAGAGTTATTATCATCAGCAACAAAACCTTCTACATAAATGTAGCTTTCACTGGGTAGCACGTACAAATCTTGATTTTGTATTGAAATTCTAATTTCATCATTATTGTTGTAAGATTGTAAGTATGGTACATATGTATGATAGTCCTTTTTGATTATATTCTCATCAGACAAGGGCTTATCTAAGACATCTATTATTGAACTCATTTTGTCTTCAATTTAAAATTCAAGGACTTTAGAAAATTTTTATTTGATGTTGTTAATGCTTTCTGTTGTACTGATCGCTTTAATGTTGATGTTGTTCTTGTTGCTATATTTTTTAAGGTATTTGTGTTGTATATTAGCATTATTTAGTTGGCCTTAAATGTATTCGTATTGTAATTTCCTCTCCTCGGAAATTAATTAAATCACCGTGTTGATCAACTACGCGCAGCGCTAGTGAACTTATCTCTCTGGTGTTCACAGGTAAATAGATGAGATTTCTTGGAACCTCATCTATTTTATAGCCTGGAGGCACATTAATCGGAAATTCATGAAGTGTATGCGATTTGGAGTTATTCATATATGTGTTAATAGCGATACTACTTTCAACTCGCAAGAGATTTACTTTAAAAATATTAACTGGAAGATCTGAATAATAATATTTGTTTGGTGTTAGGATTTTGCTATTGAATCCTAAAAGTTTTCCAATTGTACTGTCTTTATTAAAATATACAGTATCCTTGGAACTATTAACTTTAACTTGCATTGTATTGTTATTGGCTTCAATAAAAATCTTATTTGCTGCACAGAGTAGTTTGTATTGCTCTTCTATAAAATCAACTATATCATTTAGTTCGTAAGATCCAATTGGTATTTCTATTGTATGTTCTCCTATATGAAACATATTGTTGTAGGTGTCTACATTTGGAATACTGTTGTATGAATGAAAATCAGTTAGAGCACACTCATATGCACCATGTAATTCAATAGGAGGAAAGTAACTAGCAGATAATTCTGATGAGTTAGAGCTCAGAGTAAGTGTTATTGACATTATAACAGACTGATTACAATTAAATAAAGTTTAGTAGACAGTATGGTTTATAAGCATAATTTACATATTTATTTCATTTTCTTATTTTAAAATTAACATTAGTTTCTTAATATTAATGCTATTATTTGTTGATTTAGTTTTTCTTTCATCTATAATATTTCATCTTTACTTATCCAAGAATTATGTTGATTAGAAAATCCCAGCCATTTAACATATACCTCCTTCCCTTTAATTTTAAGCACCTTTTCAACTAGATATGTATTTGGAAATCTGGTTTTTGAAAGTTCGTCAGTATAGAATCCACCTTTAATAGTATTACCAAGATAGTCTTCTAATATGTATGTTGCAGGATTTGTATTTTGAACTCTTGTAATTGTAAAAATTTCTGTAGTCCAATTTGGAGTATAACCTTTTTCAAATGTATGCTTATATTTGCTTATGCGTACATGATCTCCTACATTAAATTTTGACATTTTATACATTTTCATATGACTGTATACTGTATTTAGCAGCTTTTCCTCATTTGTTGAGTTGACTTTAATTGGAGGCATTTTAATGGTACGATGAATTTTTCTATTGTAGGTATTAAGTAAATCTTTGTATATATCAATCCACTTATAAGAACCATTATAGCTAAATTCTTTCCACATCATTCCTTTCAATGTTCTATTAAATCGTTCTACTATTGATGCTTTCATAATGCTATATGTTGAGTAGTGCTTAATGTTGTATTTATGCATTAATTTTTCAAAGTGTTTGTTGAAAAATTCTTTACCATCATCTGTTTGTATGTTTTTTGGTATTCGCCCCAATTCAAAAATATTTTCCATTGCGTTAGTTGTTTCAAGTGCAGTTTTTGTTTTTAGTGGTACTGCCCATGCAAATTTTGAGAATGTGTCAATTACAGTCAGCAAAAATCGATAATTTCTATTTTCTTTAGAATAGTTCCCCATTTCAACTAAATCAGCTTGCCAAAGGTCATCTATTCCTTTCATTATAACTCTGCGACGCACAAAATGTTTTCGTGCTTGCTTATGGAGTTCGTTTACTAAATTTCTTTTTGAAGACATTAAGTTGTTTTTAGAGATTTTTTGGAGAGTGTTGTGATCTAGTTGAAGCACTTTCAGCTATTGATACAAACATGTAATTTTCTAATCTATAAATTTTCTCATTAAGCTGTTCAATTTGTTCTTCAAAGGATGTTTTAATTTTTAGAATATCTTTTTCAATTTTATAATTTTCTTCTATATCTAATTTTGTTTCGCGATGTAGATCCTCAATTTGCATTTGAATATTTTCTTGAATTATAGTACTGTCTCTCTTAAAGTATGCTAATAATTTCTCTTCTAGTTTTTCGATTTGAGTTTGCAGAAACAATTTATTGATAACATCGTTTTCCTCCACAGCTTTTGCAACATTTTTGATCCTTTTGTTTTGGACATCAATGTTGTTGTTCGTATCCACAAAGAACCCCAGCAGTTTAGGTGCATTTTTCAAAGAAACTATGTTGCTAGTATCGTTTAAATAATGTCCAAATTTATCAACAGACATGCTTTATATACTTTATTAAAGTTAATGTATTATATTAGCTTCACGTAGTTCTTCAATAATTGATATAATCTCGTTATTGTGATTATTATGACCTGCAGCTTGTGATGCGAGCAGTAGTCGAAGTCGATCTACTAGCTCATTTGGATCATCCCAGTATATATAGTTGGGCTTATGAATGTTAAATTCCATCATTCCATCACCTAAGTAGCTACCTTTTGGCTTAGATCCTGTTGATTCACTTAAATTCTTTTGGTTTTTCCCGTCAATAAATTTCTTAATAATATGTTTATATTTATATCCTCTAGTACCCTTAATTTGACCATCAGGTTTATAGTCTCTTCTATATGCATTAGTAGTAATTAAAATCTTTTTATAGATTTCGAGTTCAAATTTATCATAATTTTTTGGTATTTTATGAAACATTAGAGAAAATAGTCCAGGTGTTAGAGCCCATATTTGACCACCAACTTGTATTTTATGTTCACTAAGTGTAAGTTTACTATCACCAAATTTCCATTCATTATTGAAATCTTTATGTGGACCATAGTTTGTATCTAATTCATTATTTCCTTCCAAGACTGATAAATCAGTATAAGTATCTTCTGTATTGGAAGTTTGTGAGTAAAAATCATCTTCATCATCATCATCATCATTTTTAGTATTAGTTTCGTTAAATAATATGGTATTATCAGATATTGTTCCTTCTGCTAGTTTCTTTGGTGTACTTGTCTCTATCTTGAGTGATGGTTTTTCAGACTTTAAACTTGTATTATTTTCAAATTCTGTCTTCATTTTATTTTCTTCTTTAATGGGAATTCTTTTAATTTTTTTAGAACTATTTATGAATTCTTTCAGTGGTTCTGTTATAGGTTTAAATGTATCTCTTAGTTGTTCACGTGTATCTATTTCACCAGTTTTTATACTACGAAGCTTTTTCTTCAAGACATTTCTTGTCAACACCAACTGTTTTAAAATTTTCTCATCCATGTTTAATAAATAAAAGGTATCAGCTATTAGATGAGGTATCAGCTATTAGATCAGCTTATTAGCACCTGGTCTGGTTTTCAGATCAGCTTTTTAGGACCTGGTCTGGTTTTCAGATCAGCTTTTCAGGACCTGGTCTGGTTTTCAGATCAGCTTTTCAGGACCTGGTCTGGTTTTCAGATCAGCTTTTTAGGACCTGGTCTGGTTTTCAGATCAGCTTTTCAGGACCTGGTCTGGTTTTCAGATCAGCTTTTCAGGACCTGGTCTGGTTTTCAGATCAGCTTTTTAGGACCTGGTCTGGTTTTCAGATCAGCTTTTCAGGACCTGGTCTGGTTTTCAGATCAGCTTTTTAGGACCTGGTCTGGTTTTCAGATCAGCTTTTCAGGACCTGGTCTGGTTTTCAGATCAGCTTTTCAGGACCTGGTCTGGTTTTCAGATCAGCTTTTCAGGACCTGGTCTGGTTTTCAGATCAGGTTATCAGGTATCAAATCAGGTTATTAGGTAGCTGGTCTGGTTTTCAGATCAGCTTATCAGGTATCAGATGAGGTTATAGCAAATAGATGTATCAAGCTTAAAGTTAGATTAATAACTAAAGTAAATGTTTATGAAGAGTAGTTTATATAGTTATGAAATAGTCAAATTGCTTTCTGTAGCGTCCATCATTTAATTCATTATCTTTGCTAATCACCAAAAATCCATATTTATCCTTCCAACACTCTCGACAAATCTCATGAAACTTTTCATAACTCATATCGCCACCAACATGATCTCTATAAACATGCTTCATATTTGTCTCATCTTGTTTAAACATTATAATAACATTGGCATTGTCTCTTATTAAATGCTTGGGAATTCTAGTATAAGTTTGACACAAGTAGAATGAATCGACATCCCTATGTCGCCCCATACAAAAATATGTACGTATATTATTCTGCTTTTCACATGCAACATCATCAAATATCATAATTGAATTAGTTTTAGCTTCGTCAGGTGGAATAACTGATTCATTATCTGTATATGTATAATATCCCATTTCTTTAATTGGTGAAATTAGTTTCTTCAGGTATTCATATTTGGGTTGATATAGAGATTTTGAGTATAAATAGATGTTTTCAAACTTGAGTCCATTAGGACTTTCTAGTAAGCCAATCATAACATTAGTCTTTCCACAATTTGATGGTCCAACTATTAGAGCACGAATAGAATTTGGTAAGAGGGGGCTATGCTTTATTTTTGAAGTGATGTTCACTGAATCGTCAATATTACGAACTAAAATATTTTTATGTTGTTTAACTAACTGCATTTTTGTAAGTAAATACATTTTATAAATGTTAGCTCTTATTATAGAAAAAATTAGATAATATGGTTATACGATATCAGAAAACGTTTAGTCATAAAAACACCTTCGTTGGAGGAGGTATAGTAGATAAAATAATAAACTCTCTACCTGTTGAGTTTCATCTTCCGGGGTATCAGTACTGTGGACCTGGAACAAAACTACAAAAACGTTTAAATCGAGGTGACAAAGGTATTAATTTATTGGACTCTGCTTGTAAAAATCACGATATTGCGTATTCAAAAAATAAGGATTTAAGTACTAGACATAAAGCTGATAAAATACTTGAAAATTCAGCTTGGAATCGAGTTTTAGCAGAAAAATCATTTGCATATATGGTTACTAACGCAATGAAAACCAAAACTAAATTTGGTATGGGTGTGGAGAAAAAGAAAAATGCTAAAAAGAACAAGCCAAATGATAAAAAACTATTTAGAACATCAATTAAAGCTGCAACAAAAATACTAAAGAAGGAAAAACCATTAGATATTAACTCAGCTATTAAAATTGCACGAAAAACTATTAACAAATCATTAAAAGGAAGAAAGTCTCAAATTGTAGTTCCACGTGTAATACGTGTTCCAAAAATCGGTGGTTTTTTACCTCTAATACCGATTTTAACTGCTCTGGGTGCAATTGGTAGTCTAACAACTGGAGGTGCTGCTATAGCTAAAGCTGTAAATGCAACAAAGAATGCAAAAAATCAACTTGATGAAGCAACTAGACATAATAAAGCGATGGAATCTATAGCAGTTGGAAAAGGACTTTACTTAAAACCATATAAAAAAGGTTATGGTTTAGTTCACAAAGAGGAATCAAAAAACTCTTAAAGATGCTGCCCAACAGACCACTATCTGATGTGGACCTAAACCGTTTCTCTATAAAAATTCCATATTTTAGAGGAGTTTTTTGATTCCTCTTTGTGAACTAAACCATAACCTTTTTTATATGGTTTTAAGTAAAGTCCTTTTCCAACTGCTATAGATTCCATCGCTTTATTATGTCTAGTTGCTTCATCAAGTTGATTTTTTGCATTCTTTGTTGCATTTACAGCTTTAGCTATAGCAGCACCTCCAGTTGTTAGACTACCAATTGCACCCAGAGCAGTTAAAATCGGTATTAGAGGTAAAAAACCACCGATTTTTGGAACACGTATTACACGTGGAACTACAATTTGAGACTTTCTTCCTTTTAATGATTTGTTAATAGTTTTTCGTGCAATTTTAATAGCTGAGTTAATATCTAATGGTTTTTCCTTCTTTAGTATTTTTGTTGCAGCTTTAATTGATGTTCTAAATAGTTTTTTATCATTTGGCTTGTTCTTTTTAGCATTTTTCTTTTTCTCCACACCCATACCAAATTTAGTTTTGGTTTTCATTGCGTTAGTAACCATATATGCAAATGATTTTTCTGCTAAAACTCGATTCCAAGCTGAATTTTCAAGTATTTTATCAGCTTTATGTCTAGTACTTAAATCCTTATTTTTTGAATACGCAATATCGTGATTTTTACAAGCAGAGTCCAATAAATTAATACCTTTGTCACCTCGATTTAAACGTTTTTGTAGTTTTGTTCCAGGTCCACAGTACTGATACCCCGGAAGATGAAGCTCAACAGGTAGAGAGTTTATTATTTTATCTACTATACCTCCTCCAACGAAGGTGTTTTTATGACTAAACGTTTTCTGATATCGTATAACCATATTATCTAATTTTTTCTATAATAAGAGCTAACATTTATAAAATGTATTTACTTACAAAAATGCAGTTAGTTAAACAACATAAAAATATTTTAGTTCGTAATATTGACGATTCAGTGAACATCACTTCAAAAATAAAGCATAGCCCCCTCTTACCAAATTCTATTCGTGCTCTAATAGTTGGACCATCAAATTGTGGAAAGACTAATGTTATGATTGGCTTACTAGAAAGTCCTAATGGACTCAAGTTTGAAAACATCTATTTATACTCAAAATCTCTATATCAACCCAAATATGAATACCTGAAGAAACTAATTTCACCAATTAAAGAAATGGGATATTATACATATACAGATAATGAATCAGTTATTCCACCTGACGAAGCTAAAACTAATTCAATTATGATATTTGATGATGTTGCATGTGAAAAGCAGAATAATATACGTACATATTTTTGTATGGGGCGACATAGGGATGTCGATTCATTCTACTTGTGTCAAACTTATACTAGAATTCCCAAGCATTTAATAAGAGACAATGCCAATGTTATTATAATGTTTAAACAAGATGAGACAAATATGAAGCATGTTTATAGAGATCATGTTGGTGGCGATATGAGTTATGAAAAGTTTCATGAGATTTGTCGAGAGTGTTGGAAGGATAAATATGGATTTTTGGTGATTAGCAAAGATAATGAATTAAATGATGGACGCTACAGAAAGCAATTTGACTATTTCATAACTATATAAACTACTCTTCATAAACATTTACTTTAGTTATTAATCTAACTTTAAGCTTGATACATCTATTTGCTATAACCTCATCTGATACCTGATAAGCTGATCTGAAAACCAGACCAGCTACCTAATAACCTAATTTGATACCTGATAACCTGATCTGAAAACCAGACCAGGTCCTGAAAAGCTGATCTGAAAACCAGACCAGGTCCTGAAAAGCTGATCTGAAAACCAGACCAGGTCCTGAAAAGCTGATCTGAAAACCAGACCAGGTCCTAAAAAGCTGATCTGAAAACCAGACCAGGTCCTGAAAAGCTGATCTGAAAACCAGACCAGGTCCTAAAAAGCTGATCTGAAAACCAGACCAGGTCCTGAAAAGCTGATCTGAAAACCAGACCAGGTCCTGTAAAGCTGATCTGAAAACCAGACCAGGTCCTAAAAAGCTGATCTGAAAACCAGACCAGGTCCTGAAAAGCTGATCTGAAAACCAGACCAGGTCCTGAAAAGCTGATCTGAAAACCAGACCAGGTCCTAAAAAGCTGATCTGAAAACCAGACCAGGTGCTAATAAGCTGATCTAATAGCTGATACCTCATCTAATAGCTGATACCTTTTATTTATTAAACATGGATGAGAAAATTTTAAAACAGTTGGTGTTGACAAGAAATGTCTTGAAGAAAAAGCTTCGTAGTATAAAAACTGGTGAAATAGATACACGTGAACAACTAAGAGATACATTTAAACCTATAACAGAACCACTGAAAGAATTCATAAATAGTTCTAAAAAAATTAAAAGAATTCCCATTAAAGAAGAAAATAAAATGAAGACAGAATTTGAAAATAATACAAGTTTAAAGTCTGAAAAACCATCACTCAAGATAGAGACAAGTACACCAAAGAAACTAGCAGAAGGAACAATATCTGATAATACCATATTATTTAACGAAACTAATACTAAAAATGATGATGATGAAGATGATTTTTACTCACAAACTTCCAATACAGAAGATACTTATACTGATTTATCAGTCTTGGAAGGAAATAATGAATTAGATACAAACTATGGTCCACATAAAGATTTCAATAATGAATGGAAATTTGGTGATAGTAAACTTACACTTAGTGAACATAAAATACAAGTTGGTGGTCAAATATGGGCTCTAACACCTGGACTATTTTCTCTAATGTTTCATAAAATACCAAAAAATTATGATAAATTTGAACTCGAAATCTATAAAAAGATTTTAATTACTACTAATGCATATAGAAGAGACTATAAACCTGATGGTCAAATTAAGGGTACTAGAGGATATAAATATAAACATATTATTAAGAAATTTATTGACGGGAAAAACCAAAAGAATTTAAGTGAATCAACAGGATCTAAGCCAAAAGGTAGCTACTTAGGTGATGGAATGATGGAATTTAACATTCATAAGCCCAACTATATATACTGGGATGATCCAAATGAGCTAGTAGATCGACTTCGACTACGCTCGCATCACAAGCTGCAGGTCATAATAATCACAATAACGAGATTATATCAATTATTGAAGAACTACGTGAAGCTAATATAATACATTAACTTTAATAAAGTATATAAAGCATGTCTGTTGATAAATTTGGACATTATTTAAACGATACTAGCAACATAGTTTCTTTGAAAAATGCACCTAAACTGCTGGGGTTCTTTGTGGATACGAACAACAACATTGATGTCCAAAACAAAAGGATCAAAAATGTTGCAAAAGCTGTGGAGGAAAACGATGTTATCAATAAATTGTTTCTGCAAACTCAAATCGAAAAACTAGAAGAGAAATTATTAGCATACTTTAAGAGAGACAGTACTATAATTCAAGAAAATATTCAAATGCAAATTGAGGATCTACATCGCGAAACAAAATTAGATATAGAAGAAAATTATAAAATTGAAAAAGATATTCTAAAAATTAAAACATCCTTTGAAGAACAAATTGAACAGCTTAATGAGAAAATTTATAGATTAGAAAATTACATGTTTGTATCAATAGCTGAAAGTGCTTCAACTAGATCACAACACTCTCCAAAAAATCTCTAAAAACAACTTAATGTCTTCAAAAAGAAATTTAGTAAACGAACTCCATAAGCAAGCACGAAAACATTTTGTGCGTCGCAGAGTTATAATGAAAGGAATAGATGACCTTTGGCAAGCTGATTTAGTTGAAATGGGGAACTATTCTAAAGAAAATAGAAATTATCGATTTTTGCTGACTGTAATTGACACATTCTCAAAATTTGCATGGGCAGTACCACTAAAAACAAAAACTGCACTTGAAACAACTAACGCAATGGAAAATATTTTTAAATTGGGGCGAATACCAAAAAACATACAAACAGATGATGGTAAAGAATTTTTCAACAAACACTTTGAAAAATTAATGCATAAATACAACATTAAGCACTACTCAACATATAGCATTATGAAAGCATCAATAGTAGAACGATTTAATAGAACATTGAAAGGAATGATGTGGAAAGAATTTAGCTATAATGGTTCTTATAAGTGGATTGATATATACAAAGATTTACTTAATACCTACAATAGAAAAATTCATCGTACCATTAAAATGCCTCCAATTAAAGTCAACTCAACAAATGAGGAAAAGCTGCTAAATACAGTATACAGTCATATGAAAATGTATAAAATGTCAAAATTTAATGTAGGAGATCATGTACGCATAAGCAAATATAAGCATACATTTGAAAAAGGTTATACTCCAAATTGGACTACAGAAATTTTTACAATTACAAGAGTTCAAAATACAAATCCTGCAACATACATATCAGAAGACTATCTTGGTAATACTATTAAAGGTGGATTCTATACTGACGAACTTTCAAAAACCAGATTTCCAAATACATATCTAGTTGAAAAGGTGCTTAAAATTAAAGGGAAGGAGGTATATGTTAAATGGCTGGGATTTTCTAATCAACATAATTCTTGGATAAGTAAAGATGAAATATTATAGATGAAAGAAAAACTAAATCAACAAATAATAGCATTAATATTAAGAAACTAATGTTAATTTTAAAATAAGAAAATGAAATAAATATGTAAATTATGCTTATAAACCATACTGTCTACTAAACTTTATTTAATTGTAATCAGTCTGTTATAATGTCAATAACACTTACTCTGAGCTCTAACTCATCAGAATTATCTGCTAGTTACTTTCCTCCTATTGAATTACATGGTGCATATGAGTGTGCTCTAACTGATTTTCATTCATACAACAGTATTCCAAATGTAGACACCTACAACAATATGTTTCATATAGGAGAACATACAATAGAAATACCAATTGGATCTTACGAACTAAATGATATAGTTGATTTTATAGAAGAGCAATACAAACTACTCTGTGCAGCAAATAAGATTTTTATTGAAGCCAATAACAATACAATGCAAGTTAAAGTTAATAGTTCCAAGGATACTGTATATTTTAATAAAGACAGTACAATTGGAAAACTTTTAGGATTCAATAGCAAAATCCTAACACCAAACAAATATTATTATTCAGATCTTCCAGTTAATATTTTTAAAGTAAATCTCTTGCGAGTTGAAAGTAGTATCGCTATTAACACATATATGAATAACTCCAAATCGCATACACTTCATGAATTTCCGATTAATGTGCCTCCAGGCTATAAAATAGATGAGGTTCCAAGAAATCTCATCTATTTACCTGTGAACACCAGAGAGATAAGTTCACTAGCGCTGCGCGTAGTTGATCAACACGGTGATTTAATTAATTTCCGAGGAGAGGAAATTACAATACGAATACATTTAAGGCCAACTAAATAATGCTAATATACAACACAAATACCTTAAAAAATATAGCAACAAGAACAACATCAACATTAAAGCGATCAGTACAACAGAAAGCATTAACAACATCAAATAAAAATTTTCTAAAGTCCTTGAATTTTAAATTGAAGACAAAATGAGTTCAATAATAGATGTCTTAGATAAGCCCTTGTCTGATGAGAATATAATCAAAAAGGACTATCATACATATGTACCATACTTACAATCTTACAACAATAATGATGAAATTAGAATTTCAATACAAAATCAAGATTTGTACGTGCTACCCAGTGAAAGCTACATTTATGTAGAAGGTTTTGTTGCTGATGATAATAACTCTAAATCTTCTTCATCATCGGACAACTTTATATTAAAAAACAACTTTGTGGCATATCTATTTGATGAAATTCGCTATGAGCTCAATGGAATTGAAATTGATCATACAAGATATTTAGGAGCCACAAGCACCATAAAAAATTTGGTTTCTATGTCACCAACAGAAAGCAACGTGATGCAAAATGCTGGATGGAACAAAATTGACGATGTCACCCTTGTAAATGGCTTTTTCAATTTCTATGTACCTCTAAAAATGCTCCTAGGATTCGCTGAAGACTACAACAAAGTTATACTAAATGGAAAACATGAATTGATACTCTTGCGCAATAAGAACGATGAAGATCTTGTACGCTCGAGTGTTTCTACTAAAAAAGCTAAACTTACAATTTCACTAATCTCATGGAGAATCCCACATGTACAATTATCTGACTTTAGCAAATTGAATATGATTAAAATTATTAACAATGGTGCTTCTATACCTATGGCATTTCGCAGTTGGGATTGTCATGTCAATCCACAATTAAATATGGGAACTAGCCATATTTGGAATGTTAAACTGGCTGCAAATAGAGAACGCCCTCGTTTTGTATTGATTGCTTTTCAACAAGAAAATAAGTTTGTTCATTGTGATTTGACTAATTTAAAAGTACATTTAAATTCAGTCTCATATCCATATGATGACCTTAACATAAAGTTCAAAAATGAACGATATGCAATTCTATATGACATGTACGTAAGATTTCAACAAAGCTACTATATGAAAGAATCTCAACCGCTTCTAACTGCACCAGAGTTTAAGACAAAAGCTCCTATTATTGTAGTAGATGTCAGTCATCAGAATGAATCACTCAATAATGGACCGATTGATATAAAAATAGAATTTGAAACAGCAACTAATATTGGAGCAAAAACATCAGCTTACTGCATTCTTATTCACGATCGTATAATAGAATATGTGCCCATAAAAGGACAAGTTCGAAAAGTCTTATAAATTGAGTAATATGGAAAACAACATAATTTTCATAGACGTACAAGGTTTCAAAAGTAATTCAAATTATTTCATCGCAAAAGAAGTAGCAATTGTTTTCAACAATTATGAATATAACAATTTCATTATAAAACCCCCATTTGATATCAAATGCTTATCAATAGAAAAGCAAAGAGAAGCAAAGTGGCTAACAAAAAACTATCATCACCTAAGCTGGACTGCTGGATCAGTTTCATTTCAAAGCGTTTGCAATTTTATAAAAGCCAACGCAAGATGTTCTATAATTTATGTAAAAGGTGAAGAAAAAAGACGATGGTTGGAAAAAATTTTATGCCGAAAAATTTCTAACGTTGAGGATATAGGCTGCATCAACTTTAAACAAATGGAAATCAAGTATCCAGAATATTTTTATTGTAATTATCATAAATTTGGTGCTTGCGCATTAAAAAATGCTATTTTACTAACAAAAGAAATGTCTTGCTTTAATTAAACTTTTTCACTTTTTAAAATATGAATGTATGTAGTATTATAAAATTTTATAAAATTTTAAACAATAAATGTATAAAAAATAAAATAATATACAAGTGTTTTCTTATTTCAAATACAAACTACATAAAGGAAAGAGAAGGAAGTGAGGGGAAGGAGAAATTAACTTTTTTGCTTACTTGCAAATGCTTGGTTTTTGTTTCTCTGCTGCTGGTGTACTTGGTTTGCTGCTTTAAAATAATCGTAGACAAAGAAAATGATTACCTTGCAAAATATATATGTATTCTACAAAATATTCCACACACAAGTACCCACGATCGCACATTCATACATGCACACATACATGCACACATACATATACATACATACACATACATACATACATACATACACATACATACATACATACATACATACATACACATACATACATACATACACATACATACATATCTCTTAAACAAATACACAAAATATTAAATTACCCGCGACTATCAAGCTGGACCCCCCACACACAAGTATGGGTGTTCACATACATGTGAACACAAGTATGGGTGTTCACATACATGTGAACACAAGTATGGGTGTTCACATACATGTGAACACATAAATAAATATTTTCTCTGATATTACTGATATAGTATTACGATAACAAATTTCTACAGTCTGGCAACACTGGCAATTTTCCCTTTGGTATTAGAAAATAATAATCATGTTTTGCCGTCGGCATTTGGAAAATATAATAATCATGTTTTGCCGTCGGCATTTGAAAAAAATAATAATCATGTTTTGCCGTCGGCATTTGAAAAAAATATTTATATATTGCCGTAGGCATTAGGAAAAATATTCATATATTGCCGTAGGCATTAGGAAAAATATTAATGCATACCCTTAGGCATTAGGAAAAATTAATTTTCACTATTTCACACCCATTAGTATTAGGAAAAATCATTGCATGATTTTCCCGTCGGCATATATACTTATGAAATACTAATCTTATGAAACCCCTTAATCCACCCCCCCAAAAATCACCTATTCACATAATTAATGCCACCTCAAAAAAATCACCCGTTCACACAAAGTTAATGTAAACAAAAAAACTCCTTATGTAAACAAAAAATTCCTTATGTAAACAAAAAGTTGGACGGACTTATTGATCCACCCTCGTAGGGTATCAAATTTCACAAATTTCCAAGAATTTTAAAATTTGGGTAATTAAAATTTTAAAATTTCAAAATTTTAATTGCGGCCGAATTGGTAATTCACTACTACTCACTAGATACAAAATACCACACACCAGATACCTAATACCAGATACCCAAAAACGTACACCAAATAACTAATAACATACACCAGATACCTGATAAAAGACACCAGACACTAGATACCTAATAACAGACACCAGATACCTAATACCAGACACTAAATACCTAATACCAGACACTAGATACAAAATACCACACACCAGATACCTAATACCAGATACCCAAAAACGTACACCAATTAACTAATAACATACACCAGATACCTAATACCAGACACTAGATACCTAATACCAGACACCCGATAACTAATAACAGACACCAGATACTTAATACCAGACACTAGATACCTAATGCCAGACACTAGATACCTAATACCAGACACTAGATACCTAATACCAGACACCAGATAACTATTAACAGACACTAGATACCTAATACCAGACACTAGATACTTAATACCAGACCATAGATACCTAATACCAGATACCAGATAACTAATAACAGACACCAGATACCTAATACCAGACACCAGATTCCTAATAACAGACACTAGATGCAAAATACCACACACCAGATACCTAATACCAGACACTAGATACCTATTACCAGACACCAGATAACTAATACCAGACACCAGATATCTAATACCAGACACTAGATACCTAATACCAGATACCAGATAACTAATAACAGACATCAGATCCCTAATACCAGACACGAGATTCCTAATAACAGACACTAGGTACCAAATACCACACACCAGATAACTAATACCAGATACCAGAAATCTAGTACCAGACACCAGATATCTAATACCAGACACCAGATACCTAACAACGTACACCAGATACTTAATAAAAGACACCAGATCACTAATAATTGACACCAGATAACTAAAACCAGACACCAGGTACCTAATACCAGACACCATATACCTAATACCAGACACTAGATACCTAATATAGACACCAGATAACTATTAACCGACACTAGATACCTAATACCAGACACTAGATTCCTAATACCAGACACTAGATACTAAATACCAGACACTAGATACCTAATACCAGACACCAGATAACTAACAACAGACACCAGATAACTAATAACAGACACCAGATACCTAATACCAGACACTAGATACCTAATGCCAGACACCAGATACCTAACACCAGACACTAGATACCTAATGCCAGACACTAGATACCTAATACCAGACATTAGATACCTAATACCAGACACCATATACCTAATACCAGACAACAGATATCTAATACCAGACACCAGATACCTAATACCAGATACCTAACAACGTACACCAGATACTTAATAAAAGACACCAGATCACTAATAACAGACACCAGATAACTAATACCAGACACCAGATACCTAATACCAGACACCATATACCTAATACCAGACACCATATAACTAAAAACAGACACCAGATACCTAATACCAGACACTAGATACCTAATACCAGACACTAGATACCTATTACTAGACATTAGATACCTAATACCAGACACCAGATAACTAATAACAGACATCAGATTCCTAATAACAGACACCAGATACCTAATACCAGACACCAGATATGTAATACCAGACACCAGATACGTAATACCAGATACCCAACAACGTACACCAGATACCTGATAACAGACACCAGATACCTGATAAAAGACACCAGACAGCTAATACCAGTCAGCAGATACCTAATAACAGACACTAGATACCTAATACCACACACCAGATAACTCATACCAGACACCATATATCTAACACCAGACACCAGATACCTAATACCAGATACCTAATAACGTACACCAGATACCTGATAACAGACACCAGATAGCTAAGACCAGACACTAGATAACTAACTACAGACACCACATAACTAATACCAGACACCAGATACCCGATAAAAGACACCAAATTGCTAATAACAGACACTAGATACCTAATACCACACACCAGATAACTAATACCAGACACCATATATGTAATACCAGACACCAGATACCTAATACCAGATACCTAATAACGTACACCAGATACCTGATAACAGACACCAGATACCTAATAACATACACCAGATACCTGCTAAAAGACACCAGATAGCTAATACCAGTCACCAGATACCTAATAACAAACATCAGATTCCTAATAACGGACACCAGATGCCTAATACCAGATACCTAATAACGTACACCAGATACCTGATAACAGACACCAGATACCTAATACCAGGCACCAGATACCTAATAACAGACACCAGATACCTAATACCAGACACCTGATATCTAGTACCAGACACCAGATACCTAATACCCGATACCTAACACTAGATACCTATTACCAGACACTAGATGCCTAATACCAGACACCAGATAACTATTAACAGACACTAGATACCTAATACCAGACACTAGATACCTAATACCAGACACTAGATACCTAATACCAGACACTAGATACCTAATACCAGACACCAGATAACTAACAACAGACACCAGATACCTAACAACAGACATCAGATACCTAATACCAGACACCATATAACTAATAACAGACACCAGATACCTAATACCAGAAACTAGATGCAAAATACCACACACCAGATACCTAATTCCAGACACTAGATACCTAATACCAGACACCAGATAACTAATAACAGACACCAGATACCTAATACCAGACACTAAATACCTAATGCCAGACACTAGATACCTAATACCAGACACTAGATACCTAATACCAGACACCAGATAACTATTAACAGACACTAGATACCTAATACCAGACACTACATTCCTAATACCAGACACTAGATACCTAATACGAGACACTAGATACCTAATACCAGACACCAGATAACTAATACCAGACAACAGCTATCTAATACCAGACACTAGATACCTAATACCAGACACTAGATACCTAATACCAGACACCAGATAACTAATACCAGACAACAGATATCTAATACCAGACTCCAGATATCTAATAACGTACAAACTAATAACAGACACCAGATAACTAATACCAGATACTAGATACCTAATACCAGATACCAGATAACTAATAACAGACACCATATACCTAATACCAGACACCAGATTCCTAATAACAGACCCTAGATACCAAATACCACACACCAGATATCTAATACTAGACACCAGATATCTAATACCAGACACCAGATATCTAATACCAGATACCTAACAACGTACACCAGATACTTGAAAACAGACACCAGATCACTAATAACAGACACCAGATAGCTAATACCAGACACCAGATACCTAATGCCAGACATTAGATACCTATTACCAGACACTAGATACCTAATACCAGACACCAGATAACTATTAACAGATACTTGATACCTAATACCAGACACTAGATACCTAATACCAGACACCAGATAACTAATAACAGACATCAGATTCCTAATAACAGACACCAGATACCTAATACCAGACAACAGATATCTAATACCAGACACCAGGTACCTAATACCAGATACCTAACAACGTACACCAGATACTTAATAAAAGACACCAGATCACTAATAACAGACACCAGATAACTAATACCAGACACCAGATACCTAATACCAGACACCATATACCTAATACCAGACACCATATAACTAAAAACAGACACCAGACACTAGATACCTAATACTAGACATTAGATACCTAATACCAGACACCAGATAACTAATAACAGACATCAGATTCCTAATAACAGACACCAGATACCTAATACCAGACACCAGATATGTAATACCAGACACCAGATACGTAATACCAGATACCCAACAACGTACACCAGATACCTGATAACAGACACCAGATTCCTGATAAAAGACACCAGACAGCTAATACCAGTCAGCAGATACCTAATAACAGACACTAGATACCTAATACCACACACCAGATAACTCATACCAGACACCATATATCTAACACCAGACACCAGATACCTAATACCAGATACCTAATAACGTACACCAGATACCTGATAACAGACACCAGATAGCTAAGACCAGACACTAGATAACTAATTACAGACACCACATAACTAATACCAGACACCAGATACCTGATAAAAGACACCAGATTCCTAATAACAGACACTAGATACCTAATACCACACACCAGATAACTAATACCAGACACCATATATGTAATACCCGACACCAGATACCTAATACCAGATACCTAATAACGTACACCAGATACCTGATAACAGACACCAGATACGTGATAACAGACACCAGATACCTAATACCAGGCACCAGATACCTAATAACAGACACCAGATACCTAATACCAGACACTAGATACCTAATGCCAGACACCAGATACCTAACACCAGACACTAGATACCTAATGCCAGACACTAGATACCTAATACCAGACATTAGCTACCTAATACCAGACACTAGATTCCTAATATAAACACTAGATACCTAATACCAGACACTAGATACCTAATACCAGACTCTAGATACCTAATACCAGACACCAGATATCTAATACCAGACACTAGGTACCAAATACCACACACCAGATAACTAATACCAGATACAAGAAATCTAATACCAGACACAAGATATCTAATACCAGACACCAGATACCTAACAACGTACACCAGATACCTGATAACAGACACCAGATACCTGATAAAAGACACCAGGTACCTAACACCAGACACTAGATATCTAATACCAGACACCAGATACCTAATACCAGATACCCAAAAACGTACACCAGATACCTCATAATAGACACCAGATACCTACTACCAGACACCAGATAACTATTAACAGACACTAGGGTACCTAATACCAGACACGAGATACCTAATACCAGACACCTGATATCTAGTACCAGACACCAGATACCTAATACCCGATACCTAACACTAGATACCTAATACCAGACACTAGATGCCTAATACCAGACACCAGATAACTATTAACAGACACTAGATACCTAATACCAGACACTAGATACCTAATACCAGACACCAGATAACTAATAACAGACATCAGATTCCTAATAACAGACACCAGATACCTAATACCAGACACCTGATATCTAGTACCAGACACCAGATACCTAATACCCGATACCTAACAACGTACACCAGATACTTAATTAAAAACACCAGATCACTAATAATTGACACCAGATAACTAATACCAGACACCAGATACCTAATACCAGACACCATATACCTAATACCAGACACTAGATACCTAATATAGACACCAGATAACTATTAACCGACACTAGATACCTAATACCAGACACTAAATACCTAATATAGACACCAGATAACTATTAACAGACACTAGATACCTAATACCAGACACTAGATACCTAATACCAGACACTAGATACCTAATACCAGACACTAGATACCTAATACCAGACACCAGATAACTAATAACAGACATCAGATTCCTAATAACAGACACCAGATACCTAATACCAGACACTAGATATCTAATAGCAGACACCAGATACCTAATACCAGATACCCAAAAACGTACACCAGATACCTCATAATAGACACCAGATACCTGATAAAAGACACCAATCAGCTAACACCAGTCAGCAGATACCTAATAACAGACACTAAATACCTAATACCACACACCAGATAACTAATACCAGACACCATATATCTAATACCAGACACAAGATACCTAATACCAGATACCTAATAACGTACACAAGATATCTGATAACAGACACCAGATGCCTAATACCAGACACTAGATACCTAATAACAGACACCAGATACCTATTACCAGACACAAGATACCTAATACCAGACACTAGATACCTAATACCAGACACCAAATAACTAATAACATACACCAGATACCTGATAAAAGACACCAGATAGCTAATACCAGATAACTAATAACAGACACCAGATACCTAATACCAGACACTAGATACCTAATACCAGACACCAGATAACTATTAACAGATACTAGATACCTAATACCAGACACTAGATACCTAATACCAGACACTAGATACCTAAAACCAGACACCAGATACCTAATACCAGACACTAGATACAAAATACCCCACACCAGATACCTAATACCAGATACCCAAAAACGTACACCAAATAACTAATAACATACACCAGATACCTGATAAAAGACACCAGATACCTGATAAAAGACACCAGATAGCTAATACCAGATAACTAATAACAGACACCAGATGCCTAATACCAGACACTAGATACCTAATAACAGACACCAGATACCTAATACCAGACACTAGATACCTAATACCAGACACTAGATACAAAATACCACACACCAGATACCTAATACCAGATACCCAAAAACGTACACCAAATAACTAATAACATACACCAGATACCTAATACCAGACACTAGATACCTAATACCAGACACCCGATAACTAATAACAGACACTAGATACCTAATACGAGACACTAGATACCTAATACCAGACACCAGATAACTATTAACATACACTAGATACCTAATACCAGACACTAGATACTTAATACCAGACCATAGATACCTAATACCAGATACCAGATAACTAATAACAGACACCAGATACCTAATACCAGACACCAGATTCCTAATAACAGACACTAGATGCAAAATACCACACACCAGATACCTAATACCAGACACTAGATACCTAATACCAGACACCAGATAACTAATAACAGACACCAGATAACTAATAACAGACACCAGATACCTAATACCAGACACTAGATACCTAATGCCAGACACTTGATACCTATAACCAGACACTAGATACCTAATACCAGACACCAGATAACTATTAACTGACACTAGATACCTAATACCAGACACTAGATACCTAATACCAGACACTAGATACCTAATTCCAGACACTAGATACCTAATACCAGACACCAGATAACTAATAACAGACACCAGATACCTAATAACAGACACCAGATACCTAATACCAGACACCATATAACTAATAACAGACACCAGATACCTAATACAAGACATTAGATACCTATTACCAGACACCAGATAACTAATACCAGACACCAGATATCTAATACCAGACACTAGATACCTAATACCAGATACCAGATAACTAATAACAGACATCAGATCCCTAATACCAGACACCAGATTCCTAATAACAGACACTAGGTACCAAATACCACACACCAGATAACTAATACCAGATATTAGAAATCTAATACCAGACACCAGATATCTAATACCAGACACCAGATACCTAACAACGTACACCAGATACCTGATAACAGACACCAGATACCTGATAAAAGACACCAGGTACCTAATACCAGACACTAGATACCTAATGCCAGACACTAGATACCTAATACCAGACACTAGATACCTAATACCAGACACCAGATAACTATTAACAGACACTAGGTACCTAATACCAGACACTAGATACCTAATACCAGACACCAGATAACTAATAACAGACATCAGAAGTAGATTAGTAATGGTGGCGGACGACATGTTTTGGGAATTCAAAACCGGGAAAAATCAAAAAGGGTGGCAACCCTGTTACAAATGGGGGATTTTGGGGATTTTTTTTTTTGCTAAGATTTTGTTGGCTATGTGTGTGTGTGTGTGTGACTTTGATTCTTTGTTTATGTGTATGTATGTATACCTGTGTGTACAGCTTTTGTTGTTATTGAGGAGAAGCGTTGTGCTTACAGTGTATGGATGTATGCATGTATATATGTATATGTGGGTGTGTGTGAGTATGTGTATGTGTGTGTGTGTGTGTATGAGTATGAGTTTTTGTATTTACTTATATGTTTGATGGTGTCCAATACTTTTGTTGTAGTGGAAGACAATTATTATACCCATTAGGAAATGTTGATGGTGAAAATGTGCTGACTAGCTTTTGACTAGCTTGTCACCTGTACTACTCTATAATTATTCCCCATACAATACTTTGAAACCCTACTATTAAAAATACAATTCACTAGGTAGTGACTACGTAGTTCTTATGGGAATATGGAGACATACTAACCAGATAGTTAGTTACTGGTACAGTTCTATAACTTACGTACATACAAATGTATGTATATTGACAAGTTATTGTCAATTCCACCTCTCTCCTTCTTTTATACTGACGGATAGAAGAAAACTTATTATACCAAAGTTGTAACTAGAATTTTAGGGTTGACACAAAGACAGTTGCTCCCAGTCTGACTGCAGGGTAGTTACAAGGGATCTGTGTATTTGTTTGTATGTAGTGATTGTTATTTGATAGTCTTTGGGTAGCTGTTTTAGTTATCGTTGGAATATTTAGGGTTATTGTATTGCATTTATGTTTGCGATCTCTGGGGAAATAATCTAATAGCTACAGAGAGTGGCAACCCTGTTGTAGATGGAAATGGATAGGGAATGTATTTGGTAATGCATCTATATGTTGCTGTATTAATGTATGTGATCGTATCTATTTTTACTTTGAAGAATATCATTGCTTTTGTGTATTGTTTGACCATCGAGAGTTTTTGATACATATTTACAAATGAATGTGTATATGTTTTCTAGGATATTTGCTATTCTTATCGAGATAGAAAATATTGTGTTGGCATAGGTTTTATATATACAAGTGAATTTCAGATGTTAAATGTTTTGAATCCAATCAGGTTGATAAGCAGATTTTTTGAATAGGGGTAATGATATTTTTATTTCAGAATATTACACTTTAATGTAACAATTATAGGAAATAGCTTTAGGAGCAATACAGCAAAAATTTTACTCATACCTTTGTATTACAAACTGATGCTAGAGATTTTGTTCGGGGTGTTGCTGTGTATATGAATTTCACCATATATCGTAACACCAACAGAGAATTGTGGAAATGTGTATGTGTGTGTGTGTGTGTGTGTGTGTGTGAATTTCACCATATATCGTAATACCAACAGAGAATTGTGGAAATGTGTGCGTGTGTGTGTGTGTGTGTGTGTGTATGAATTTCGCCATATATCGTAATACCAACAGAGAATTGTGGAAATGTGTATGTGTGTGTGTGTGTATGAATTTCATCATATGTCGTAATAAATTAGATTTTGATGACTACTACGCGATTCTCATATAAAGTATATAAGTAGAAGAAATAATGTAGATTGTCATCAGTCTGCTTTGATATCTCAACAAGTGACAACCTATTTTCTCATCCAAAATTTCTAAAGTGTTTGAAATCCAAAAACTATAAAAGTGCTAGTACTAACTAAATAAATTGTTTATAACTAAAATAAATTGTTTATAAATAAAATAATTAAATAAATTATTTATAAATAAAATAATTATATTAATTAATAAACAAAAATATATAAAATGAATACTAAAAGTTGTGCAATCTGCAATAAAGTCTTTATGACTCAAACAAAACTAAATCAGCATATGGAAACGCACTCATATGGAACTAGTACGCTTGATCTTCAAAAAAAATATTGTGAGGATTGTGATGAGATGATCCCATCAAATGGTTATATGGCTCATGTCCGAACCACAAAACATAAAAACAGTTGTCACCTAGAACAGATTGGAGATCTTCTCACTAAAAGAGGGAGCAACTTCAATGGGAGGATCGAGACATATATCCTCCTCAACAAAAATGAGGGTGTTATGTTTCCGGAGCAGTTTCTGAAATCCGCCAAGAACTCTATACTACAACAGCTAATTGAATGTAGTAGGATACATACTACATTTAAATTTAATATGGAGCTCATATGCGATTATATGAAGACGGTGAATGATCAGATGAATGTTTCCCAACTGGTACATATTTCAAAAATGATGTTGGTAACTTTGTCTGATGACATAGAGGATATGTACAAGAAACAGGCCGAGGAGCTAATAGCTAAAATGGAAGAATTTCAAGAGAGGGATAGCGGATGGACCTTAATTTCAATGAATTCCCTTGAAGTTAATATAAACAAGGCGTCCATAATAAGAGGATCGAGTTTTATCCCTCTCCCAAAAAATATTGCAGTGAAATGTGCATGCATAAATGTCGAGAACAATGATATTTATTGCTTTAAATGATGTATCATTGCGGCTTTGAACACAAATAGCACTTTAGATCGAAGACAACAGAAAAACTATAGAAACTATAATATAGCAAACATTTCTGATGAGAATATTAGTATAGGGGCAATTGTATTAAATTTCGAAGGCCTAGAGTTTCCACTCCCATTGAAGCAGATTAAACAATTCGAACGTCAAAATAATATGAGCATCAACGTATTTGGTTACAATGGAACATCGCTTATAGGACCATACTACATAACAAAAGGAGAACAACATGTTCATATTAATCTGTTATTGCTCCAGTCCGATGAAAACTTCCACTATGTGCTCATCACGGATATATCAAACTAAGTTTCATTTGTGCATTTAAGAGAAATATGTTTTCATATCTATTTAAAAAGTTACTTCTTATTGGTATATTTATTTATTTCTTATTTTAATTTCCTCTTTTCCTTAGACTCCTTCGTTCCAGCATAACATCTCACGTAAATAAGATACATATTTGCAACACCTGCCTATTTTATACACATGATGATTATGTGTATAATCACCACAAAAATGTTTGTGGGAAAAAAGTAATCAGAATGCCCGAAGATGAATCTATCATCAAGTTTCAAAACTACTACAAACAGTTAGATGTACCATTTGTGATCTACGCAGACTTTGAATCTATTTTAGAAAAAGTTGATGACCCCGTAAGTAAAAGCACTACAAATGTACAGAAACATCATGCGTGTGCATTCGCTTATTTTATTAATTGTAGCTTTAAGATAGAAAATAATTTATATAGACACTATTTTGGTGAAGATTCGGCGAACATATTTATAAAAAAAATAGTTGAAGATTGTACAGACATTTATCTAAATTATTTACTTAAAGTTAAGAAAATGTTCATGACCCCAATAGAAATAGCTCAATATAATAATGCACAAAATTGTCATATATGTAAGAAAATATTAAATAATGATAAAGTTAGAGATCATTGTCATCTTACGGGTAATTATCGTGGGGCAGCTCATAGCGAATGTAATTTGAATTATAAAACACCTCATTTTATACCGGTTATCTTGCATAATCTTTCTGCATATGATATACACTTATTTTTCAAAGAACTTTCTACTATAAAATATTCCACAATAAAAGTGATTCCCCAGAACGCAGAGCGTTATATTTCTCTTTCAATTTTCATCAGATTAGATGAAAAGCGTGGATTCGAAATAAGATTTATAGACTCGTTTAGATTTATGGCTACGAGCTTAGATACACTGGCGAAAAATCTTGATTGCAATGATTTTAATACTATTCGATCATGTTTCGCTGATGAAGCTCATTTCAACCTGATTAGAAGAAAGGGTGTATTTCCGTACTCTTACATGGATTCCATGACTAAGTTTAAGGAAATTAAACTCCCTAGTAGGGAAGATTTCTTCAATATTCTAACGAATGAAGAATGTGATGTAGTCGAGTATGAACATGCTCAAAAAATATGGAGAGAGTTTAACTGTAAAACCCTCCTTGACTATACTGAACTCTATTTAAAGACAGATGTTCTTCTTTTAACCGACGTGTTTGAAAATTTTAGGAAAATTTGTAAAGATATATACGATTTGGACCCCTGCCACTATTATACAGCACCAGGCTTATCTTGGGATGCAATGTTGAAAACCACAGAAGTTTCACTCGAACTGTTCACTGATTCCGAAATGTATATGTTTATGCAAAACGGAATAAGAGGTGGACTAGTTCAATGCTCGCAAAGATATTCGAAGGCGAATAATAAGTATTTAGAATATTTTGATACATCAAAACCATCGGAATTTCTTGTATATTTAGACGCTAACAATTTGTATGGATGGGCGATGTCGGAATATCTTCCTTGCGGTGAATTTGAGTGGGTATGTGATACTGATTTTGATGTTAAAAAAATTTCTGATACTGCAGAGTATGGGTACATTTTAGAAGTGGATATAGACTATCCTGATTCAACGCATGATCTACATAATGATTTGCCATTTTGTCCTCAAAATAAGCCCGTGGGGGGATCCAAAATCAAAAAATTAGTTGCAGACTTACACTCTAAAACAAATTACACCATACACTATAGAGTTTTAAAACAAGCCATTTCAAATGGCCTCATCTTAAAACAAATCCATAGAATACTCAGATTTAAGCAATCCCCTTGGCTTAAAAAATATATTGACTTAAACACATTTCATAGGACAAAAGCTAAAAATAATTTTGAAAAAGATTTCTTCAAACTTTTAAACAATGCTGTTTACGGGAAGACAATGGAAAACATTGAAAAACGTAGGGACATTAGAATTACTTCATCTTGGGAAACAACAAACAGGAATCATTTGGTGCTCAGAGCATTAATTGCGAAACCAAATTTTATACAGTTAACAAAATTTTCTGACGATATGTATGCGGTAGAGTTAGAAAAAATGGAACCACTATATGATAAACCTATATATGTTGGTTTCACAGTACTGGAGTTATCCAAGTGGAGAATGTATGACTTCCATTATGGCTTCATGAAGCCTAAATTTGGAGAGAACATTTCTCTCAACTATATGGATACTGACTCATTTATTTATTCAATTAAAACTGATGATTTTTACGATGACATCCGTAATGATATTAGTTTGAATTTTGATACGTCAGAATATCCTATAGATAACCAATTTCGTTTACCGCTACTCAATAAGAAGGTTTTGGGAATGATGAAAGATGAAAATAATGCGGATATAATGACAGAGTTTGTTGGTTTAAGAGCAAAAATGTATTCTCTGTCGACTCTTCGCTCGGAAGCTGTTAAAAAATCTAAAGGGGTCAAAAAGTCTGTAATTAAGAAGTTGTCCATTAATGATTACAAAAATTGCTTATTTGAATCCAAAATTATCTCGGATGAAATGTTTTTGTTTAGATCTAAAACACATCAACTATATACCCAAAAACTACATAAAATAGCACTTAGCTTTTCTGATGATAAGAGAAATATAATGAAAGATAAAATTAAAATGCGTGCTTGGGGATATTACATAGACCGAAACAATGAAACAATGGATGTAGAATAGAATGCTTCCTACTAAATTGCATGTAAGATGACAAAGACAATTTAATTTTGTACTAATTGTATTTATTTGTTAATGTATTTCTTTAATTATTTATTATTTACTTATAAGCAATATTATTTAATTTATTTATTTATTATTTCTTTAATTATTTATTAATTTATTTATTATTTACTTATTTGTTTATTAATTAATTTATGTATTTAGTATTTATTTATTTGTTTATTAATTTATTTCTTTATTTATTTATTAATTTATTTATTGTTTATGTATTTGTTTATGAATTTATCTATTAATTTTAGTATTTTATTCACACAAAAACATGTAAAAATTGAATGGTTTAAAACTTTTATCTTTTTACCTACACCTAAATTATTTGTAAATTAAAATCAAATATTCGATTAATGATCTTTTTTCTTTTTATATCTATATATTTTTATTTATACATAGAGTTAAATTTGTATTAGTACTAAGATTTTTAAGAAAAATGTTAAATAAAATATTGAAAAAATATTAAAATATGTAAATGGTTTTTTATTTCAGCTTAAATTTACTAAATATAAATTGTAACTACAAATGTCTACATTTTTATATTTTGTTTCTCTATTGGCTTTACTTCGCTAGATCAAAAATTTTTCTTTTTTGTTTTCATATCACTTAAACATATACAGTCTTGTTATCTTTGAGAGGTCCTACACAAGAGGAATTGAATTTCACAATATTATAAAATTCCATTAAATTTCATTAGATATTTTCTTGTCAACACCAACTGTTTTAAAATTTTCTCATCCATGTTTAATAAAGAAAAGGTATCAGCTATTAGATCAGCTTATCAGCTATTAGATCAGTTTATCAGCTATTAGATCAGCTTATCAGGACCTGGTCTGGTTTTCAGATCAGCATTTCAGGACCTGGTCTGGTTTTCAGATCAGCTTTTCAGGACCTAGTCTGGTTTTCAGATCAGCTTTTCAGGACCTGGTCTGGTTTTCAGATCAGCTTATCAGGACCTGGTCTGGTTTTCAGATCAGCTTATCAGGACCTGGTCTGGTTTTTAGATCAGCTTTTCAGGACCTGGTCTGGTTTTCAGATCAGCTTATCAGGACCTGGTCTGGTTTTCAGATCAGCTTATCAGGACCTGGTCTGGTTTTCAGATCAGCTTTTCAGGACCTGGTCTGGTTTTCAGATCAGGTTATCAGGTATCAAATCAGGTTATTAGGTATCTGGTCTGGTTTTCAGATCAGGTTATCTGATTCAGATTGAGTTATCAGTTTACAATTAGCTAGTCATTTATAAAATTTATATGAATGAAGTTTCAGGTCAGATGAAATAACTAAAATCAATCTCTTATGAGCAGTAATTTATATAGTTATGATATAGTCAAATTGTTTTCTAAAAACATCATTTAATTTATCATCAAAATAAACCATATTTATCATTCCAACACTATACAAATTTCTTTAAACTTTTCAAAATTCTTATTACTGACAACATTATCCCTATAGACGAGCTTAATATTTTTCTCATCTTGCTTAAACATTATAATAACATTTGCATTGTCTCTTGTTAAATGCTTACATTCATAAAAATTTTAAACAGCATTTTGAATGTTGTTTAAGCAAAATTCGCTAAATTTTAGCTTAAAAACGTTTTTTAATTTAAACCTTGTTTAATTCACCAAATCCTAAAAATTAACTGCACCCATACTTAAAATAATTTTGAGTTAACGTCGTTGTAATTTTGCTTCATGTTTATTTGCATTTTTAACTTTGCCTATATGTATGTATGTATGTATGCATGTATGTATGTAAGTAGGTTGTTTGTGGGGTTTCGCGATCATGATCCTCATACAAAATTTGGATCATGCCTACGCTACAGCCGGCATTTAAGTTAGTTGATTGGTTTGCTACATTGTGTTGTATGGAGTAGGGGTATGTTGTGTGAAAATCGACCATTACCGATGTTCTTTAGGTAGGGTGTCAAACCGCAAAGATGGTGTGACGATTGTAGGGTTTTGATTTTGTTGTGGAGGGGGTGCGTGTGTGTATGTATGTATGTTTTTGAAAATATATGTATGTGTGTGTGTGTATGTTAGTTTATAAAAAGTTGATAATATTTGTAGCAAACGCAGGTGCAGTGGTTTCTATTGCTGTAAAAAGTTTATAATTAGAATTATAAAAATTTTACGTTTGTGATAAGAAATGAATATATGGATAGAAATGTTTTTTAAAATAAAACTATTTAACCACAAATATGCATTCTTTAACTGTAATTACTGAATTTGTTTGTTTTGTGTGAAATACATATGTAACTATGAAATGAAAAAATTTTTGTAGTGTATTGGTTGAAATCTACAGCTTAAGTAAATATAGGAATATAATTAAATAATTGCGTATGTGATTGTATATGTATTGAAGTTGATTTGATAAAAAAAGTTATATGTAAATCGTATACTCTAAGAAAGAGATTAAATACTGCATATGTTCAAATATATCATCATTCTTATTTCAACCACTTTTCTCTAACAACGTCTAAATAAAAATATTTATAAAAATGACTAAATTTATTTGTGAATTTTGTAAGAAAGAGTTCACTACGAATACAAATTTAAGGAGACATATTAGATTACATCATCAAGGGTCTTCCTCATCGTTTAAGTGTACAACGTGTAAGCTATATTTTTCAAACCGCGAGGAATGGGAACAACACTCTCATACTATATCAGACAGCGGTGCAATCAATATATATTGTGACAAATGTAGAACATATATATCAAATACTAAATGGCATTATCATATAAGAACAAATATGCATAAAACTAACAGTGCGGAAAAAACAGAGAAATATAATAACTATGACGGTAGTTTAAAGTGTATCAAGTCTGTATTCAATAATCGCATCATAACATATTTGATTGAAAATAGCAATGAAACTGATTTAATACCAGAAAACTTTCTGTATACAATTAGAGACAATTGTTATATAATGTGACACAGGAATATTCGAGTATAAAATTTAATATTGAATTATTTTGCGAGTATATGTTGGTTAAGGAAGATCATGATACATGTATCATAGAAGTTAAATCGCATCAAACAAAAATGGTGATCCTAAGCATATCAACGACAAGTGATGACATTATTGACCTTTATAATGAACAATGTAATAATATAATTAAAAAAATGAGTGAATTTCAGGAACGTGATAGCGGATGGTCATTAATTAAAATATCACATCTTGAAATCAATGTCAACAAATATAAATGTATTAAAGGGTCACAATATATTCCATTACCTCTAACAATACAGAGAAAGTTTGCTTGCATCAATGTCCAAAATACTGATATATATTGTTTTAAGTGGGCTATAATATCAACATTTTATCCAGTTGATTTGAATACCAATAGATGTTCATCATATAAAGTTAACAACATAAATGAAGAAATCATAGCGCTTGAAAATAATATAATATTAAATTTTAAAAGTCTGCATTTTCCTCTACCACTTAATAAAATCAAAGTGTTCGAAAGTAAAAATCCTGATATAAGTATTAATGTGTTTGGATTGGGCGATGATAATAATATAGTCGGTCCATACTATTTTACTGTGCAGGAAAAATTCCAACACATCAATTTGTTGCTTTTGGAGGAAGGAGAAGGAAGATTCCATTATGTATGGATAAAAAATATATCAAGGTAATTGTAAAGAATATATATTCTTCAATAATTTTATACTAATTAAGTTTTTCTTTATATTTACAGATTAATTAAAAGTCAAGTAACGAAACATAAAACTATGGCATATGTATGCAATACCTGTTTAATACATTTCCATTCTCATTCATCATTAAACATACACAAACAGCATTGCAATAAAATGATAACTAAGATGCCAACTGAAGACAATAATTTAGTAAGTTTTAGGAATTTTAAAAAGCAAATGGATGTACCTTTTATAGTATACGCTGATTTTGAATGTATTCTAAAATCAGTTGATATTCAAAATTCTGCAAATATTAAATCTATACAAAAGCACATTCCATTTGCATACAGTTATTATATTAAATGTACATTTAACTCTAATTTAGATATATTTAGAATTTATAATGGTGCTGATGACGCACCTAATCATTTCTTTAAGAGTTTAGTTAAAGATGTAAGATATATCTATAAGAATTATTTAAGTGTAGTAAAACCAATGAATTCCTTAACACCACTTCAACAGATCAGACAAATGGAGGACAAAATATGTCACATTTGTGAATGTTTGCTATCTGTTGAAGATCTTGTGGCTGATCATTGTCATCTAACGGGTGAATATAGAGGTCCCGCACACAAAAAATGCAATTTAGAATTTCAAATTGCAAACTTCATTCCGATATTTTTTCACAATCTTTCGGCATATGATTGTCATTTGTTTATTAGAGAATTATCATGTATTAAAGGTGATATAAATATAATTCCTTTCAATAAGGAATTATATGTATCTATATCGAAAAGAATTTCGGTTAATTATTGCATTGATAATGATGTTGATAATGATGATGATGATGATGATGATGGTGATGATAATGGTGATAATGATAAGACAATAGAATTACGTTTTCTAGATTCTTTTCGATTTATGCCGTCGAGCTTAGAAAAACTAGCTAGCTATTTGTCTGATGATGACTTGACGACAGTAAAATTAATCTATCAAACTCATAATGAATTCAGTTTAATGAAGCGTAAAGGTGTCTTTCCATATGACTTTCTTAACTCAGTTGATCGGCTGGAGGAAACACAACTACCACCGCGATCATGTTTCTTTAATAAACTTACAAATGAGTCGTGCAGTATAGATGATTATGAACATGCTGAAAATGTTTGGAATACATTTAATTGCAACAAATTGTTGGACTATCTTCTATTATATCTAAAAGTAGATGTTCTCTTGCTATGTGATATATTTGAAAATTTCCGTAAAGTTTGTAAGAAAATTTACAATTTAGACCCTTGTCAATATTATACTACTCCAGGCTTATCTTGGGATGCAATGTTGAAAACAACTAAAATAGAATTGGAATTACTAACAGATATTAACATGTACAATTTCGTTGTACGAGGTATTAGGGGAGGTATTGTTCAGTGTAGTAAACGGCACACCATAGTAAATAATAAATACGTTAATGATTATGATCCCACAAAAGAATCAAATTATCTAATGTATTTTGATGTAAATAATTTATATGGATATGCAATGTCGCAGTATCTTCCCTTTAAAAATTTTAAATGGTTTGAAAACGTTGAAGACTTTAATATACATGTAGTGGAAGAAGACTCAGAAATTGGTTACATATTAGAAGTAGACTTGGAATATCCAAGTACACTGCACGACCGTCATAGCGATTTTCCATTCTGTGCAGAAAATAAAAAAATTGGGGGCATGAAACAGCAAAAATTAATAACAGACTTAAACAATAAAACCAATTACATAATACACTATCGCAATCTGCAACAATGTCTTCAACATGGTTTGATTTTAAGGAAAATTCATAGAATTCTTCAATTTAATCAGTCAGATTGGTTGAAAAAATATATTGATATAAATAACTATCACCGAACATTAGGTAAGAATGTATTTGAACAGAACTTTTTTAAATTGTTAAATAATGCAGTATATGGGAAGACAATGGAAAATGTTGACAAAAGAAAAGATATAAAATTAGTATGTGAATGGGAGAGTAGGGGGAAGAGATTAGGAGCTAGAGCTCTTATTGCCAAACCTAATTTTCACAGTTGTCTGAAAATTCATGAACAAATGGTTGCGATTCAATTGAAAAGAGTACGAACTGTGTACGACAAACCCATTTACATTGGATTTTCTGTCTTGGAACTCTCGAAACATAAAATGTATAATTTTCACTACGAATATATGAAACCGAAATATTGTGAAAATATTAATTTAAATTACATGGACACGGACTCGTTTATATATGATATTAGAACGGATGATCTATACAACGATATTAGAAACGATGTACGAAATCAGTTTGATACATCTGGGTATCCGAAAGATAATATCTATAATTTACCGCTTGTCAATAAAAAAGTATTAGGAATGATGAAGGATGAATGTAATGGTAAAATAATTAAAGAGTTCATTGGTTTACGCGCTAAAATGTATTCAATTAAAATTGATGAGGAGGAAAAAGAAATTAAAAAAATTAAAGGAGTTAAAAAATGCGTAACCAATAGACTAACGATTAATGACTTTAGAAAATGTTTATTTGAAAAAAAAATGTACTATGATTCTATGTATGTATTTAGATCAAAGATTCATGAAATATATACTCAACACATTAGTAAATTAGCATTAAGTTATTTAGATGATAAGCGATTTATTAGAGATAATAGTATTAATACATATGCATGGGGACATTATGCAATAAATAGTCAACAACCATCATCATCATCATCATCATCATCATCATATCCAAATGAAAATGTATTAACATCATCTTCAAGTGATAATATTGTACAATAGTATTAAGTGATTTTAGATTATAAGTGAATATATAACGTGAAAAAAACAATAAATAAATAAATAAATAAAGAATATCATTAAAATATTTTAGTTTGTTTTTATTTTAAACTATAGTCATCTATTGAATAGGAATTTTAAACACAAGTAACCACAATTTGTTTTTGTGTGAATAAAATTTAATCGTGCTTGTTCTTAACCTTACTCAACTAAGTTGATATAAAATTTAATCGTTTAGAAATAAAAAAAAAATCAAAACAAAACTTTTTTATATATTATTTTATTTTTTTGAGAATTTTATAATATAATAAAAATAAATCTCATATTGAAGTATATATAATATTATTGAAGTTCATCTTTATTGATCCAAGAATTATATTGATTGGAAAATCCCAACCATTTTACGTACGTCTGGTGCCCCTTAGTTTTAATAACATTTTCAATCAAGTATGTATTTGGAAAATGTGTCTTTAATAGTTCATGTTCATAGAATCCACCAACAATCGGATTCCTTTGATAGTCTTCCAATAAATAGGTAAGGGGGTTTGTGTTCTGTAAAGTACGAATTTTAAAAATTTCAGTTGTCCAGTTTGGAGTATATCCTTTTGAAAAAATATGTTTATATTTGCTAATTCGAACGTGATCTCCAACTTTTAGTTTACCAGATTTATATATTTTGGGATGATTATAGACTTGTTTTAGTATAGAACTTTCATTTTCTGTGTTAACAGACTTTGGTGTCATTCCAATTGTTCTATGCTTTTTATTATTATATTGATCAATTAAATCCTTGCATATATGTATCCATTGATAATTTCCTTGTAGACTAAAATTTTTCCACATCATTCCTTTTAGAGTTCTATTAAATCGTTCTACAATAGACGCTTTCATGATACTATATGTAGAATAGTGGTTGATATTATGTTTTTTCATCAAGTTTTGAAATATTTTATTATAGAACTCTTTACCATTATCGGTTTGCAAGTTTTTTGGAATTCTCTTTAGCGAAAAAATAGATTGCATAGCATTGGTTATATCTTCACTACTTTTAGATTTTACAGGTACAGCCCAAGCAAACTTTGAAAATGTATCTATAACTGTTAAAATAAATCTATAGCCTTTGTTATATTTTGAGTAAGCACCCATTTCAACAAGATCTGCTTGCCAAAGATCATCAATTCCCTTGACCACCACTCGACTTTGATTAAACAAAGCGTGTACAAGTTTTCTTTATTCTATGACAAAATTCTCGTAGACGAATATTCGACTCGACATACGCAATACGGGTGATTATGATTGGTTGACTAGACAGTTCTAATGGACTAAAACTTGAAAACATCTTCATATTTAAACTCAAAATCTCTCTAACAACCTAAATATAAATACATGTAGAAATTAATTTCATTAGTGAAAATCATGGGTATTACACATTTACAGATAATGAATCTGTTATTTCTTTTAAGAAAGCTAGAAGTAATACCAATACGATATTTAACCATGTTGTATGTGAGAAGTATATTTTTGTATGGGGTGAGAAAAGAATGTTGATGTATTCTACTAATGTCAAACTTATACTAAAATCACCAAACATTTGATAGGAAATAATCATAACGTAACTATAATGTTTAAGTAAGATGAGAAAAATATAAATCATGTTGGAATTAAAAATATGGAATTTTGATTATAAGCAAAGATAGTGAATTAAGTGATGATCGTCATAGAAAATAATTTGAGTACATAACAGTATAGTTTTTCGCATTTTATCTGGCCTTAAACTTCATTCATCTAAATGTTATAAATGTTCAGCTACTTGTAAACTGATGACCCAATTTGAAACAGATAATCTGATCTGAAAATCTGAACAGCTCCTGATAACCTGATCTGTTTTACAGATCAGTTGCCTGACAACCTGATCTGAAAACTAGACCAACTCCTGATATGCTGATCTGAAAACCAGACCAGCTCCTGATAAGCTGATCTGAAAACCAGATCAGGTCCTGATAAGCTGATCTGAAAACCAGACCAGCTCCTGATAAGCTGATCTGAAAACCAGATCAGGTCCTGATAAGCTGATCTGAAAACCAGACCAGCTCCTGATAAGCTGATCTGAAAACCAGACCAGCTCCTGATAAGGTGATCTGATAGCTGATACCTGATCTAATAGGTGATACCTGATCTTATAGCTGATACCTCTTATTTGGTATTATTAAACATGGATGAGAAAATTTTAAAACAGTTGGTGTTGACAAGAAATGTCTTGAAGAAAAAGCTTCGTAGTATAAAAACTGGTGAAATAGATACACGTGAAGAACTAAGAGATATATTTGATCCTATAACAGAACCTCTCAAAGAATTCATGAATAGTTCTAAAAATATTGACAGAATACACAAGAAAGAACAAAGTAAAAACAATATAGAATCTGAAAATAGTAAATTTTTTTAAGTCTCAGAAACCATCAGTCAAGATAGAGAGAAGTTAAAGAAACTTTCAAAAGGAACAATATTTGATAATACTATCTTATTTAATGATGCTAATAGTGTGAATAATTATGATGATGAAGAAGATGATTTTTACACACAGCCTTCCAACACCGAAGAAACTTATATTGACTTATTAGTCTTAGAAGGAAGAAATGAATTAGATACAAACTATGGCTCACCTAAAGATTTCAGTAATGAATGGAAATTTGGTGATAGAAATCTAAAACTGAATAAAGATAAAATACAAGTTGATGGTCAAATATGAGGCTTAAAAGTGGGTTTATTTTCTTTAATGATTGATAAAACGTGAAAATACTATGACAAATTTGATTTTGAAAACTAAATAAAATATATAATTTCTACCAATGTATACATAGAGAATCATCATCATTCACTGACGGAGAACAATGTTATCAGTAAATTGTTTCTCGAAACTCAAATCGAGAAACTAAAGGATGAATTAATAATAAAGCTTAAGGCATTAATATAATTCAAGGATATATTCAAATGCAAATTAATGGAGTTGAGTGTGAAATAAAATTAACGATAGAAGATAGGTATAAAATTGAAAAAAACATTCTAAAAATTAAATCGTCTTTTGGCAAACAAATTGAACAGCTGAGCGATAAAATTTATAGATTGGGAAATTAACTACATTTTAGTATAAATAGCTGAAAATGTATCAAGTAGATCACAACACTCTCCAAAAAACTGTAAAACAACTCAATGTTCTTAAAAAGAAATTTAGTAAACGTAATCCATAATAAATTTATAAAATTGTTTGTGTATTGTAGTGATGTAATGAATGGAATAGATGATGTTTTATGGAGCTGATTTAGGTGAAGTGGGTAGCTATTCTAGAGAAAATAGAAATTATTGATTTTTGCTGACTGTAACTGACACATTCTCAAAATTTATATGGTGAGTATCGTTGAAAATAAAAGCTACACTCGAAAAAAACCAAGTCAATGGAAAATATTTTTGAAATGATATGAGTATCAAAACAAAAAATACAAATAGATGTTGGTAAAGAATTTTTAATAAACACTGCAAAATTCATGCATAAACAGAGGATTAAAAATTACTTAATATGAAAGTATCAATAGTAGAATGATTTAATAGATCATTAAGAGGAATTATGTGATAAGAATTTAGAATTAATGGTTCATATAAGTGGATTGATATAGATATGTATATAAGGATTTACTTAGTGCATGAAATAGAAAAGTTCATTTAACCGGAAAATTAAAATATTTGCGATTAAAGTTAACTCAACGAATAAGAAAAAGTTGCAAAATACAGTATACAGTAATTTGAAGAGGAAACAAAATGTTAAAATTCAATGAAAATATAAATAAAATTACGAAGGAAAAATCTAGTTTGTATTGGTTTTTTTTTTTTTTTTGAAGGATTGATTAGGAATGTTAGGTCTCAGGGAAGGTTATTAGCTTAATGTACTGGAATTCTTTAAACTTGATTGTCTGTATGAAATATTGTGAAAACTTAAGAGTTCAAAATATTCAGAAACACATCATATTATCACTTTTTGTAGTAAAAGGTGTACATTTTCCATTTCGAAAGCTCTAGCACACAAAATTTTAAAATGTGAATATGGTTATTATAATAGATATTTACTCTGTTCATTTCTAGATAAACTAAGGGAATTGGACTTTGATATCTAATCTTTAAGAATGTACATGTGTATGAATGGGTATCAAACAAACTTACTAAATAAATACAGACTTCAACTAGAATCATGCTGAAGCATGCATAAATTGAAAAATGAAATGTAAACAGATCTTACTTTATATCTGTATCTGTATGAGTATGAAATAAATTTACTGAAAAAAATTGGAAGCATGCCGAAGCATGTAGGATTTAAAAAATTCTTCCGTCATACTTTTATAAGGAAAGAAATTTTAAGACTTTGTGGCAAATGAAATAGATATGTATCTACTTTGTTAAAAATTCAAAAGAGTGAATTCGTAACTCTAATATTATAGATTGTTAATTAAAACAGCACGGACTCTCGCGTCACTATCGATAGAAGCATGCTAAAGCATGCATGCTAGCAAAATATTAAACTTGTTAGAAGGTGATGAGAAAGCTATTTTCTAATCATTAATTTGTAGACAGCAATTGTATCTGGATCAACTCCACTCATGAATGAATTGTATACAGGTATGATTGATGGTGATGAGGACCTTTTCGAAGTGAGAAATGATTACATCTGAATGCGATACAACGCAGTCTACGTTAACCCCAATAACGTCAAGGGGTTAAACACCAAATCTTATATAGAAACACTTGAAGTAAAAATTCTCGCAAACATAGATATTCCAATATTTCTAACACTTTATGAAAACACTGATGGTGAATTAATGATGGAGGTAAATGTGTTATTTTAGATCGATTTTCTAGAATAGTTGATTATTAAAGATGTATTTCTTTGCATATGAACTAATTTCTACGTACATACATATATTTACCTATATGTATGTATATATTAATACTTTTAAAATTATATAAATATTTTCTATTTCAAGTAATAAAATCTGAAAAAATAGTAGTGACACATTAGAAGAAAAAATTAATAAAATAAAAAGAAAGACTGACTGACCAACTGATACGTTCACTCTGTCTGACAGATACAAAAAGCTCACTTAAATATATTAGAAATATATACGCAATACGCTAAACTTTAATAAAATGAGAAAAAAAATCACTTCATCCAGAACATCAAATAAAAGCCATAGGCGCTCACCCGTCATAAAATAAAAATATACTCGTACATTATTAATGTACTTAAACATATTATCAGTATGAAGTAACACAATTTGAAGAATAAAAAGTTTAAAATTTAATTATCCCTAACGCTGACAAAGAGGAGACAGAAATGCTGACATACAAAGTCATATTGTATACTAGAGGACCAGTTGAGAGGTTAGACCGAAATTGTAAGAAAACGACTTCGTTTTCTGTTGTTCGCTATTCAAGAAGAAAATAAGATTGTTCATTATGAATTAACTAATTTAAAAGTACATTTAAGTTCAGTATCATATCCATATGATGATAATCCTAACATAAAATTTAAAAATAAACGTAATACAATTCTATATAGTTATTATATGTATCTTAGATCCCAGCAAAGGTAGTATATGAAAGAATCTCATGCGTTTCTACCTGTACCAGAGTTTAAGATAAAAGCTCCTTTTATTCAATAGTGGGGGCAATTGAATAAAATTTTAATTTGAAATAGTAAGCAAAGAAATCAGCTTAGTGTATTCTTATTCATGATCGTATAATAGAATATATACCCATCAAAGGACAAGTTCGAAAAGTCTTATAAATTGAGTAATATGAAAAACAACATAATTTTTATAGATGTACAAGGTTTCAAAAGTAATTCAAATGATTTCATCGCAAAAGAAGTAGCGATTGTTTTCAACAATTACGAATAATTTATTTCATTATAAAACTCAGTAATTAATAAAAAAATAAAAAAAGAAACAAGCTGGCTAACAAAAAACTATCGTTACATAAGCTAGAGTGCTGGATCAGTTTCATTTAAAAATGTTTATAAATGTATAAAAGGCAATGCAAGATGTTCTAAAATAAATGTAAATGGTGGTGATAAAAGCCTACGGCTGGAAAAAATTTAATATCAAAATATTTCTAAGAATGACTATTAGGCTGCATCAACTTTAAGCAAATGTAAATTAAATAAAGGAAATATTTCTATTATAGTTACTATTACTCTAAAGTATGTATCTTAAGGAATTCAGTTTTACTTAAAACAGAAAATCCTCACAAACTATTAACTAAATACAGATAAAAATTAAAACGTTTTTTAATTTCAAATAAAAAAAACTATGAAGATATTTCACATCTATACATAAAAAACAAAAAACAACAAAAACAAAAAAAAATTTATTCAAGCATGGAGTCAAACACATATTTGTATGCACATATGTACATACATACTTAAAATCAATTTGTAGATATGTATGTACACATAATATCAAATTCCTTATCAATACTCAAGTATTTATTAGATCTTGACAATCACACTTACATATCTACATCATAAAAATATATGAACAACGCAAACCGTTAAGTCAGAGCACATGCCCAAGCTAAACGACCTTATTATGGACAGAGAAACTATAAATTCCCATGATCGTATGAAAAGAAGTTCAGCGAAAGAAGCCGGACGTAGTTAAATAAACAAAATCTGTAATATAAACAAATTTTTCACAGGCAGACTTTACAGCTGGACAATTTTAAGAATGAGAAAATATAATGCAGTCTTAAATATAAAAACATACTAGGATTAAAAAAAAAGTTCTGATATATGCTAATATATCAGATGTCCAAATGTCTGGCATGACACACAAAGAGGTGATGACGTAATACACAAACACAAACATACATAATGAAATTTTATAATATTATGAAATTCATACACACACACACACATACACAGACACGCACACACATACATACATACTCACATACACACACACACACACATACACATTTCCACAATTCTCTGTTGGTATTACGATATATGGTGAAATTCATATACACAGCAACACCCAGAACAAAATCTCTAGCATCAGTTTGTAATACAAAGGTACGAGAAAAATCGGGACACGTAAAAGTAGATGCTTCTATAAGTTTTGGTGTATGTCTCCAAAAAATATTTCCTATAATTGTTACATTAAATTAAAATATACTGAAATAAAAATATCATTACCCCTATTCAAAAAATCTGCTTATCAACCTGATTTGATTCAAAACATTTAACATGTGAAACTCACTTGTACATATAAAACCTATGCCAACACAATATTTTCTATCTGCTTAGAGAAAACAGATTCGTTGAGACAACCGAATTTGTTGCCAATCGAATTTTGGCGGTTGCACCAACTATCATATAATTCTGGTATGACGACTGCAATTTGATTGTGGTACCCTATATTTCAATTATAACCCTTAACCAAATAGTTGCAGCAACAGAAAAAATTGGTTACCAGTATGGAATTAGAAATAAAAGTTATTCTTGCTACCAAAAATATTGTTAGTATAACTAAAACAATATCATAATTGGTTGCTGTGAAAGAAAAATTGGAATTCCTTGCTGAAATAAAATAAGCAAAAAACGCAAATAAAAATACACAATTTAACAAATTTATTATTTAACATATTGCCATAAGTTTATTTTAATTGAAATTTATTTATTTGGTGAAGCATGTCTATATGCATTTCTTCAACCACACATTTTAAACAGTCACAAACCTGTTATCTTATGCACAGACTTTCAAAAACCATTTGAGAATTCATAAATCATAATATCTTTGAAAGACAAAAAAGTTAATTTTCAATTTGCTGCTACGAGTAAAAACTCAACCTATGATATGTAACTCAACCTCTAGTTAGTTGCAGCAACTGATAATAAGTGTTTATTTTAACCTTAATATAGAACGACAATTTTTTAGTTGCCAATACCGAAAGTTGGTAGTTAAATCCAAATCATAATATTTTATTCGGTTGTGTTAACCAATCAATGAATTAGTCATGACAAAAGCATACGCTCGGTTGATGCAATCAATTTAAGAATTGTCAGAATCATATCTTTATTATAATTATGCCCTTATGGCAATAAACATGGATTATTTTTTGGATTAACAGAAAATTGATTGCGTGAACTGAAATATAGTTTATGCAAATGATATTTTATTGGACTAACCATTTTTCAACCAATCTTTTTTCTGGGTGTGCATAAGAATAGCAACGTCAATAGCCTAGAAAACATATACACATTCATTTGTAAATATGTATGAAAAACTCTCGCAGGCCAAACAATACACATAAGCAATGATATTCTTCAAAGTAAAAAAAGATACAATCACATACATTAATACAACATACATTATCCCAGCTAGCATTTGGGTGATCATTTTTGGCAGAAATATCTTATATGATTCTCTACAGATCGCTTTTGATGATTAAAAAGTGATTTAGCACTTGGGCGATTGAAAGAGGATTCACTTATGATTCATCTGTATGATCAAATAATGATTTCTTGAAAATAGAGGAACATCATGCAAACCGCAAAAAGGTGATTTAAATGATTTAATATGAAAATTGCTCAAAAATAATCAGCAAATCGTATCATAACTGATTCTTTGGTATGATTCATCTGTAGGGTACCATTTTCTCACAACGGGAGTATTATTTATGATCGAAAAATGAGCTCATATACGGTTATTTTTCCCGTCAAGCTGATTCGGAAACGATTGGATTATGATACAAAATGCTACCTGGGATCAAATACATTCCCTACCCACTTACATTCACAACATGGTTGCCACTCTCTGTAGCTATTAGATTATTTCCCCAGAGATCGCAAACATAAATGCAATACAGTAACCCTACATAAGCATACCAACGATAACTCAAAACAGCTACCCAAAGACTATCAAATAACAATCACTACATACACATAAATACACAGATCTCTTGTAACTACCCTGCAGTCAGACTGGGAGCAACACAACACTAAAATTCTAGTTACAACTTTGGTATAATACTTTTTCTACTATCCGCCAGTATAAAAGAAGGAGAGAGGTGGAATAACTTGTCAATATACACACATTTGTATGTACGTAAATTATAGAAATGTACCAGTAACTAACTGTCTGGTTAGTATGTCTCATGACCCCATAAGAACTACCTAGTGAACTCTATTTTTATTAGTAGGGTTTCAAAGTATTGTACTCGTATGGGGAATAATTATAGAGTAGTACTGGTGGCTAGTCAAAAGCTAGTCAGCACATTTTCACCATCGACATTTCCTACTGGGTATAATGATTGTCTGCCACTGCAACAAAAGTATTGGACACCATCAAACATACAAGTAAATACAAAAACGCATACTCATACACACACAAACACGCACACACGCGCACATACATACATCCATACACTGTAAGCACAACGCTTCTCTACAATAACAACAAAAGCTGTACACACAAGTATACATACATACACATCCACAAAGAATCAAACACACACACACACACACACACACATAGCCAAGAAAATCTCAGCATAAAAAAATCCCCAAAATCCCCTCATTGGTAGCAGGGTTGCCACCCTTTTTGATTTTTCCCGGTTTTGAACTCCCAAAACAGGACTATCGCCACCATTACTAATCTACTTACCTGCTATCATATCTACTATTTTATCTGATAACCCGTTCATATATCTACCTAGATGTGCATTTAACCTTTGATGGAATTAATTAATGTTTAACCGTTCATTTTTAATTTTAAGTAAAGTTTTATCATTTTTATATATTTATATTTAAGTACTTGTAATAATAATATAAAAAAAATATTAAAACAAACTATAATTAATAAACATATTAATCAAATTTTAATTAATTTTAATTATTAAGAAAAGCACGATTGAATTGATTAAAGTAAACAAGAAAGAGAAAAAAAATATTAACAACAACAAAATATATTTTGTTTATACATATATATACATATATATATACATACATATGTATCTATTATTTGATTATTAGCGTTTGCTTATTATTTTTGTTTATTTTTTCTTTTTATATTTATTTATATAATTTTTGAAATTGGATATCTTAAAGTCTATAAAGGAATAATTCTACATTAAAACTCACCATTACAATCCAGCGAAGTCTTCATGCCTGAGATTCGATGCATTATATTCGGTGACTTAATTATTACTATTTTGTTATTACAAATAATTTTCATAAAAAAACAAACTCAACCAATATTAATAACAAAAAAAAAATTAAACGAATTTTACACTAAAATGTTATCAATAGTTTTTTTTCGCAAATTTTTTTTTTATACATATATATTAATTATACTTTGCAATGAATGCAACAAAAATGCTCTAAGAACTTATTTGTTCTCTATATAAAAGAAAAACTGAAGATTTTATCTTAAACGTGGTATGAATTATCATTCAAAATCAAATTCGTAGGTTTGCTTCAAATCAGGTAAAAACAAAAAATATATAATATTGGAAGAATGCTGCTGTTCAGTTGAGGCGTATAAATATTATGGTTTTGTTAGTGATAGAATTAAAGGAATTCGTTTTATAGGTACTCCAACGGACCCCAAATATGTTCAGGCTTCCTGTGTCCAAATGAATTTTCTGCTCTACAAAAGGACACAGTTGCAACTGAAGCTTGATCTTTCAATCCAAATAGTTCTCTAAAAAAGATTAAACGGTATTAAAAAAAAAATAAATCTGTGATCCTTCCAATATTTACTTCTTGAATTTGCAGAAAAAAAATAAAACATTGAAGAATAAATCCCACCAGATATTTAATGTTTTAAGAACTATATATATATATATATATATATATATATATATATATATATATATATACATATATATATATATATATATATATTAAGTTATTATTTATCTAATATAACTTTTTGCTTTGGAAGAAATTTAAATTTGATACTCGCACACAAAATATTATTGATTTTTATTTGAAATGAAAATTTTTGATAAAGATGCAGTTTTTTCAAATGCAAGCAACTCTTAGATTCGCTTAGTAGACTGTATAAATCTAGTTCTATGTTGAGGTTATCTGTGCTGTTGCCATTCCCTTCTATCTCTTTTTTTCACACACGAGACGTTCAATATCCATAGAATAAATTCTATTAAACTCAATCTGCGGATGGGAGGTAGTGGCATGTTCAGCAGCCTGTTTGATATTTATTAAGGTTGGTAATGTTAAATTCAATATCATCGGGTGTTCTTAGCGTAATATTTTCCGTGCAGTAACTACTAAGATATTTTTTGAATCTCAGCCAATTAACACAATTTACCATCTTCACATAATTATGAGGTAAGTCACTTCTTAATGCACTACAAATTCTAACGATCGTATGAGAGTGGTCGGACGAGAGATCTAGAGAAGCTTCAACTTGAATTGATTCCCTAGAGATATTTTTCATGACACCAAAATCTATAATATCCAGAATTTTTTGTAAGTCAGTAGGCGAATAAGTGGGCTACCCACTCGAAATGACGTCCAAACCAATTTTTGAAATTGTGTTGAACAACGCGCGACCTCTAGGTGTAATAAGACGCGAACCCCAGAACGTATGTTTTGCATTGTAGTCGCCAGCTGCTACAAAACAAGGTTCAAGAGATTTGTAGATATTCTCGTATTGATCCTCAGTGATTGAAAATCTGGGAGGGGAGTAAATTGATGATATCACGAAATTTGTACAAAAATGATCAATGCCAATATTTGTTGCTTGTAGATCAGTAACCCGCAAGCCATAGCACAATTGTGCATATGAAAATCACATACATGCTTATGGTCTTTCATTTAGTCGTCACTAGAGATGCTAATCGGGACAGGTTTTTTGAAATCCCGGGCTTCGGGATTTAGTGATGGAGTCTCGAAATCCCGAACCGCGATCTCGGGATTTTCGGGACTTACAAAATCCGGAAAAAATTATGCCCAAATGTGCGTCTTTATAGTAATTATAATATTTTAATTTAACAATTATTTTTTTTTGCATATTTTAAGGTTACTTATATAACTCAGACATTTAATTGAAAATTTTAATTGAAAAGTGTGATGTATGTAAACATTTTTCCTAGAAAAGAAAACGCCATATATCTGTGGCAATAAATAATAATAGCTTAAGTCGAAATGTCTTGTTTCGAGATATTAAGGGTATTGTCTAAATTGTGTTTAGTTTTTATATAAAATTTTTAGCCACCGAAAAAGATGAACATTTACTTGGAACAAAACTGTTAATTTTATAAAAAAAGAAAACGTTTTATTAGTTTATTTATATTCGTTGCTTTTTAGTTAAGATGTTATGAAAAAATCCATTGGCATAAAAATAAAAACTAAAGTGCACTTAAGCTATTATATTGAAATGCAAAATAATTTGTTTTGATAGTAAGTCGCTTTATTTCTTTATTATTCTTCATTTTCCATGAAGACTTAAGCTAAAATATAAATGCGTATAGTTTTAATATTATTGACATTTTAAAATTGAATTTAGCTGAGTGATAGATCTTGAAGAAGAGAATAAGAATATGTAATAAAATGAAAAAGCACTTATGTCAACTTAATCCGTTATTATTTATTGCCACAGATATATACCATTTAATATTATCTACGAAAATATTTATTCAAAGCAAATTTTTTATTTTAACAAGGAGTTTCTAATAATTTTTAATATAGAAGATGACCGCCAAAAACATTATTTATGCTAAAAATCCCGGGCTCCGGGATTTGTATAGTCCCGAAAAGCCCGGAAATCCCGGGATTTTTAAATGGACGATTTAAAATTTTTAGATTTTTTCGTTTTCACTTTTGGCAAAAAAAACTCGTATTCTTTTCACAAGACTATTAACAAGTGAAAAGAATACTTGTTTTTTAGCCAAAAGTGAAAACGAAAAAATCTAAAAGTTTGAAATCGGTTATTTAACAGTCGTTTTCATCTAAAATCGGATGCAAGAACACATTCTATTAATTTTTATTTTCTAAATTTCAACTTAAACAGGAAAAAATGTGAAAACGATGTGAAAGCCAGAACACATACAAATATATCTTTTTCATCATTTGAATATATGAAAGAAAATAGAGATGAAACCCAAAATATTATGGTTACTATATCAGAAGAAATAAGGAACTTACCAAGCATTGCAGTAAAAATTTCTGACTGCATTATAAATGTCACATTTGATTTACAATTGACTATGATAGATGGCAAAGCTGCCAATGCCCTAACGGATATCAAGTCATACTGAAAATGCAATATATGTGGAAAAAAGCTGTGAGTTTGAGGATAAATCTGATGAAACTATAAAAGAGGAAGCCCTTAAACTTAGAATTTCCCCACTTCATGCTTGCATTCGATTTATGGAGTATTGCTTGCATAAAAATATATATAGTATAGAAATATCAAAGGTAATGAAACTGTCTCCTCACGAAACAACAAAGACTTAGCAGAGACACGAAGAACTGAGAAGAAAAAGATACAAGATCAATTTAAAAAGCATGGGCTTATAATTGATAAGCCAATTAACGGTTATGGTAGCTCGAATAATGGAAACACTGCTAGACGGTTTTTTGAGGATCCTGCGACCACATCCTTGATAACCGGCTTGGATTAAAAACTAATAAGGAGCTTTAAAATAATACTGGCAATTATTAACAGTAAAAAGCAAATCAATGCAGAAAAATTTTATGCTTTTGCTAATGAAACAAAAGTACTGAAAAAAATTTATATCCATTGAGATTCATGACACCAACTGTACACGAGGTATTATCTCATGTACAGTACAGTATTATCAACATCCTACATCTGGGAGAGCTTACAGAAGAAGCTCAAGAAGCAAGGAACAGAGATGTAAAGCAGTACAGATTATTTAATAGTCGAAAGTGTTCAAAATTAGCAGAAAATGATTTAATGCTTCACTTATTGTTATCCTCAGATCCAGTTTTACAAGCAATACGATTGAAATGGTTACCAAAGATAACTAAAGAAATAGAGAAAGACGACAGTGAAGCAGTTTAAATAAATAACCTCTTAACCTTCGATATTTTGGATTGTTTTCTTAAAAATAATTGAAATAAATAAGTTGTAATATGATGGTAATTAACATAGCCAAAACAAGTAATTTAAAAATAAATACTTTATTTAGTTTTAAAAAGTTTTTCTTAGTTATCGCGTAATATTAAATAGATTAATTATTGGTAAATAATAATAAAAAACCCATACTACAAATAAAACTTTTTAAATTGTTTATACAATACAGCATACTTTATAAGCACCTTTGCTAATTTTGTCTAGTTACTTGTTACTGTGAAGTGTTATTTATTTTAAGTAGTAGCATAATCAGGTAGCACCTCCCAATGCTGTAAAATATTGCGCGGAAACCTTTTTTTAATCCATTAAAAATGTGTCTTGTTATTCGCTAAATGATTACCGGTTATTAGCATTAACTACACTTACATGGAAAAACATATGGTATAATTACCATAAATATTTTTTATTGCGAAAATTATACATATACTTATTTTTTGAATTGCACCCTACAATCGGAATATCTTGAGATCAGTTAATTATATTGGAATAATTTTTTCAGATGAACTAGAAAACTTATATAAAAATCAAAAAGGCCAACATAATCAAAGAAAATTATTTTAATATATATTTTTTATGGTTCTAAACAACATTTTTCCAAAATTTTTAATTTTTTCAGAAAGTTTGCGCGTATGTTCGCATTTATAAAAAAGCTGTTTAAAATTTAAATTAACCATGTTGCAAACTATCCTAACAATTAAATAACATAGTTAAAACTTTCAAAATCGACCGTCACAACTTTTTATAAGCGCATAAGCATCAAAAATATTTTTAAAACTAGCAATTTTCGGACACTGCTGAATGTAGGGTGCATGTTCAAAATACAAAACAATTGGCTCTAAGCACATTCTGAATTGATTGTTTTTGGCCCAATGTGGTCTTAAAGTGCATGTGTTAAACAAAGTTTTTCACAAAATTTAAAATAATGAAGATACTTTTTCTTAAAAAAACATTCCTTTTTCAGGAAAATTTTAAAGTTTTGAATTCTTTGCCTTTTCCTGATTTCACGACTGCTGATATTAATAATATTTTTACTTAGTTTTATTTTAAATTTTATCGAAAATTTAATGCTGTCTTTTAATTTCAAATCCAACAATAGACTAAAAAGTTGTAGGTGAAATACTAAACAAAGTCAAGGCAAAAAAAAATTTTTTTTGGTTAAAGTCAAATATCTTCCAAGTTATGAGAGATTTGAAAACACATCTTAGGACATTGTTTCTTAAAAATTATAAGCTTAGACCAAAACGCTTTATCTCATAAAAATCGGATAATTTTTCTAAAAGTTACAAGCCTCAGAATTTTTTTTGAGCCCCATGTTGTCAACTTAGGCCCACTGTAACTCCTGTCAAGCTTAAGCCAGATGGCTGCCAATTCATCTATTATAAAGCCTAGGTCTTCCTCTACAGATGTTCGAAGTTTTATATAAATTAGTTGTTTAGAAGTTCAAGATTTTTTACCATTAATTTTGCAGAAGTCCCCACTGTGCGTCGTTGAAAGACGACTAACTGTTTGAATTTTTTGTTTTTAATTTGAAAATATTAAAAAAGCGGAATTGTGCTGATGTGGTTTACGGATTTTGCAATATTTGCGATAAAAGCAATTTTTTTTATTTTTAACTACTTTGGCGATTTGTAATGAATTTTAAGGAATGTTTCCGATTTTGCGAATTCTCGCGAAATTTTGCAATATTCGCTATGAAAGTGATTTTTTTCTATTTTTAACAGTCTTATCGATTTCTATCGAATTTTAAGGGTTGTTTCCGATTTTGCGAATTCTCGCGAATTTTTGCAATATTCGCTATAAAAGCGAGTTTTGCCAAATATTCTGATTCTTAATTTTTTTTTTGTGAATTTTAAGTTTTTGCGAATTTCAACCATTCTCGCCATTTTCACCGAATTGTTTGCATTCATTAGAGTTTTACCGTGTAACGACACGGATTCGCTGGTTGCGAATCGTGTAGATTAATTAGAAATTGTAACGTACCTTCCTTGGCTACTTGGACAAAAATTAAACAAGTACACCAGGTTCATTTAATGTTAACAATATTCCTTTATTTACTCAAAAAAAATATGAAAAATAAATTATAGCTATTAAATCGCGTAGCCATATCACAAAAATAAAAATATAAAAAAATTAAGAAACTAAAATTTTCAATAAGAGAAAAATGCTCAATTTTTATTTATAAGTGTATTGAGTCACCTTTTGAAAAAAAGTGTCCTAATTTCCAAAGGCATCCTCTCCCACATATAAATAAAAATATTCAGAGAAAAACAAAAAAATAGAGAACTTAATATCTCCGTAGTTTAATTAATAATAGAGCATTAATAGAGAATTAATAATAGAGCAGTGTCCTATCTCTATTATTACTCAAAAAGCTCAATTTTTATTTATAAGAGTATCGATTCACCTTTGGAAAAAAGTGTCCTAATTCCCAAAGGCATCCTCTCCCACGTATAAATAAAAATCTTCAGAGAAAAGAGAGAAACTTAATATCTTAGTGGTGGCCTCAAATTTACTAACAAAAAGATTAAATAATAAAGCAGTGTCCTATCTCTATTATTACCTCTTTTTGCCAGCGCTTGCTGCCAACACACTAATCATCGATACAACGATGGCTCGCCCTTTTATACTTGTGCCAGACAACACACATAGGTACACAAACAACCACACAAACGACTGTATTAAATACACCGCATGTTTTACCATACCATATGATCGCACGTTTATTATGCATGGTTGTTCATTCAGCGTTGTATAATTGTGTAGTACACCCGTATGTTGTTCTAACATTTCCGTTAATTTTAAACAAAGATTTAAAATAAAGTTCGTATTTAGTTTCCTACAATTATGTATAATAATATACCTTTCATAAGTGTACAAGTAATATAATACTATAAAACAAGTAAATAACCTGGTAATGCAATAAAATTAAGGTTAATAATTTTTAGGAAGTAAATAATAAATAATTAAGATAAACCAACCAATTCTTGTAGAAGTTGTGGGCCAAAACAAACTAGTGACTTTGGTCGTCACAACCGATTTTTAATAATAATAATGTTTTGTTCAAAATTTTGCATTTTTTCGCGAATTTGTTATTTTTGCAAGTGGTTTTTGCCGCAATGAATATTTGCATAATTGAGTATCCATGGGATACAAAAATATCCATACAAGGCAGAGATTTTGACTAGATCTGTTAAATCGTCAAATTTAATGGTGTTGCAAAAGACGAATGTGTAAAACGAATTCTTTAAGGCAAGTTCGTCGAACTACGCGAAGTTCATCGTTCTTTCCAATTGTGTTTTTAGCATAACTCTTGCAGGTAAAAGAAAATAATATTTATGTAAAATAAATAACAGACTGAAAGAACATAGGTAACAAAGTTTTATTGTCAGAAAATATTTTTATATGAAAAATATGAGCAAGGTTTTATGACAGTCATAAACGTTTATGACTTACAACAAATATGACGAAAGGGAACACTTTATGAATTGGCTCATTGTATTAAGTTTATTTAAATTGAAATTTATTTTCTGGTGGTTAAGCACTGCCTAAAAATTTCATTTATAGTTGAAGTCTACTGATGATTTGGCTAAACACCAATGAAATATATAAGCAACTAGCGGCCCGCTCCGGCTTCGCACGGGTATAAAATATATAGCCTATGTCATTCAATGAAAAAATTATTAAAATCGAACCAGTAGTTTTCATTTATTCATTACTGCCCATGGCCCGCACGCGTTAAATTTAAGGTAAATTAATTCTTCTTTCCCTAAACCATGAAGATTTCCTGCTATCTTTGGAATATCTAAATTCATACACTACATTTTTACTCATTTACTTTTTACGTTTTTACCTATTTATTTTATTTTTGCAACAATTAAAATATTACAGCGGTAACAGCTTTCTTGTCATTAGACAATACAAACATGTTTTCTCTAGAGGCTACTCTTTAAAGAGCGACATACAGTTGGACATGTGAAAAGCAGTCAACGCAAAATTCTAAGCCTGCAACGTTGAAGGTTTGACCCTGCGATTTATTAATGGTCATTGCAAAAGATGTATTTACCGGAAAGTGTAAATGTTTAAATTGGAAGGGTAAATCCGATGGTATCAGAGCGATTCAGGGAATCAATACATCTTCTCCGGTAACACATCCTGTGAGTATTGTGCACTCTATTATGAAAGTTTTCAGTGATTTTACCAGCAAACGTGTGCCATTGCAAAGTTTAGGTAGATTCAGGTTTCTTAATCAAATAACAGGACAACCTACTTTCAACACCATTTTGTGCGGAGGGAGTCCAAACGGGTTCAAAAAGTTTAGAAATTCTGTAGGAAAATGAACAGCTTCTTCCAAATCGAGAACAGTATTAACCAAGTAGTATATTTTCGATGGCGCATCAATCTTTGAACGAATCAATTTGGTGACAGAATCTCTCATTCTTTAAACCAAGATATTGTCTTATAACTTATGTTATCAATGTCAAGATAGACATTGTTGACTAATTCTTGGATGTTGTCTATCAAAACACAAAGCTTTTCTAGGTTAATCCTTCCTTCACTTTGTGTTAACTCTCCATTGCCAACTTTAAGCAGCATCTCTTGAAATAGCCTGCTCTCACGCGAAGATGACGAAACTCTCATATTAGTTTTAAACTCTACTTTATTGACATGTCGCTAAAGGTTGGATCTGTTTAAGGAAGCATTTACTTCATCAGCACGTGTTTCTCGAGTCACAACTGGTAGAATTTGACGAAAATCTCCTGAGAACAGAATTGTACATCAATATGAGGTGAATTTTTTTTGCGCAAATCTCGCATTGTCCTATCCAGTGATTCCACAGACGTCTTGTTTGACATGGTAGCTTCGTCGCAGACTATTAAAGAGCAGTCACGCATCAGTTTTCCTGTATTGTTCTCCTTAGAAATACTACAGACGCTGTTATTGTCATCGGTGGTGATTTTCAGCGGGAGTTGAATGTAGAGTGGGCGGTTCGGCAACTGTTAACGCCATTTTCCGATAGATCTCACGTTTTTTTAAGGCTTAGCTGTGCAAAGGATGTAGGGCCTTTTACAATATGCAGTAACATTCTATATGAAATCAACAATGTATTTAAGGTATTTAATAAGATAAAAATTAATGATGTACTGGTTAAACTCGCTTCGAAAATTAGCCATTATTTGTCGTAAAAAGTAAATGACAAAATAATTCTGGCAAAAAAAACTGACTTCAATACTAAGAAGCAATCCAAAAGATTACAAAATGGACGCAATTATGAAAATGATATTGAAACAAAAAGAAAAGAATTTTAAAAATCCGTCCATAAATAGAAAGTTATGTAATTACACTAGTTTACACTGAAAATGTACACTTGACGAGAGGTGATTTTCCTTATGTATTTTCTTTCGCTGAATTCGAAAATCAATGTTAAATTTTTTTTTATGGACCAGTTTTTGAGATATTGTGATTTTTTCAGTTTTTCGACCTTTTTTCACCTGACCCATAATATCTCGAGCTAGACTTGTCCGATTAGGTCGTTCTTCGTATTCAAATGAAAGGTATTGAGATGACAAATAAAAATGTATAATCGGATCTTTAATTGGTATAGCGGTTCAAAATATATCGATGAAAATAGGGCACATTTTCAAAAAAATCATATTTTACAGTGATTATATGTTGACAGAAAAGTACAAATCGTTAAAAAATCGTCTGGTTTCTGTTCATGTACGTAAAGATAATACTTTTACGTAAGAACTTAGACCAACTAGAAGAAAATCGACCGAAAAATTAAAAAGCTATAAGCAATGGATTGAATAAATCCAAAGTAAAAATACATAAAAATAACAAATAACACAGGTCAACAAAATGAAATTTATTATGTAAGGTCAAAGGTTTCATAGTAAATTTGTATATACTAAGTACTGTGTATCAATCCCTTTGAATAAGTTTTTTTGAATTGGCTCTGTATCTCGAGATTTTCCGTTATAAAAAAAAGAGGATGCTGTATCACATAATTTGCATTAAATCGAGAACCAGTTCTTCGATTCAATAAAAAATTACACAGAAGGCTAGGAAACAAATTGACCTTTAAATTACGGCTATATGAATTTTTTAACAGTCTTATAGTTTCAGAGATATTCAGAAAGTTTTATACAAAAAAAATAAATTTTTTTAAAAAAATTTAGAAAATCGTTTGTTTCTTAAAAGACTCATTAAAATTTTAAACTGAAGAAAATTTTATATTTTATTACTAATTGTGATACATTCATATGTTATAAATAAAACGAGCCAAATTTATTAAAAATCATTCCATTAATTCTGAATTTATTCAGAATTATTTTATTTATTTTATTATTATTTATTTTATTTTAAAGAATAAAATAATAATAATAAAATAAATAAAAATTAAAAAAATTCCGTAAAATATACACGTATGCTAGCACTTAATTGTGAATAAGTTCAGAATTAATGGAATGATTTTTAATAAATTTGGCTCGTTTTATTTATAACATATAAATGTATCACAATTAGTAATAAAATATAAAGTTTCCTCAGTTTAAAATTTTAATGAGTCTTTTAAGAAACAAACGATTTTCTAAATTTTTTTGAAAAAAATTTATTTTTTTGTATAAAACTTTCTGAATATCTCTGAAACTGTAAGACTGTTAAAAAATTTATGAAAACGTAATTTAAAGGCCAATTTGTTTCCTATCCGTCGGTGTAATTTGTTATTGAATTGAAGAACTGGTTCTCGATTTAATGCAAATTATGTGATACAGCATCCTATTTTTTTATAACGGAAAATCTCGAGATACAGAGCCAATTCAAAAAAACTAATTTAAAGGGATTGATACTCAGTACTTAGTATATACAAATTGACTATGAAACCTTTGACCTTACATAATAAATTTAATTTTGTTGACCTGTGTTATTTGTTATTTTTATGTATTTTTACTTTGGATTTATTCAATCCATTGCTTATAACTTTGTAATTTTTCGGTCGATTTTCTTTTGGTTGGTCTTAGTTCTTACGTAAAAGTATTATCTTTATGTACATGGACCGAAACCAGACGATTTGTTAACGATTTGTACTTTTTTGTCAGTATATGATCACTGTAAAATATGACTTTTGTGAAAATGTGCCATATTTTCATCGATATATTTTGAACCGCTATACCAACTAAAGACCCAATTGTGCATATTTATTTGTCATCTCAATACCTTTCATTTGAGTACCAACAACGACCCAATCGGACAAGTCTAGCTCGAGATATTAAGGGTCAGGTGAAAAAAGGTCGAAAAACTGAAAAAATCACAATATCTCAAAAACTGTTCCATAAAAAAAAATTTAACCTTGATTTTCGAATTCAGCGGAAAAAAATACATAAGGAAATATAAATCTTATCAAATGTACATGAAAAAAATTTTATTTTGTAAACTAGTGTTATCAATATATTTTTTTTTTGGGGGGGGGGGGGGGATGGTGGGCTCAAAATATCCCAACGAAATTTGTTCAAACTTTAAGCAAAATTCTTTTAAACCAAAAAAGAATTTTGAAATCGGTTCACAAATAGCAGAGTTATGGAATAGGGGAGGAAGTAAAAAAAATACACACAAATTGATAACCTCCTTCTTTATTTAAGTCGGTTAAAAATGTTATTGTGCGATATCCATAAGAGATAGACATATACCATAGCGGAGTGTTCTGTAGACCTTTTCAATGTGTACAATACTTAGCACATTATTTGGATGAATCTGGTAGGGTTCAGCTTGTGTTTGCAATTTAAGCGGAAAAAAATTTAATTATTTACGACATCACATTAAGAACCTCAAAAATAACAGTATTTTCCCATATTGAATGGATGTTATTGGACATATAAACCTTCCTCTTTAATCACGCTATCTATTAAAAAAAACCGCATCAAAATCCGCTGTGTAGTTTTAAAGATTTAAGCATACATGGGGATATAGGGACAGAAAAATCGACTTTGTTTTATACTATGTAATGATGGTTTACCACCAACATGGAGCAACATCGATTTTAAATTAAGATGAGGAGGAAAAACTTTATGGGGAAAGGAAAAGAGAATTGGTTCATAAATGGGTGCAACGGTGGCAAGACGAAGGTTGCTATGCAAAAAGAAAACCTAAAAATATTTTACTTACATTTCAGGTAAAAATTTGTTGAGCAGATTGTACTTCTAAACTTAAAATAGCAGCTCCAACATACAAAGAAAATTTTGTTAAACAAATAATAATTTTGCTATCAGATCTTCGTTGATTGTACATAATTATTTCTGTCAGTGTAGCCAACGATAAAATATAAAACAGCTTAATGCTTTTAATTGAAACTATCTAAAGTTAATGTTTCTTAAATTATGTACTTATGGAAAATAAAAATTTGATATTTTTTTTATAATTTAAAACGAATTTTTATACATTTTCTTTGGAGTGTTTTTTTAGGTGTAAGAGTATATTTTTTGAAAAATCTTCCTTGTTTGCATTCATATTTACTCTTTTATATATTCATACGTGTATTTTTTATATAACTATTCAATAATATTATATAACATCATCATTGAAAGTACGTTTAAAATAAAGCAATTTGGCATTAAAAACTTAAAACTATTCTTTAACAATATACATACATACCAATATTTTATTAATGTTTTCTTTTTGTAATGCATGTTTTTATTTATTGTATCTTCAAATATGAACTAACAATAAGTGTTCAAATCTTAAATCTATAAAAAAAAAATTTATTATGCCCGACCAATATCGGACATAAGTTTAGTGGTAGTTATTAATAACACATAAGTAGTGATTAGTAAAAAAAAGAAAAAGGTGTTTTTTTAAGCAGCTTCATCATCTGGAATGTTGAATATTAGGGCCCGTATATCTCTCTTTTTTAATCGGATGTGTCCAGTAAAGTTCAAAATATTACGAGCAAAAGGATTAGGATGTGATTCGAGTTTTGTTAGATATTTGCCTGCGTATTTTGCAATTTCTTCAGTCACTAGTGGCATATTCAAATCACGATGTATATTTGAATTTTTGATGTACCATGGAGCCGATGTTATCATGCGTAAAATTTTGTTTTGCCTGCGTTGAATTTTCTCTACATTTGAAGCTGAAGCAGTGCCCCATAGTTGAATTCCGTAGCACCATATTGGCTTTAAGAGCGACTTGTATATTAAAAGTTTACAGTCTAGGCTAAGTGTAGAATTTCGACCAATCAGCCAATGTACCTGAGTTAATTTAAGTTTCATTTGAGTTAACTTAGAGTCAATGTGGTGTTTCCATGTAAGTTGTCGATCAAGGTGTATACCAAGATATTTTACATGTGAATGTTGAGAAACAACTTGATTGTTAATCCGAATGGGAGAACAAGTATCTCTTCGTTAAGTTAATGTTACTTGAACACACTTTTGTTCATTTACCTTGATTCTCCATAAGTTTAACCAAAGCTCCATCTGGCTAATGTGTTCCTGGAGTTTTCGGGATGCCTCATCAGGGTTTTTATGCATACTAAGGCAGGCTGTATCATCGGCAAATGTGGAAGTATGGATACTACTGCTCACGGGCATATCACAAGTATAAATTAAATATAAAACTGGTCCCAGTATACTCCCCTGTGGCACACCAGATGAAATTGTTTCAGGCCTACTTGTAAAGTCTCCTTCCGCAACAGTGAACTTACGGGAAATAATGTAACTTTCCAAAAGATTTAAAATGTTTATTGGTAAGTAAGTCTTCAATTTTAAAATTAGGCCTTCATGCCACACTTTATCAAATGCCTGGGAAACGTCAATAAACAGCGCAGAACAATAATTTTTTTCCTCAAAAGTTCTTCTTATAAATTGAACCAATCTGTGAGTTTGTTCAATGGTTCTATGCTGACTTCTAAGACCAAATTGATGGTCTGGTATGCACCCACTACTAATTAAAATTGGGGACAATTTTGTTTTGAGCAGTTTTTCGAAAAGCTTTGACATTGCAGATAGTAGACTTATTGGCCTATATGACTCAGCCTTGGTTATATCTTTGCCCGGCTTTGGAATCATTTTAACCTTGGCAAGTTTCCAGTTTTGTGGAGAATACTCCAGTCGTAAAATAGAATTAAATATGAATAACAGAATTCTCATTGCAATACGAGGCAAGTTCATCAGCATCTGATTACTAATTCCATCAATACCCGGAGCTTTCTTCGGGTTGAGTTATGCAATTAATTTTTGTAAATCACGCGTCTTAAACTTTTTGTGTTGAGGGGGTAGAGCGACTATATTCGGCAAATCAGCAACACCAGTGCATATATTTGGCGTAAAAACGGATTTTAAGTGCTCAGCAAATATTTTACCTTTTTCAGTATCGCTTCTTGCCCAACCTCCGGTAGATGTGCGTAGAGGTGGCTTATACTCAACGGGTGTTTTAAGCTTTCTGGCAGCGCGCCACAAAGAGTAATTAGACGCCGGTGTGACATCAATACCCTCCATATAATTTTTAAGAGATGCAATTTTTTCAGATGCAAGCAACTCTTGGAGTCGTTTAGTGCACTCTTTAAATCTGATTTTAGTTTGTGGTGATCTGTGCTGTTGCCATTCCCTTCTAGCCCTTCTTTTTTCACGTACGAGACGTTCAATGTCTGTAGAATAAATTTTATTAAACCCAATCTGCGGATGGGAGATAGTGGCATGTTCTGCAGCCTGTTTAATATTCTCGCTGAGATTGGCAATGTTCGATTCAATATCTTCGGGTTTTCTAAGCGTAATGTTTTCCGTACAATGACTGCTGAGATATTTTTTGAACCCCAGCCAATTAACACGATTGATCATCTTCACATATGGGTCAGGTAAGTTACTTCTTAATGGGCTACAAATTGTAATGATCGTCGGGGAGTGATCGGACGAGAGATCAAGAGAAGCTTGAACTTGAATTAAATCCCTAGAGATATTTTTTATGACGCCAAAATCTATAACATCTCGAAATGGTGTAACAAGGCGCGAACCCCAGAACGTATGTTTCGCATTGTAGTCTCCAGCTGCTACAAAACAAGGTTTTATTAATGTGTAATGATTTTATTTTATATTTAATTCTACATGCTAACAACTTTAATTGGAACAGCTGTTATTTCCCACAGTTTGTTTTTACAAAAACTTTGCAAGAACAAATAATTATATGCCCAAAAAGGGAGTGTAACACTTTGTTTACATTAGAAAAATTTTTGTTTGGTGGTAATTAATTTTGTTTGGCTGACATCAGATGTATTGGTGTTTTCCTATAAAATAATAGAGCGAAGAAATATCTGTCGTTTTTTTGCCAATAGCAAAATCTTGCAAAGTTATAGCTACGGAAAAGCTGAATTACTTTTGTGAACATATTAATATAGGTTGAACATTTTTACGCATTCTAAAAGCCCATACAGACCACTTTATATTATATATTATGTTTTTTTTACACAATTGCCAAACTGAAATATGTGGTTTTACTACCCTTTGGTAGTAAAATCGAACCATTACTGTCTAATTGCTGTCATTTTTGAACTGTTGCGAAACGAACCACATAGTTTGATGCAAATAATAAATAATTTATTAAAATGCACCTGACGATCCAGAAATTTATTCAGGTGTAGGAAAATTTGCAGTTACGATCTCATAAGCATTGCGGATTGTTGTTTTTCTACATCGATAGCCGACCAAGCTTTAGATGAACTTGTTGAAGAGTTGAAAAATTTATGTCATAAGAAAACAAAAAAGAAACCGTTGTGCCATAAGAGTGGGATAAGAGTGGTACAGTAGTAATTATATAAAACAAAACAAAAAACCTTTGTCTGACGCATGTTTTGATTTACACATGAGTCTAGCCAGACCAACACTAGTTTTCATTATAATTAATTAAAAAAACATAATTTATTTAACTATATGTGAATAATATAAATATATTTTATAATTTTGAAGTAAAATATGAATACACATAATAATATACATACATATGTATATCGTCAACTAAAATGCAAGAACACATAACTAAGAAATTTCAAAATCGCATTTTTATTATATATTGGGTATTATATTGAAACATATGTCCCTAAAAATTTTATTTTCCCAGCTAAAAAAAAAGTATGTTCCATGTAATTGCAATATATGAATGTATATAAATATATATGTATACATGTATATATATAAATTCATATGTATATGGAAATGTATAGGATTATAAATGCGAAAAGTATATATTTATAGATATATGGACCAATACATATAATGTATTATAATATATGAGTTCATATATGGAACTTTAATTATGAAGTTCTTCGTATATGGGTCCATATATGGAAATAAGATGTATTAAAATGTATGAATACATGATATCTCACATGAAACTGAAATGTTTGCATTTTATTAACTCATTTTTATCACTGATGAATGCAAAATGTATTAGAAAATACATATAGTAGGCAAAGTATATACTCGTTTATTTACCCAGCTAAAAAAAATATGTATGATCCATATATTTTTAATATATGAATGTATATAAATATATATGTATGGGATTATATATGGCAAAATTATTATATATGAATTGATATATGGACTTATATGTGAAATGTATTACAATAAATGAGCTCATATATGGAAATTTTATTATGAAGCTCGAGCATACATATCTTATGTGGATCCATATATAGAAATAAGATGTACTATATGGAGTCGTATAAAAATGTATGCATTTATGATTCTCACATAAGATCGTTTTTCTAATAAAAAAATCTTGTATTTTATTAATTCAATCTTTTTCTCTCTTATTTTATCACTGGTGAATTGGAAATCTGTTAGATAATACATACGTTATGCAAAGTTTAGACGCGTACATTAAAAATTAAAAACTTTTGTAACAAAAACAAGTAAGAGTGCTATATTCCGATGTGCCGAATCTTATATACCCTTTACCAACGTATAATAGTTATGTTGTTTGTGATAAAGTTTATAATTTTTTGTTATAGTGCAATTTTTAGTTAGCGACCTCTCGGTTTTTTCGTCTAAAGAATTTGCTTGAGTGAAGATCTTCCTAAAACATGAAATATATTTCACTGAAAAAAATTATTTTTGGTTACTTTTTACCAGTGTTGCCATAAGATATAAAAGGAAAAGTGCTAGATTGCAGAAATAAAAGTGCTACACAACAAAGTGCTAAAATCACTTGCAATAAAATTGTGAATTTTTAGTATTATATATAATCGCTAATTAAATAGAATTATATTGTGTAATGTGTTGGCAAAATTATGCATATACTTATTATTATGTTAAGTATTTTAGTGTGAGAAAATTTCGCCATTTTTTTGAAAGACTTGTAACAATCATTCAATAGTAAAGATAAAACCGACAATAGGTTTGATCCCGTACTTTTTGGGCAAAGTTCGGTAAAATGAGAACAAGCTATAATTTCTCTCAATAATACAAAAAATTTACAAAAGTACGGGAACAAGAAAAACCAAAAATGTTTACCAAAAGCCAAAGCACAAGTAAATACATACTTACACACATACACATGCATGCGTTTACTTACATGTTGTGGCATATCTAGAACGTTTTGTTTCTTAATTTTACATAAAAACTGATAAAACTTAGTTCACCACTTGTTTATAAAACTTTTTGATAAAAATGTTCAATGTTTTTAGTGTTTAGGACAATTTAATTTTACTTTGTAATTGGTTATTTTTCAAACAGCTGATCGTTTATCGGCTTGCCCAAACTAGCCCAAAGAAAAATTACGGGCTGTTTCGGTCAAGAAGAAGAAGAAGAACATTACTCTCTCAAAAGCTCCCTTACTTGCCCAAACTTTGAGTACGGGAACAGTTTTCGGTAAAATTGGGATCCCGCGGGCGCCCAATGTGGAGTACGGGATCAAACCTAATAATAACGATGATGTTGCGTAAATTGTGCGAGATTATACCTTTTTATGTAACCCAAACGATGTGAACAATAACATATTCAATAACATTGTATGTATTGGTAGCTTGGAATATTTAATTTATAAATTTAAAATCTTTAACGGCCTTTATTACAACTTAAAGTTAATTACCAATAGGATTTTATCGGACGTATAAAAAGTTGTTCATCAGTACCACTTTAGATTAACCTAAAGTGAGCGCTTAGTTAAAGGCAAATGTATCCTTCTGGCAATTTAAATTAAATGTATACTAATGAATAGCGTTTTATACGTCGGACAAAATCCTACTTTTAACTAACTTTAAGTTGTAATAATGGCCCTAAGGGTATTAAATATATTTATTTTCTACTGCAACATAATCGTATAACCGACAACTAAACTCTAGCTCACTTTAGTTTTGACCTTAGCTTTCTTCCAGCTGATCAATAACCTAATTAACACTATAAGCTCTTAAAAAGAATAAAACTTAAAACAAGTTTTATTAATTTATTATTTCAAATGGTGTACTTTAATATATTTGTACCCAAGTGTGTATCTCAGAGCGGTTCAGTTATATGATACCTGTCATGCTAAACACTTCATAAAGATAAATAAATTTGATAAACATATAATATTAATTGGCTCGCAATTTGTCTTAGGGAATTATCTGTGGAAAATTTATAAATAAAAAAGTGCAAAAAATGCCAAATAGTTTTAAGAAAGTGCTAAACTAGTGTTATAATCCTGGAGGGTCCCGTGGGATTCGCAGGAATTATTAAGTTAATAATTATCAAATCAAAAACACTTTATTTTATTTATATAACCTGGAGGGTCCACGTTGGAATCGCAGGCTTCTTTATTTAGGTATAACACTAGAACCACAACTCTCCTTGACTTAAACTTTAATTTATTATTATACTAAAATTATGCTAACTACTTAAAAATACTTTTACAAAATTTTGGCCGTATTAGCCAATAAGAATAGTGTTGCTTAAAAACTAATATGAACTAAATATGCTGACTTTACAAAACAGTAGATATAAAATTTATGGTTTATCAACCAATGAAAACAAATGGTAATTAGAGAGCACATTAGTGATATTCACTTAATATACAAAAATAGTAAGGGTATTTACTTAAAGAATTTATTTAATGAATATGTTTTGCTTAAAAGTAACAAGATTAATGGTGATTCACAACATCCCTCCCCCTTCAAAGGAAGAAAATACGCAGTATTTTCTACTGGCCTTCTGTTTGGTGTGATGATGCCGTTAAGGTAGAAAACATATCAGTTCTGCTTTTTCCGTTGAGCAACATATTTAATTCAACAACAAGGATGTCTGATCATTTTCTTCGTCATTACACGTTTATTATATTAGGGCTCATGCACTTGGCTGTAGTAGCGTTGCCTGTTGGCTTGAATCAATTTGCGATAAGCCTTCTTTATTGTTTCCGATTTCTCGTGTGGCAGTATTAGGATCGTGGAATAGAATCTGGATCACCGCTGCGTGCAGGTGTATCCAAACCGTGGGCAGAGGCATGAATGACATCTATGAAATCAGTATCGTCCCGCTTAAGTAGACAGATAGATGAATATCGAACTACCGGAGATTCCGTAGACGATTCTTATACAATAATTTTCTTCTGTATTGTTAGTGAGACTTGACTTCCCGGAGCAATCTGATCGTGCAGACTGCGGGGAGTTCTGTTATGGTGATCAACAATGCTGCTCACGTGTAGCCTTGGTCCATTATGAGTCATCAATGGAGTGCTACGCCCGTTGTGCACCACTGTTACTTGGTGTTGTTTAAAGTGTTGTTATTGTTGAATTTGCTTTGCTATCACCTAACGAGTAGCGCTGCAAGCTGTCAACAGTTAAAAATGGATGTTTTAAATGGTGCTGAATTTGCTGTCGTGGCTTAGCATTGGACTTAAGTTTTGGTCGCAGAAGCCTATGCATGGCGCCTTGTTAGACGAAGGCTATTGTTGTTATTAGACGACGGCTATTGTTGTTGCTATTGTAGACTGTTGTTTTGGTCTGAGTTGCTGTTGTTGCTGTGTCTTCTGTTGTTAATGTTGTTTTGGTAAGATTTCTTTGAATCTTCTTGATGTGAGTTGCTATTTCTTCTGTTGTTGCTGGAGATTGTCGTTGAGCCGTTGTTAAACTTATTTTTATAGTGTAATGGTCAGCATAGTTTTAACAATATACATTTTAGTTTTGTTTTATATAAAATTTATTTGGTTATTATTACATTTCTTTGAGTGAAAAATTTATATTCTTATTATTATTATTTTTTCTTTAATAATTAGTTTTCCTTCTTTCTTAATTTACAATTTCATATTTCCAAATGTTAATTCTTGTTTTTAAATGAGAAATCAGGGACTTTAAACGAAGCTTGTCTTAATTGTCTATATAATTTTTTTTTTGTATAACTGCACAAGCTGTATTTTTTGTTTATTCAGTAAGCTTGCTGCAGTCTGAAAATTTGAAACAATATATTTTTGTTTATTTTCATGAGAAAATTTGCTTTAAAAAAAAGAGAAGAAAAAAAATGTCATTTGCATATGGGTGCATTTTTGTCTATGCAAAATACGAGTATGTAAATATAAAGAATATAATTCTTTACAAATAATTCATGCCCATGATATTGACACACTTTTTCCTTTTGTTTGTTTTCCCGTTATTACCACTGGGCAGTAATTTGTATTTATATTTGTTCCTTTTGTTTTTGTTTCTTTGCCCAACCAACATTTTATATCAAATCAATTAAATTCATCATTATTTGATTTTTATTATTTAATTTTTTATAAAATGCAGAAAGAAAAATTAAATACTTAAGCAATGCTCAATATTTTGAGCAATAACGTATTTTGTTTATATATAAAAAAATGAAGCAAAAGAACAATTACAAATCGTTACAAGATTTTATGAAGCGCTTGTTGGGTTGCACAAAAATAATAATGTGAAAATGTCACTTTCGGTTTTGTCAAACAACCCGAATGAGATTATTTGGAAATTATAATGGTCTTACCGTACCATTCCCCTGTCTGTCAACAGTCAATCGGTAAGTAATGTCATTCACTTCTATATCTTTCCTCATATACTTTCCCTTTGTCCATCTTACCTCCATGTTTCGCAGAACCACCAGGACTGTGTTTTTGACGTTTGGGTTAATATTGTCGCTGGCCCCCATATTCCTTTTACACCACTTCCACATGATTCTAGACAACAACTGTCTATCAATTGTTGCAGATTTGGGTTGTCAGTTCGAGTCGTATGTTTGACGCCAATCCAAAGGTTGAGCACTGAAAAATTGTCTGATACAGAAATCCGCATTCCTTACTACATGTACATGTAACCCGCAACCCGCCAGGTTTTTCTGTTGCGGGCAATCCGCGTACTTCAGCGGTAAGGATGTTTCTGTAGCCATGATCCCAAGTTCAGGCAAAACGACGTACATACTCCTTATTATTTCTGCGGCGCTCTCTAAATTATGAGGTTTCAAGGAGTCGTACATTATTATTGCTTCCTTTGTAACCACTGCGAGGGTTCAGTGGAACTTTTCGTTAACTGGTATTAGAATTAAGCGTTTTCCCATTGCGGTTATTCCTTTGAAGGCCCTACGGACCCTATTCTGGTTATTAATCTCACTTGAATCACGGTGGTACTGTTGTAGTGCCTGATAGAATGAAACACTGCAAATGTGAATCTGCGATGCTTGATCCACAGGAATTGCCATTTTGGACACTCAGTCGAGAAATATATCTATATGGTTGTCGTTGAACCATTCTTTCTTTTCAACGAATTGATAATCTTTCTGTGTCAGTTCTCTGAATCTCTTTCCTAACTTGTATTTGCAATGGAGATTGGCCATAGTGATACCTTCCCTTTGTATGTGTTGCAACTTGTATTCCTTATGAGCCTAAACTGTTTACTAAATCTGTATTGGTATATTGATTCTAAAATGATGTAAGTTTTTTGTTAACATTAAGATTGTCATCATGTACGTTGTCTTCTATATTTTACCGGTGATGTGATGGAGACGCAAAAGCAATTGGTTTTATTTTAGACTGTGGCCTCTCTTTCTGAAACCTGTTTCTTGATCTGTGTCCCCCTTATGCTATTCTTATTTATTCTGTTTTCTGTAATTTTTACTTTCACTTTTGCTTGTTTCTTACATAGGACTACCGTAGCAATAGTTAGAACCAGTATTAATATCAATGCTGTTCCTCCAGTCGTTGTAGCTATCGTACTGTGGAATTTTATTTCTTCTATCCCTTTTAAGTTATTTTGTTGTTGTAGGGTTATCTCCTGAAATGTTAGTATTCTTTCCGTGGAGAATGTTAGCGTCTTTGTTGGGAGCGAGAATGTTTGCTTGGTTTCAAAAATTTTGTTTCCGAAGCTGATGTTTCCGAACTCTATTGTACAGTTTTTGAAATGCATGAAGTAGTGTCTCTCCAACTGGAAACTCCTCTGGTCACAAGAGCTGGAAAGCGTAACATTGCGTATGCTGGCCAAAAGTACCATTCTGCTATCTATTTCTAATATTCGAGGCTCTACGTTCCTTATTATCTGGCACCGCGAACGCAGTATACAGTTATTAGATGGTTTTAGCTCAAAGATTGATTTGTTTTCCGAATATGTATAAGTTTTGTTGCGTATTTTTATGATTGTTTCCGGGTCTTGCACGATTTGATTCTGCATATTGTTGGGAATTGGGGTAAACAATTTTTTAGTTGTTTCAATGACTTCAGAGGGAACTTTTATTATTATACTCAGGTTGTTATTGGCCCATTGTACTAACACCGTCTTGATTTGTTCAAATCTTTCTAAGTCGATCCCAAATGTTTCCACTTCCTTTGGTGTCAATAGCTCTGGTGAGATTAACCCTATTTTGGCATTTGCTACCTCGTCCGCAATAACTCGTATTTTATTCTTTAAATTTTGAACCAGGAAAAATTGAGTGACCGCAAATTCGTTGTTAATGAATCTATTATTCAGATCCCCAATGTTCTTGGTGTATTCCGAGACAGTCTCTCTGTCGTACGTGATAGCTTCTTTTATGTTCATGATGGATTTGTTAAATGCGTCGTTAATCATTATCTGCTGGTTCATCCCCTGTATCAACTGATGGTTATTTTCATCGATCACTTTCTGACGTTCTTCTATTAATCTCCTATCGTCGTCATCCATTACACCCCAAATAAATTTTAACATTGATCCACCCGCGTTTTTTAGTCCCCTTTTATGGCGATGAGTCTGAAGGTCATGAGCCTTGAATATGTGCAGGATTTTTCTCATTTCTGTGACTTGTTCCTTGGCTAGTTTACCGTAGACCGTATCCTTTTGTAGTTCCGTTGTTTCCTCCATCTCACTTACCATGTCGTCCAGTTCTCCTATGTTTATTGTGTGAACAATGAAATTATATTTACAAACCACCCTGGCATCCCCTATGCTAGTTTTCACAAAACCATCGTCCGTTTGTAGTTTCTCTATATATAAGCTTTTCCTTGCGAAGACTTCCATCGTCGTCCAAACCATGAGTACCTGGAAATAAAAAAAAAATTATTGTACCTCCTGGAGTCTTCTTTTCTTTCCTGCATTTTTATTCTTTGTAGGGCTTCACCAGGTTACGATGTAAGGTCTTTAGCCTTCCTTTTACCAATATTTGGACATTTACTGGTGTGGGAAAACTTTTAACTTTATAAGAGCCTTCCCATAAAGGCGACAATTTGTTTTTCTGAAGTTGATTTTTTAAAAGCACTTTTCCCCCTATCTTAAGTGTTATTGGCTTACTGTTTCTGTCATATCTTTTCTTTGCGGCTGTTTTGGCCTTGTTTTGACATGTCTTGGCTATCTTGTAGGCTTTTTGGATTTGATGTTTTAATGCCCTCAGATAATCATATGGGTTGTATAGTGGTGTACTGTTTCTGAGGTTTGCTGGTAAGGGTGTGTCAAACCCGTACAGTACCTTAAACGGCGTCTGGTTGGTGGACATATGCGTTGTATGATTATGCACATGCATTGCTGGTGCCAACCATTGGTCCCAGTTTAAGCCATCCTCTTTCACGAAACTTCACAAGTACTCGGCCAAGGGCCGATGACTCCTTTCTAAGGATCCATTAGCCTGGGGGTGATAGGGAGTTATATGTTTTTTTCTCAATTTTCAGCAGTTTACACATACTGCCAAAAAATTTGGAGGTAAAATTTGTGCCGTTGTCTGTAACTAATTTAGTTGGGAGACCATATTTTGCTATGATCTCGTTTTAAAAAACTTTTGCCACTGTTTCTGCCTCCGCGTCTTGCATCAGGGCGCAAATAAAAAATTTTGACAAATCGTCTTGAAAAGTGAGGATATACTTCTTACCCGCAGTAGTTGTTGGTAGTGGCCCGACCATGTCCATATAAACGTTTTCAAACGGTCTTTCTGGGGTGTCTGTTAAGACCATTGACTCCTTGTTCAAGTGCCCACTTTTGTTTTTCTGGCATTTTGGACATCGTCTTATGTACCCTCTAATTTCCTTCAGCATACCCTTCCATTTGTATTGTTTCCCTATCCGTTTAAAGGTCTTCCTGACACCCTGATGTCCACCTAAAGGCGAGTCATGAAAACTTTTCAGAACCTGCCGAATGTCCTTCTTGTCCGTTACAGTTACAGCTGTGTCCGTATATTCTTGATTTACAGCAGTATCTTCAATATCCTGCTCTGTTATACTTTCGTCCCTTGTATCCCCCTTTTGACCATTGGTATTCTCTAATAATTTCTGTTGTGCCCTAGTCAATACTTGTATTTGATGTCCTTCCACCGGCAGGTGGCTTAAGGCATCTGCATTCAAATTGTATTTCCCCGGCTTGTAGACGATATCGAATTCATATTCTGATAGTTTATGTCTAAACCCTGCAAGCCTCGATGTCTGGTCTTTGAAATTCGCGATTCCTCTCAGAGGTTGATGGTCTGTAAAAACGGTGAAAGGCCGACCCAAAACGTATTGTCGAAACGTATGCGTTGCCCATACCACACCCAACATTTCCTTCTCTATCGTTGAGTATCCCTTTTCCGTGTCACTCAGGGTTCTGCTTGCAAATGCGATAGGGTGGTCTTTGCCATCTTTCACCTGCGATAACACCGCCCCTAGAGCTACATTGCTTGCGTCCGTGGTTACCCTGAAAGGCTCTGAAAAATCTGGGTAAATCAGAATGGGAGGATTGATATATTTTCTTTCAGATGATTGAATGCTTCCTCGCATTCTGGTGTCCAAACGAATTTGCTGTCCTTTTTTAGCAACCTCGTTATAGGCAATGCTAATTTCGCCATTCTATTAACAAACTTTCGGTAATAATTAACTAATCCCAACAAGGCTTGTACTTCTTTGATATTTCTGGGCGGCTTCAACTTTCTCACGTTCTCTACCCTAGCTGGATCTGGAAGGGCCCCTTTTTCTGAGCACTTGTGCCCCAGGTAGACTATCTCCCTTCTTAGAAAATTGAATTTTTTGGTGTTTAATTTAAGACCACTTCCGCGTAACCTGGATAGCACGTTGCATATTTTCCTCTCATGGTCTGCTATATTTCTCCCGTAGAACACGATATCGTCCAGATATACGAAGCATTCCATGCCCTGTAGACCTGTTAGTATTGTATTCATAATCATTTGAAACGTTGCGGGTGCACTTGTGAGATCGAAAGGCATTCTGTTAAACTCGAAATGTCCTTTGTCAGTGCTAAATGCTGTTTTCTCTTTGTCATTTTCGTCCAAAAGCACTTGATTGTATCCACTGGGCAGATCCAATGTTGTGAAATACCTGCTATTCCCCAGCTGGTCCAGAATTTCGTCAATCCTTGGAATCGGGAAAACCTGCTTGATTGTAACTTCATTTAGTTTTCTGAAGTCAACGACCATCCTATATTTTTCTATCCATCCTGAGATTTTTTGGGAACCAATAGAAGAGGTGAATGTCATGGAGATACAGTAGGGCTTATTATTCCATTTTCTAGTAAGTCTGACACCTGACGGTTGATTTCATCCTTATGGATTTGTGGGAGACGGTATTTTGCCTTAATGGGTTAATGGGCGACTGATTCTCTCTAATCGGAATCTTATGTTTCATTCGTGAGGTGAACGGCAGTTTATCTCCCTCCAACATGAATACATCGTGGTACTGTTCACATATCCTGTTCATTGATTCTTTTCCATCCCTGTTCCAATCTTCCTTGACTAACATATTCGATAACTCCTGTATTCTCTATAAACAAGTGTTTTCTGATGATCTAGTTCCCTTATATTCGGTATAATGGTTAAAATTTGAGAACTCTACTTCAATTTCTTTCTCCAAAGGAACTTTGTGATCCGTCAAGTTAAGTATGGGTACTGCAGCTTTTCCATTCCTTAAGTTGACCACCGTATTTCCCATATAAACGCCTGGAAGGATTTCTTGTTTGTGGACAACGACTGTCTTGTTGTTTGTTTGTATTCTGACTGGTACTATTGTCACCGTTCTTCCGCCGACACTCAACTTTTTCTGATTTAAAGTTGTAAAATCGGTCATTTCATTGTGAAAGTTTGAAGGTTTTTATCCATTGCCTGCTTTCATTGAACAGCTTCAACGTGCCATTAACTAAGTTTATTATACTCTTGTTCCAAATGTTATCCCTTCCGAGAATGCCATCCCCTGGAAATTTGCTGTCATTAGATACTACACCGAAATCCCACTGTATATCCTCTTTAGCGTGTATGTCCAACGTCAAAGAAAATAGTGACGTGGCGGCACCTCCAAATGCGCCCTTCAGTGTTTTTGTTTCCCTGAAACTCTTGTTAGGGTAAGTCTTCATTGCTCCTTCATTTATTAGACTGAAGTCCGCTCCAGTATCCACTAAAAACACGAGTTTTCCTTCCTTGGCCTCTTTGCAATGAATAGTAATGAAAACTGTATCCGCTAGTGCTGTGCCATTGTTGCTAATATTTATATGTTGTGAAATTTTCCCAATGACAATTCCTGTGTCCTCTTCTACCGATGCATTTTCCCTATGAAATGCATGGCCAGGATTATGAGGAGAGTTTTCCTCATTTTCCCTATGTACCACTGCTTTATGCGTTATTCGCAAAGGTACATCTTCTTCCGAGTCACTATCTGACTTTCTGACTTCCTTTGCTTCCACTTTCACCTTTTGCGCCTCTTTCCCAATATTCTCCGTTAACCCATTCGCAACCCTTTTATATTGCACCGTCTCTATTAATTCCTCACACTGATTCTCATCGCCCTCACATATTCCGCCCTTGTTATCTTTTTGCCAATTAAGCTCGTTCATTTTTTTTTGGTTCCCCGGCTATTGGCTGTAGCCGGGCCGCATAAAGTTTCCCAAAATGTCACCGGTACTATTTTCTTTATTCCTGACCTTATTATTATTTGTAAAATCTATGTCATTTGGTTCTCTTCCTGCGCCAAATCCGCTCTGACAGGCAAAATGCCCTGTTTGATTGCATTTGTAGCATTTCATCTGTGGAGATCCCTTAGAATGTTGTGGTATATTTCTATTTCCATTTTTTCCCTGTGCTTGGCCTGTATCATTGGATTCATTTCTGTGCCTTTGGTTCACTTTTTCGGGCTGTCGCGGCTTATAAAACTGATTTTCGCTGTGGCCACTTATCCTACAAGTTCTGCAGTAGAGCGATGATAACCTCCTACTACAGTTGTCGGAGGAGTGTCCTTTATTTCTACAGTAAGTGCAAGTGCTGATAAATTTTTCGCTATTCCGGCATTGGGGGCCTTCATGGCCATATTTCCCACAGTTAATGCAATACAGTGCATTTAATCGGTCCTTACAATTTAACCTCTCATGTCCCTTTTTGTTGCAAAAACTACATGGGGATGCTTCCAACACTGTGTTGACTGTGCCTTGGTTTTCTCCAAACAACTCCTCCGCTTCTTCTACTATGGCTACGAGGGATCTCAGTTCCTGTCTTTCCTGTCCAATAAATCTTGCTCTGAGAGCTTGATCTCTAAGCCCTTTAATAAAACTCTTCACAGCTATCCTTTTGTTTTATTTAGTTATAACACTAGAACTACAACTCTCCTTGACTTAAACTTTAATTTATTTTTTATACTAAAATTATGCTAACTTCTTAAAAATACTTTTACAAAATTTTGCCCAAGTTCTCGTTGTACCTTCATAGTGAACAGACGTAATAGCGGAATTTTTCTTACATACAAACTAAACAAAAGAAAAATCATACAAAAAATATTCGTAGTACATATTAACTTTGATAAATAAGCTTTATTTTGCTTTGCTAATATTTTTACATATAGAAATAACAAAAACAAAAAAAACCGGAAACAAAAAAACATACAAAATACCCTTGAGGAATACTCTATATGAGTACCCCAAAGGAAAAAAAATAGTGAAGTGAGTTCTAACGGCAGAAATTCCTATTTTACTGTGAGTTTTGATGCTCATAATGATAACAATAAAAATAAAAAATCTGATAAAAGACTTGCTGTGAGTTCTGAAGCTCTTAATAAAAATAAAAAATCTGATAATAGACTTTTTCTAACGGCAAAACCACAGTTTCGTCAGCAATCAACTTCGCTTTGTCCAATGCCAAGTAGTGAATCGTTGACATTATTGCCTAGTACTTCTACATTTATCTCAGCGATATCAACCGCTTCGGGCTCGTGGTCATCACATAAACAAGTTGTCACTGAAGATCACAGTAGTTCCAAACCAAAGGTACAAGTAGGAATAAACAGATATATAACAGTTTTAAAGCGCGGGTGAAGCCCAAATTCTGCTAAAATTGGATCCGCCCCAAAGATGTCTAGGGATAACAGCACATCTTCTATCCACCGTCAAAATCGTTTTTATTATTGCAAGACAAAACCGACAACCCCGCTGCATCATCGCAAAAGTCTTTTAAGCCACCACCTATTTATCTGAGAGAATAAAATTCTAACGCGCTTCTAAAAAATCCACTGTCGACCATTGGTGAAAATACTTTTCACATCATTCGAATTAAACGAGGTAATATTGATGAAACTAAAATCCAAATATATGATGAAAAGGATTTCCGAAAAATTGTTAGTGAGTTTGAAAAAAATAAAACAAATTTTTATACATATCAACTTAAGAGTGCTAAAGGCCTACAAATAGTATTATTGGGCATAGATTCATATGTTGAGCCCGAAGAAGTAAAATGTGCACTTATCGAACAAGGATTTAAGGTAAAAAATGTTACCAATATAATCAATAGAGAAAAGAGTCCCCAGCCTCTATTTCGTGTTGAACTGGAGCCGAATGATATACAGTTAAAAAAACGAGACGCACCCTATTTATTGTCTAAAATACCTTTTACACCGAAAAATTACAGTTGAAGAGCCACGTAAGCGTTCAGGTCCCGTACAGTGCCATAATTGCCAAGAATATGGCCACACAAAAACTTACTGCAAATTACCTACAGTTGGTGTTATCTGCGGTGAATTGCATGGTACTGCTAACTGTACCAAGCCAAAAGTACAAGCAGAAAAGAAATGCAGTAATTGTGGACGTAATAACACTGCTAACTACAGAGGATGCCCTGTATATTCTTTCGTTAAACAGGCTATGGGTCAAAAATCTAAATTAGCTTTAGTTCAATCAGAAAATGCTTACTCCGCCACTCTTCCTCAAACTAGCCAACTAGTTACTTCACGTGTATCGTATGCCGATGCTGCTAGGACTAGTTCTATTCCCACACAAAATGTTCCACCGCCAAGTAATTCAACGAATGCAAACTCTAGCTTTAACTTTAGTCGTCTTGAAGCTACTATTGAGAATCTGGTGCTAACTATAAACAACTTTACAACAAATATGACGAGCATGATGCAAGAAATGCTGCGAATGCAGAATATTCTGCTTCAAGCATTAGTCAAGAAACCATGAACACGTTAAAACTATGTTTCTGGAACGCAAACGGCATTCGCCAATATAAAAATGAACTTGAGCACTTCCTCACGGAAAAAAATATTGATATAATGTTGGTCTCTGAGACTCACTTGACTGCGAGAAGCATTTTTAAAATTTCTGGCTACACCTTATATGACTCAAAGGACCCGAGAGGGAGAGCATGCGGTGGATCAGCAATTCTAATTAAGTCAAGACTCAAGCACTATATCCTTGAGAGCGTTATTGAAGAATATATGCAAGCTACGATTATTTTCGTAGAAAATTTTTGTGCGAATTTCGTGATATCATTAATTTACTCACCTCCCAGATTTTCAGTTACAGAAGATCAGTATGAGAAGTTCTACAAATTGCTTGGATCTTGTTTCGTGGCAGCTGGTGACTACAATGCAAAACATACGGGGCTCGCGTCTTGTTACACCTAGAGGTAGAGCATTGTTTAATACAATTTCAAGAATGGGCTTAGATGTCATTTCGAGTGGGGAGCCTACTTACTGGCCTACTGACGTAAGAAAAATTCCAGATGTTATAGATTTTGGCGTCACGAAAAATATCCATTGGGACTTAATTCACGTAAAGGGCTCTCTAGATCTGTCCTCCGATCACTCTTCCACAATAGTTACAATTTTCAACCCACTAAGGAGTGATTAAACTAACTCATGTGTGAAAAGGATTAATAGGGTCAACTGGCTAGGATTCAAAAAATATGTTAGTAGTCACTGCGTAGAAAACATTCAGCTAAGATCTTCTGATGATATTGAATTTAATATTGCCAATCTTAACGAATATATTAAACAGGCTGCTGACCATGCCACTACTTTCTATCCACAGACTGGCTTTAATAGAACTTATTCTACGGAAATTGAACGTCTTGTATGTGAAAAAAGGAGAGCTAGAAGAGAATGGCAACAACACCGATCATTCCTGAATAAAATTAGACTTCAAGTATGTACTAAACGACTCAAAGAGCTGCTATCGTCAGAAAAGACTGCATTACTGGAAAAGTATTTAGAAGGTCTTGATGTAACGTCAACATCTAATTACTCTTTATGGCGCGCTACTAGAAATCTTAAAAGACCCGTTGATCTTAAATCACCACTGCGTACTTCGACAGGAGGCTGGACAAGAAGCGATAGTGAGAAAGGTAACTTATTTTCTGAGCATTTAAAATCTGTATTCACTCCGAAATCATGTACTGGTGCTGCCGGATTACCGAGTGTAGTATCTCTACCCCCTCGTCCCTTAAGGTTTAAGATGCGTGAACTACAAAAAATAGTTGCTGAACTTAATCCGAAGAAAGCTCCAGGTATTGATGGCACTGTTAACAAGATGCTGATGAACTTGCCTCATATTTTTAATGCCATTTTACGAATGCAGTATTTTCACATAACTGGAAACTTGCCAAGATTAAAATGATTCCAAAGCCAGGCAAAGATCTTACCAAGGCTGAGTCAGATAGGCCTATAAGCTTACATTCAACAATTTCAAAGCTTTTCGAAAAGCTGCTCATGACTAAATTATCCACAATTTTAGCTGATAGTGGGTGCATCCCAGACCATCAATTTGGCTTTAGAAGTCAGCATAGCACTATTGAGCAAACGCATAGATTGGTTCAAGTTGTAAGGAGGATATTTGAAGAAAAAAAGTATTGTTCTGCCCTTTTTATTGATGTTTCTCAGGCATTTGATAAATTATTGCACAAAGGCACAGTTTTAAAATTGAAGACATAACTACAAATAAACATACAAAAGCTTTTGGAAAGTTATATTAGTAGATTGTTAATGGCGGTCTGAGTCCTGTTTTGGGAATTCAAAACCGTGAAAAATCAAAAAGGGTGGCAACCCTGTTACAAATGGGGGGATTTTGGGGATTTTCATGCTGGGATTTTCTTAGCTATGTGTGTGTGTGTGTGACTTTGATTCTTTGTGGATGTGTATGTATGTATACTTGGTGTACAGCTTTTGTTCTTATTGTAGAGAAGCGTTGTGCTTACAGTGTATGTATGTATATGTGGGTGCGTGTGAGTGTGTATGTATGAGTATGTGTTTTTGTAGTTACTTGTATGTTTGATGGTGTCCAATACTGTTGTTGTAGTGGCAGACAATCATTATACCCAGTAGGAAATGTCGATGGTGAAAATGTGCAGACTAGCTTTTGACTAGTCATTAGTACTAGTCTATAATTATCCCCCATACAATACTTTGAACCCCTACTAATAAAAATACAATTCACTAGGTAGTGACTACATAGTTCTTATGGGGTCATGAGACATACTAACCAGACAGTTATTTACTGGTACATTTCTATAATTTACGTACATACAAATGTATGTATATTGACAAGTTATTGTCAATTCCTCCTCTGTCCTTCTTTTATACTGACGGATAGAAGAAAACTTATTATACCAAAATTGTTACTAGAATTTTAGTGTTGACACAAAGACACTTGCTCCCAGTCTGACTGCAGGGTAGTAACAAGGGATCTGTGTATTTGTGTGTATGTAGTGATTGTTATTTGATAGGCTTTGGGTAGCTGTTTTGAGTTATCGTTGGTATGCTTATGTAGGGTTATTGTATTGCATTTATGTTTGCGATCTCTGGGGAAATAATCTAATAGCTGCAGAGAGTGGCAACCCTGTTGTACATGGAAGTGGATAGGGAATGTATTTGGTAATGTATCTATATGTTGCTGTATTAATGTATGTGATCGTATCTATTTTTACTTTGAAGAATATCATTGCTTGTGTGTATTGTTTAGCCTTCGAGAGTTTTTCATATATATTTACAAATAAATGTGTATATGTTTTCTAGGCTATTGACGTTGTTATTCTTATGTAGATAGAAAATATTGTGTTGGCATAGGTTTTATATGTACAAGTGAATTTCAGATGTTAAATGTTTTGAATCAAATCAGATTGATAAGTAGATTTTTTTAATAGGGTAATGATATGTTTATTTCAGTATATAGGAAATAGCTTTTGGAGACATACACCAAAACTTATAGAAGCATCTACTTTTACGTGTCCCGATTTTTCTCGTACCTTTGTATTACAAACTGATGCTAGCGATTTTATTCTGGGTGTTGCTGTGTATATGAATTTCATCATATATCGTAATACCAATAGATAATTGTGGAAATATGTATGTGTGTGTGTGTGTATGTGTGTGTATGTGTGTGGCTGTGTGTGTGTGTGTGAATTTCATCATATATCGTAATACCAATAGAGAATTATGGAAATGTATGTGTGTGTGTGTGTGTGTGTGTGTGTGTGTGTATGTGTATGTATGAATTTCATCATATGTCGTAATAAATTAGAATTGGTGACTACTACGCGATTCTCATATAAAGTATATAAGTAGAAGAAATAATGTAGATTGGCATCAGTCTGCTTTGATATCTCAACAAGTGACAACCTATTTTCCCAACCAAAATTTCTAAAGTGTTTAAAATCCAAAAACTATAAAAGTGCTAGAACTAATTACTGTTTGTTAAACAAGTTTATAACTAAAATAAATTGTTTATAACTAAAATAAATTGTTAATAAGTAAAATAATTAAAGAAATTATTTATAAATAAAATAATTATATTAATTAATAAACAAAAATATATAAAATGAATACTAAAAGTTGTGCAATCTGCAATAAAGTCTTTATGACTCAAACAAAACTAAATCAGCATATGGAAACGCACAAATATGGAACTAGTAAGCTTGATCTTCAAAAAAAGTATTGTGAGGATTGTGATGAGATGATCCCATCAAATGGTTTCATGACTCATGTCAGAACCACAAAACATAAAAACAGTTGTCACCTAGAACAGATTGGAGATCTTCTCACTAAAAGAGCGAGCAACTTCAATGGTAGGATCGAGACATATATCCTCCTCAACAAAAATGAGGCTGTTATGTTTCCGGAGCAGTTTCTGAAATCTGCCAAGAGCTCTATACTACAACAGTTAATTGAATGTAGTAGGATACATACTACATTTAAATTTAATATGGAGCTCACATGCGATTATATGAAGACGGTGAATGATGAGATAAATGTTTCCCAACTGGTACATATTTCTAAAATGATGTTGGTGACTTTGTCTGATGACATAGAGGATATGTACAAGAAACAGGCCGAGGAGCTAAGAGCTAAAATGGAAGAATTTCAAGAGAGGGATAGCGGATAGACCTTGATTTCAATAAATTCCCTTGAAGTTAATATAAACAAGGCGTCCATAATAAGAGGATCGAGCTTTATCCATCTCCCAAAAAATATTGCAGCAAAACATGCATGCATAAATATCGAAAACAATGATATTTATTGCTTTAAATGGTGTCTCATTGCGGCTTTGAGTGTAAATAGGGGTCTGAGTCCTAAACAGCGGAAAAACTGTAGAAATTACAATATAGCAAACATTTCTGCTGAGAACATTAATATAGGGGCAGTTGTATTAAATTTTGAAGGCCTAGAGTTTCCACTCCCATTGAAGCAGATTAAACAATTCGAACGTCAAAATAATATGAGCATCAATGTATTTGGTCACAATGGAACATCGCTTATAGGGCCATACTACATAACAAAAGGAGAACAACATGTTCATATTAATCTGTTATTGCTCCAGTCCGATGAAAACTTCCACTATGTGCTCATCACGGATATATCAAAGTAAGTTTCATTTGTGCATTTAAGAGAAATATGTTTTCATATCTATTTAAAAAGATACTTCTTATTGGTATATTTATTTATTTCTTATTTTAATTTCCTCTTTTCCTTAGACTCCTTCGTTCCAATATTACATATCATGAGCATAAGATACACATTTGCAACACCTGCCTTTTTTATACACATGATGATTATGTGTATAATCACCACAAAAATGTTTGTGGGAAAAAAGTCATCAGAATGCCCGAAGATAAATCAATCATAAAGTTTCAAAACTACTACAAACAGTTAGATGTACCATTTCTGATCTACGCAGACTTTGAATCTATTTTAGAAAAAGTTGATGACCCCGTAAGTAAAAGCACTACAAATGTACAGAAACATCATGCGTGTGCATTCGCTTATTTTATTAATTGTAGCTTTAAGAGAGAAAATAATTTATATAGACAATATTTTGGTGAGGATTCGGCTAAATTATTTATCAAAAAAATAGTTGAAGATTGTACAGATATTTATCTAAATTATTTACTTAAAGTTAAGAAAATGTTCATGACCCCAATAGAAATAACTCAATATAATAATGCACAAAATTGTCATATATGTAAGAAAATATTAAATAATGATAAAGTTAGAGATCATTGTCATCTTACGGGTAATTATCGTGGGGCAGCTCATAGCGACTGTAATTTGAATTATAAAACACCTGATTTTATACCGGTTATCTTGCATAATCTTTCTGGATATGATATGCACTTATTTTTCAAAGAACTTTCTACTATAAAATATTCCACAATAAAAGTGATTCCCCAGAACGCAGAGCGTTATATTTCTCTCTCAATTTGCATAAGATTAGATGAAAAGCGTGGATTCGAAATAAGATTTATAGACTCGTTTAGATTTATGGCTTCGAGTTTAGATACGCTGGCGAAAAATCTTGATAGCAATGATTTTAATACTATTCGATCATGTTTCGCTGATGAAGCTCATTTCAACCTGATTAGAAGAAAGGGTGTATTTCCGTACTCTTACATGGATTCCATGACTAAGTTTTATGAAATTCAACTTCCTAGTAGAGAAGAGTTCTTCAATATTCTAACGAATGAAGAATGTGATGTAGTCGAGTATGAACATGCTCAAAAAATATGGAGAGAGTTTAACTGTAAAACCCTCCTTGACTATACTGAACTCTATTTAAAGACAGATGTTCTTCTTTTAACCGACGTGTTTGAAAATTTTAGGAAAATTTGTAAAGATATATACGATTTAGACCCCTGCCACTATTATGCAGCACCAGGCTTATCTTGGGATGCAATGTTGAAAACCACAGAAGTTTCACTCGAACTGTTCACTGATTCCGAAATGTATATGTTTATGCAAAACGGAATAAGAGGTGGACTAGTTCAATGCTCGCAAAGATATTCGAAGGCAAATAATAAGTATTTGGAAGATTTTGATGCATCAAAACCATCGGAATTTCTAGTCTATTTAGACGCCAACAATTTGTATGGTTAGGCGATGTCGGAATATCTTCCTTGCGGTGAATTTGAGTGGGTATGTGATACTGATTTTGATGTTAAACAAATTTCTGATACTGCAGAGTATGGGTACATTTTGGAAGTGGATATAGATTATCCCGATTCAGTGCATGATCTACACAATGATTTGCCATTTTGTCCTCAAAATAAGTCCGTGGGGGGATCCAAAATCAAAAAATTAGTTGCAGACTTACACTCAAAAACAAATTACACCATACACTATAGAGTTTTAAAACAAGCCATTTCAAATGGCATCATCTTGAAACAAATCCATAGAATACTCAGATTTAAGCAATCCCCTTGGCTTAAAAAATATATTGACTTAAACACATTTCATAGGACAAAAGCTAAAAATAATTTTGAAAAAGATTTCTTCAAACTTTTAAACAATGCTGTTTACGGTAAGACAATGGAAAACATTGAAAAACGTAGGGACATTAGAATTACTTCATCTTGGGAAACAACAAACAGGAATCATTTGGGTCTGAGAGCATTAATTGCGAAACCAAATTTTAAGCAGTTGACAAAATTTTCTGATGATATGTATGCGGTAGAGTTAGAAAAAATGGAACCACTATATGATAAACCTATATATGTTGGTTTCACAGTACTGGAGTTATGACTTCCATTATGGTTTCATGAAGCCTAAATTTGGAGAGAACATTTCTCTCAACTATATGGATACTGATTCATTTATTTATTCAATTAAAACTGATGATTTTTACGATGACATCCGTAATGACATTAGTTTGAATTTTGATACGTCAGAATATCCTATAGATAACCAATTTCGTTTACCGCTACTCAATAAGAAGGTTTTGGGAATGATGAAAGATGAAAACAATGGGGATATAATGACAGAGTTTGTTGGTTTAAGAGCAAAAATGTATTCTCTGTCAACTCTTCGCTCGGAAGCTGTTAAAAAATCTAAAGGGGTCAAAAAGTCTGTAATTAAAAAGTTGTCCATTAATGATTACAAAAGTTGCTTATTTGAATCCAAAATTATCTCGGATGAAATGTTTTTGTTTAGATCTAAAACACATCAACTATATACACAAAAACTACATAAAATAGCACTTAGCTTTTCTGATGATAAAAGAAATATAATGAAAGATAAATTTAAAACGCGTGCTTGGGGAATCACTTTTATTGTGGAATATTTTATAGTAGAAAGTTCTTTGAAAAATAAGTGCATATCATATGCAGAAAGATTATGCAAGATAACCGGTATAAAATCAGGTGTTTTATAATTCAAATTACAGTCGCTATGAGCTGCCCCACGATAATTACCCGTAAGATGACAATGATCTCTAACTTTATCATTATTTAATATTTTCTTACATATATGACAATTTTGTGCATTATTATATTGAGTTATTTCTATTGGGGTCATGAACATTTTCTTAACTTTAAGTAAATAATTTAGATAAATATCTGTACAATCTTCAACTATTTTTTTGATAAATATTTTAGCCGAATCCTCACCAAAATATTGTCTATATAAATTATTTTCTCTCTTAAAGCTACAATTAATAAAATAAGCGAATGCACACGCATGATGTTTCTGTACATTTGTAGTGCTTTTACTTACGGGGTCATCAACTTTTTCTAAAATAGATTCAAAGTCTGCGTAGATCACAAATGGTACATCTAACTGTTTGTAGTAGTTTTGAAACTTTATGATTGATTTATCTTCGGGCATTCTGATGACTTTTTTCCCACAAACATTTTTGTGGTGATTATACACATAATCATCATGTGTATAAAAAAGGCAGGTGTTGCAAATGTGTATCTTATGCTCATGATATGTAATATTGGAACGAAGGAGTCTAAGGAAAAGAGGAAATTAAAATAAGAAATAAATAAATATACCAATAAGAAGTAACTTTTTAAATAGATATGAAAACATATTTCTCTTAAATGCACAAATGAAACTTACTTTGATATATCCGTGATGAGCACATAGTGGAAGTTTTCATCGGACTGGAGCAATAACAGATTAATATGAACATGTTGTTCTCCTTTTGTTATGTAGTATGGCCCTATAAGCGATGTTCCATTGTGACCAAATACATTGATGCTCATATTATTTTGACGTTCGAATTGTTTAATCTGCTTCAATGGGAGTGGAAACTCTAGGCCTTCAAAATTTAATACAACTGCCCCTATATTAATGTTCTCAGCAGAAATGTTTGCTATATTGTAATTTCTACAGTTTTTCCGCTGTTTAGGACTCAGACCCCTATTTACACTCAAAGCCGCAATGAGACACCATTTAAAGCAATAAATATCATTGTTTTCGATATTTATGCATGCATGTTTTGCTGCAATATTTTTTGGGAGAGGGATAAAGCTCGATCCTCTTATTATGGACGCCTTGTTTATATTAACTTCAAGGGAATTTATTGAAATCAAGGTCCATCCGCTATCCCTCTCTTGAAATTCTTCCATTTTAGCTCTTAGCTCCTCGGCCTGTTTCTTGTACATATCCTCTATGTCATCAGACAAAGTCACCAACATCATTTTAGAAATATGTACCAGTTGGGAAACATTCATCTCATCATTCACCGTCTTCATATAATCGCATGTGAGCTCCATATTAAATTAAAATGTCCTACTACATTCAATTAACTGTTGTAGTATAGAGCTCTTGGCAGATTTCAGAAACTGCTCCGGAAACAATAACAGCCTCATTTTTGTTGAGGAGGATATATGTCTCGATCCTACCATTGAAGTTGCTCGCTCTTTTAGTGAGAAGATCTCCAATCTGTTCTAGGTGACAACTGTTTTTATGTTTTGTGGTTCTGACATGAGTCATGAAACCATTTGATGGGATCATCTCATCACAATCCTCACAATACTTTTTTTGAAGATCAAGCTTACTAGTTCCATATTTGTGCGTTTCCATATGCTGATTTAGTTTTGTTTGAGTCATAAAGACTTTATTGCAGATTGCACAACTTTTAGTATTCATTTTATATATTTTTGTTTATTAATTAATATAATTATTTTATTTATAAATAATTTATTTAATTATTTCACTTATTAACAATTTATTTTAGTTATAAACAATTTATTTTAGTTATAAACTTGTTTAACAAACAGTAATTAGTTCTAGCACTTTTATAGTTTTTGGATTTTAAACACTTTAGAAATTTTGGTTGGGAAAATAGGTTGTCACTTGTTGAGATATCAAAGCAGACTGATGCCAATCTACATTATTTCTTCTACTTATATACTTTATATGAGAATCGCGTAGTAGTCATCAATTCTAATTTATTACGACATATGATGAAATTCATACATACACATACACACACACACATACACACACACACACACACACACACACATACATTTCCATAATTCTCTATTGGTATTACGATATATGATGAAATTCACACACACACACACAGCCACACACATACACACACATACACACACACACACACACATACATATTTCCACAATTCTCTATTGGTATTACGATATATGATGAAATTCATATACACAGCAACACCCAGAATAAAATCGCTAGCATCAGTTTGTAATACAAAGGTACGAGAAAAATCGGGACACGTAAAAGTAGATGCTTCTATAAGTTTTGGTGTATGTCTCCAAAAGCTATTTCCTATATACTGAAATAAACATATCATTACCCTATTAAAAAAATCTACTTATCAATCTGATTTGATTCAAAACATTTAACATCTGAAATTCACTTGTACATATAAAACCTATGCCAACACAATATTTTCTATCTACATAAGAATAACAACGTCAATAGCCTAGAAAACATATACACATTTATTTGTAAATATATATGAAAAACTCTCGAAGGCTAAACAATACACACAAGCAATGATATTCTTCAAAGTAAAAATAGATACGATCACATACATTAATACAGCAACATATAGATACATTACCAAATACATTCCCTATCCACTTCCATGTACAACAGGGTTGCCACTCTCTGCAGCTATTAGATTATTTCCCCAGAGATCGCAAACATAAATGCAATACAATAACCCTACATAAGCATACCAACGATAACTCAAAACAGCTACCCAAAGCCTATCAAATAACAATCACTACATACACACAAATACACAGATCCCTTGTTACTACCCTGCAGTCAGACTGGGAGCAAGTGTCTTTGTGTCAACACTAAAATTCTAGTAACAATTTTGGTATAATAAGTTTTCTTCTATCCGTCAGTATAAAAGAAGGACAGAGGAGGAATTGACAATAACTTGTCAATATACATACATTTGTATGTACGTAAATTATAGAAATGTACCAGTAAATAACTGTCTGGTTAGTATGTCTCATGACCCCATAAGAACTATGTAGTCACTACCTAGTGAATTGTATTTTTATTAGTAGGGGTTCAAAGTATTGTATGGGGGATAATTATAGACTAGTACTAATGACTAGTCAAAAGCTAGTCTGCACATTTTCACCATCGACATTTCCTACTGGGTATAATGATTGTCTGCCACTACAACAACAGTATTGGACACCATCAAACATACAAGTAACTACAAAAACACATACTCATACATACACACTCACACGCACCCACATATACATACATACACTGTAAGCACAACGCTTCTCTACAATAAGAACAAAAGCTGTACACCAAGTATACATACATACACATCCACAAAGAATCAAAGTCACACACACACACACACATAGCTAAGAAAATCCCAGCATGAAAATCCCCAAAATCCCCCCATTTGTAACAGGGTTGCCACCCTTTTTGATTTTTCCCGGTTTTGAATTCCCAAAACAGGACTCAGACCGCCATTAACAATCTACTTATATTGTTGATAGGAATTTTACTGTTGTGGAAGGAGACTTCATGAGTGTACCCGAATATATGTCTTCTGGTGTGCCACAGGGTAGTATTCTGGGGCCAGTATTGTATCTAATATTTACTTGTGATATGCCTGTGAGCAATAACATCCACACTTCTACATTTGCCGATGATACAGCCTGTTTGAGTATTCACAAAAACCCTGATGAGGCACCCCGCAATCTCCAAGCACACATTACCCAGCTTGAAATATGGTTGAACTTATGGAGAATTAAAGTAAATGAAAAAAAGTGTGTTCGTATAACGTTTACCCTAGGAAAAGATACCTGTTCCCCCATTCGAATCAACAATCAAAATATTCCTCAACATTCTCAAGTAAAATACCTTGGCATACACCTTGATCGAAGGCGTACATGGAAATATCATATTGACTCTAAGTTAACCCAAATGAAACTTAAATTAACTCAAATATATTGGTTAATTGGCAGAAATTCAACACTCAGCCTAGACTGCAAACTTTTGATATACAAGTCGCTTTTGAAGCCAATATGGTGCTATGGAATTCAGCTATGGGGCAGTGCTTCAGCTTCAAATATTGAGAAAATCCAACGAAGGCAAAACAAAATTTTACGTTTGATAACATCGGCTCCATGGTACTTTAAAAATTCTAATATACATCGTGATTTAAATATGCCACTAGTGAGTGAAGAAATTGCAAAATACGCAGACAAATATTTAACAAAACTCGACTCACATCCTAATCCGCTTGCCCGTAATATTTTGAGCTTTACTGGACACATCCGCCTAAAAAAGAGGGACACAAGGGCTCTTATACCCAACACTCCAGATGGGACTGCTTAAAAATACCTCTTTTTGATTATCACTACTTATGTATTATTTATAACTATCACTAAGCTTATGTCCGATACTGGTCGGGCCTAATAATTGTATTTAGATTTAAGATTTGATTACTTATTGTTAGTTCATTTTTGAAGATACAATAAATAAATATGTATATATATGAAAAAAAAAATTGTTGGCCGTATTAGCCAATAAGAATAGTGTTGCTTAAAAATTAATATGAATTAAATATGCTGACTTTACAAAACAGTAAGTATAAAATTTATGGTTTATCAACCACTGAAAACAAATGGTAATTAGAGAGCACATTAGTGATATTCACTTAATATACAAAAATTGTAAGGGTATTTACTTAAAGAATTTATTTATTGAATATGTTTTGCTTAAAAGTAACAAGATTAATGGTGATTCACAACACTATCACTTAGCATTATTTTTAAAATCTTTAGTGCTAAGCGAATAAAAAAAGTGCTAAATCTAGTACTAAAAGCGCTAAAATGGCAAGCAAGATTTTACTAAATCTTTTTTTTAAATTTCCAACCCTGGAACCATAATTTAAATTTTTCTGGTTTTAATACGAGTACTAATTTATAACTTTTTAAGATAAAGAATGTATTTAATTACCAAAGAAATAACTAGCTTTATTTAATTAGTTTTTTATGTCAAAAAAAGTGTACTTTTCCCAACCCTGTAATCACCATTTTAGGTTTTTTTGGTTCCTCATACCAATCTAATGCTTTAAAAGATATATAAAGTATATTAAGTGAATAAAGGAAAAAAGGAAAATACTATTTTTAATTACTTACTTAAATATCAAAAAAGTTGATATGTTTCAGCTGTGGCCCTGTGGTTTTTATTTTTCTAATTTTATATACCCAACTTTTCTTTCCAAAACATAAAATATTATTTAATCTATATACATATATAAAAATAAGTCCGTATATGTACGTCGCCGAACTACTCATAAACGCGTCGTGCGATTTCAACCAAACTTATACACTACGTAGGCAGTGGCCCATATATGGTTTATATGAAGTTTGATTGAAATCCGATAACGCCGTCCGACAGATGGCGCCATACTTAGTTTTTTTGTGTTTTTGCACCGTAACTCAAGAACTACTGCACCGATGTTGACAAAACCTTATATACATGCTCTTTGGGGTGTGAGGGGTGTTTCTGCGTAGTTTGAAGTAGGGATGGGCAAATGAAGAAAATGTATCGATATATATCGTATCGATGATTTTGAACAGTATCGATATATATTTTTTGAAAACATCGATATTTCGATATATCGATATTTTTTGCATTAATTTCGAATGCACAATTACTTTAAGAAATTTAATACAAAAGAACTATTTATGTTAAGTAATACCCCTGCAGGAAATGGAACTGACACAAGACTAGTCACATGATCTATCCCCAAGTGATAGGGACCAGTTCGAGTTCTAACACTTCCTATGAAGTGGACCAGTCACTTTTCCATGGGGATGGCCTAGGATGGGGTTAATTGATACTTTGTATGAACCTTGTGACTCATCACTGAACTATCTTATAGGGACCTATTCCGTGTAAAATATAAATTATATATAAATGTCATTCCGACATTTATGTAACTGTAAAAACGCAATCTTGAACTTTTTGTTATTATTTTTATTTTTCAGTAAAAAAAAATTTATATTCAAACTATCAACCTACGGCATGGCAGGCTTGCACACTACCTACCCGATCATACGTACCAGCAGTTAAGCTTAGGTTGATATCTAGGCATAGTTACGACACTTGTTCCAGAGTGACTTGGCAGTCTATTTATATTGATTCATTGTTTAACTTTCAGAGTGAACAGATGTCCCAGCGAAGTCTTTCTTATATACATATACTCAACCAAAAAAAAAAAAATATTCGTAATACATAATTCATGCCCCAGCGGAGTGTTTCTTATATATTCAACAAAAAAAATATTCGTAGTACATATAGTATATAATATTCGTAATAGTATCTTACATATTGAACTATGGATGAAGTTATGGAAGTGAACGAACAAAATTGTGTTCAGGTAACATTTACCCTATGAAGAGAGATAGAGCGAGAGAGAGAGTTGTTCCTCAACATTCACAAGTGAAAAAATACCTTCGTATACACCTTGATCGACGGCTTACAATTCAAATTTGTGCTTGTATAGATTTATAATCCTTGACACAAACTTTGAGCTTAAACAGAGCTGTATTAGTGTCTGTTAAGATATAATTAATTTCGAAAAGACCTTTGCAATAAATGAGGCAACCGAGACGGAAAAAGTAATGCAAATTTATTGACAAGGTGCTCCTCCTCCTCTTTTATTATTGCCCATGAACCTATTTCTCAATTTAAACTAGATATTCGACCCTGTTCTGTAAACCGATCGATTTGAAACCGCACGATTTTAGAAAATTAACTCCGACAATAGAAATATTTTATTAGATCTTTTTTAAATTTTTTTTTTATATATAGATTCCCAAATATCATATTGGAAAGAAAATTATTTTCTGTATGAATTTAAACACGTCTGCAGGACCATTATTAATTTTTTGAAAACGAGAAATTTACTCGGATTCGATTTACAGAACAGGGCCGATTGCCAAGTTTTTAACTTGGCATTTTCTGAGTCAATTGTGGCGGATAATATTGGTCATTGATTCATGTCCAAGTGGTCCTCTAAAAACGTGCATATTCAGAATTTCTTGAAGTTCGAGTTTTTAGGAGTTCTTCAAAAAACTTTAAATTTGCCCTACATACATGTATTAACATTTTCTCATGTTAGAAACTGTAAAAACTGTGTCTCTTAAGTACATACCGCTTTTTCATATTTATTTTTAAATTCCGCTTTTTGAGGATATATTCTTCAAAATCCCGCTTTTTGCCACATCTGGCCACGTTAGCTATGGGGCACTGCATCAGCTTCCAATGTAGAGAAAATCCAACGAAGAAAATATATATTTATACTATTTGATAGGTCCTGGATTCAGCCACATCAAACATGTTCAGTGCCGTTTACTACAATTTCCAATTCAAGAAAAAGGTGAATATGTAACCACTTACACGATATATCTTCTTTTCGCCATACACTACGCTCTACTTTTGTTAACACTCCCATTTTCTCAAGTCATAGGCTGAGTACGCCTGGTTCAATTGTCACCGAATTTTCTGCAGGGACGTAACCTACTGTAGCTCCTTAAGACTTCATTAGTCTTTACTTTCTGTTGCTGCTCTGTGCTGTGCCGTTCTGTTTCTAAATTTTAATAGTTACTTTTTCTGTAATAAATAATCAGCTGTTTCGGACCAGAATGGTCACAGTTTTCCACTAAAGTGATGAGTTTTGCAGCGTCCATTGTTATTAGAGTTTTTCATTTCCCAGGAAAGTGGGAACAACTTTTCGGTTTTTAATGTTTATAAACACATGTAAAAAAAATAATACAATTTCAGTTCCCGGGCGTAATTGTTGTAAAGTTTTAGCTATAGTTCTACCATCGCATTCATAAAGTGAATAACGACATGCATCGAGGAATGTGTACGCAACATAACAGAGTTAAGGAGAGAAAAACTAATGGCTTATATGTATATGAATTTTATAAACCAAAAAGAGTCAGCTGATTCGTAACAGAATATACCCACACAATCCAAAAAGTCACCTGCCTTAGTTGGGTCACAGTTAAAAAACGGCTATAGCTCTTAAAAGTATCGAAACCCGATACTCGTAAATAAGAATCGATGTATCGATATATAGGTTTTTGAAATATCGGCGATATATATCGATATTTATTTTCTCAAATATCGATATTTCGATATATCGATATTTTTTGCCCATCCCTAGTTTGAAGTTCGTCCGACAAATGGCGCCATATTTTTTTTTGTGATTTTGCACCGTAACTCAAGAACTACTGCACCGATTTAGACCAAACTTTATATACATGCTCTATGGGGCGTGAGGAGTATTTCTGTGTTGTTTGAAGTTCGTCCGACAGATGGCGCAGTATTTATTATTTATGTGTTTTTGCTCCGTAACTCAAGAACTACTGCACCGTAACTCAAGAACTACTGCACCGATGTTGACTAAACTTCATCTACATGCTTTCTAGGGCGTAAGTAGTGTTTCTGTGTAGTTTGAAGTTTGTCCGACAGATGGCGCCATATATAGTTTTTTTTTGTGATTTTGCACCGTAACTTAAGAACTACTGCACCAATTTAGACCAAACTTTATATACATGCTCTATGGGGCGTGAGGAGTATTTCTGTGTTGTTTGAAGTTCGTCCGACAGATGGCGCAGTATTTATTATTTTTGTGTTTTTGCTCCGTAACTCTAGAACTACTGCACCGTAACTCAAGAACTACTGCACCGATTTAGACCAAACTTTATATACATGCTCTATGGGGCGTAGGAAGTGTTTCTGCGTAGTTTGAAGTTCGTCCGACAAATGGCGCCATATTTAGTTTTTTTTTGTGATTTTGCACCGTAACTCAAGAACTACTGCACAGATTTAGACCAAACTTTATATACATGCTCTATGTGGCGTAAGAAGTGTTTGTGTGTAGTTTGAAGTTCGTCCGACAGATGGCGCCATATTTAGTTTTTTGTGTTTTTGCACCGTAACTCAAGAACTACTGCTACGATTAGTTTGTGTTTTTGCACCGTAACTCAAGAACTACTGCACCGTAACTCAAGAACTACTGCACCGCTTTAGACCAAACTTAATATACATGCTCTATGGGGCGTAAGGAGTGTTTTTGTGTAGTTTAAAGTTCGTCCGGCAGATGGCACCATATTTAGTTTTTTTGTGTTTTTGCACCGTAACTCAAGAACTACTGCACCGATGTTGACAAAACTTTATATAAATGCTCTATGGGGCGTAAGGGGTGTTTCTGTGTAGTTTGAAGTTCGTCCGGCAGATGGCGCAATATTTAGTTTATTCGTGGGCAAAATCCAATTTTCATATTGTACCACCAATGCCATATACAACACTAATGTTTGCTTAGGGCCAGCAACGCGGACCGGGGTCAGCTAGTTAATAAAGAAAAAGAAAAAAATTTAATAAGACCTACTTACTTTTATATATATCACAAAAAGTGGAAGTTTCCCAACCCTGGAATCATAATTTAAAATTTTTCTGATTTCTTATACCAATCTTTTTCTTTTATGAATGTAAGATATTTTAAATTTATAGATAAAAATTTTAGCAGGTTATTTTTAAAGTTAAAGTTCCCAACCCTGGATATGTCTTTTTATTTTTTTTATATTTTTAATACAAATTTAATTCGTACTGAAATATAAAATAAGTTTATTTAACAAAAATAATCAAAAAATTTGTGTAATCTAGTTACTTTTACATGGCAAAATCAAGTTTAAGTTTTCCAGCACTGAAACAGTCGGCTCGATTTGGCTGATTTTCATTACCAATATATTTTGGACCATTTCGAAACACCAGTTCAAGACCGAAGTCTCTAGCTTTTCTGGGAGCTTCGGAAAACTGATTTCACTTACACCAGACGGACGGACGGACAGACGGACATCGCTTATTCGTCTACCCTACTCATAAGGACCCAGATATATACATATATTTTATGGGTCGCATATGAATATTATGGAAATTGCACACGGGATGACAAACCTATATATACTCTTTTCCATAGGGTATAAAAAAACCATTCTTTTATTATTTTCTTTTCTAAATGGATGACAGTGTATACGTAAAAAAATCAAGAGTTTCGTTAAATATGTTGCCTTTTAAGTAAATATTATCACATTTGTATAGACAAAGTTTGCGACTAAAAATTTCTGATATAACCATGACATTTACATTACTTAGTAAACAGATATTATCAGGAGGAACGGTTGTAACTTATAGCCCTTAATTTTGAAAAAGAAAATAGTGTTCTTGATTCAACTGTGTCTATTTTTTCCCAGTGAATATTTTATATTTTTAACACGAGGAATGGCATATTAATTGAGTATGGAAAATGTGCAATTTCCTTTGCATTTGTGCTATTGGATTTGTAGTTGATTTAATAATTGACTTTAAATACCCCAAACTATATGCAAAATCAAAATATGAAAATTGTGATAAAGGAGCTCCTATGTTAATTACATTATCTGGTATATGAATTAGGTTATGTATATTCATAGTTTGCGAATTAGTGCCGTAATATCGAGCACGAGTTCAACAAATGATTTTAACAATTCTTGAACGTATTTTGATTTTAATGTGGCTAACTTGGTTGACGACAAAATACGACAAGAAGTAAATAAAATGAAAAAATTGTTGTACATTTATTCAACATCTAATATATTTTTAGGGTTCTGTACACCAAAGGTGAAAAGGAATCCCATTGTTTTCGCTACGCTATCCGTCCGACTGTCACGGTATTTGCTCGAGAACCGTAAGAGCTACGGACCTGAAATGGGGACACAGTATATAGACATTTGGCCGCTACAACAACAAATACATGAGAGTTAAAAATTAAAGGGTGCTCCAAAACGAGCAACGAAAATGTTAAAATCCCATGTAATATACATACAATTGTATGTATATACACTTGAAATTTGTAAAGTTAGTATATTTTTATACAGACTACAACAATTAACACTAAAATTTAAAAAAAATTTAATTAAAGGTTGTTCCATGAGTATTTTGAGTATGTAATTTTGACAACTTTCTGTATCTTGGAAACCGTAAGAGCAAAACTCTTGAAATTTTCAAAAACAGTAAAACTAAAAAATCAAAAAATTATAAAATCGCCAAACCAAAAAAAAAATCGCCAAAAACAAAATCGCAAAAACGGAAATGAAGCACCAAATTAAAAAGAATTTCTAAGACTAAAATAAATCGCAAAAAACCGGAAGAGCGCCAAAATGAAAAAAACGCCATAATGAAAAAAATCGCCAAAATTAAAAAAAAAATCAACAAAATGGAAATAAACCCCAAAACCAAAAAAATCGCCAACATGAAAGAATCGCTAAAATGAAAAAAAACCCCAAAAACATTAAAAAATCGCCAAAATGAAAAAAACCGCAAGAACAGAAAAAAATCGCCAAAATGAAAGAAATCGCGAAAATGAAAAAAAAATGAGAACAGAAAAAACTCCAAAACGAGAAAAAAGCGACAAAAATGAAAAAAAACGTTTAAACTGAAAAAAAAACTTCAAGAAAGCCACATTAAAAAAATGCTCAAAACCGAATGTACGGAAACCTTCGTGCGCGAGTCAAAGTCGCACTTTACTGAATTTATTTTAAGCAATTGCACCAGCATATAACAAGAAGATCAGTGCTTTGACTTTAAAATTATATTTCACCTTAAATACAGTCGGTTTTTAATTAATAATTTAAGAAAATATATAATTTTAAGTTAAAAGTTGAAGATTTGAATGCAATTCATTTAATTTTTTGTAAATGCTCTTAGCTGAAAATAATTTTTTTTTTGAAAAAGTTCGTTATTTTTGTTTATTTATGATGAAAAATTTAAACAGTGCATATATGAGAATTTTTTTCATGCAATTTCTCAAAATCCTATATAATTTTGGTGCATAAAAGCGAGAAATGCATATAAGCGAAATGCATATATTAAAAAATATTGCGTGTATTTTATATACAAAAGAAATATTGTTCAAGTTCGGCTGCATATAAACGATAAATGCTTATAACCGGCGTGCATATAAGCGGTAAGTACTGTAGTAAGTTTTCTTGAAGCGCTGATACATTTTCTCGTGAATTAATATCTTTTGAAGTAACTGTTTCAAGTATTGGGAATATATTGCACTTAACAAAAATATTATGTTGGGAAAGCACTTAAATTGTGGTTTTCATAGTGTTTAGCCAACGACGTAAAAAATAGTTGGCCAACCCCATCATGAGGTTATCGTTTGTGTGTTGGCACAATACTCCAAAAGTAGAACTTGTGATGTTTTGATATGTTTGAACCACCGTAGGAAATGCTTTGCCAACGTTAACCCCATTGTATTTTTCTGCGGGGATAGTTATTTAATAAATCAAATAATTAAAAGGTTAATTCAGTCATTAATTTTATAGAAAACTAGCTGACCCCGGTCCGCGTTGCTGGCCCTAAGCAAACATTAGTGTTGTATATGGCATTGGTGGTACAATATGAAAATTGGATTTTGCCCACGAATAAACTAAATATTGCGCCATCTGCCGGACGAACTTCAAACTACACAGAAACACCCCTTACGCCCCATAGAGCATGTATATAAAGTTTGGTCTAAATCTGTGCAGTAGTTCTTGAGTTACGGTGCAAAATCACAAAAAAAACTAAATATGGCGCCATTTGTCAGACGAACTTCAAACTAAGCAGAAACACTTTTTTCGCCCCATAGAGCATGTATATAAAGTTTGGTCTAAATCGGTGCAGTAGTTCTTGAGTTACGGTGCAGTAGTTCTAGAGTTACGGAGCAAAAACACAAAAATAATAAATACTGTGCCATCTGTCGGACGAACTTCAAACAACACAGAAATACTCCTCACGCCCCATAGAGCATGTATATAAAGTTTGGTCTAAATCGGTGCAGTAGTTCTTGAGTTACGGTGCAAAATCACAAAAAAAAAACTAAATATGGCGCCATTTGTCGGACGAACTTCAAACTACGCACAAACACTTCTTACGCCCCATAAAGCATGTATATAAAGTTTGGTCTAAATCGGTGCAGTAGTTCTTAAGTTACGGTGCAAAATCACAAAAAAAACTATATATGGCGCCATCTTTCGGACAAACTTCAAACTACACAGAAACACTACTTACGCCCTAGAAAGTATGTAGATGAAGTTTAGTCAACATCGGTGCAGTAGTTTTTGAGTTACGGTGCAGTAGCTCTTGAGTTACGGAGCAAAAACACAAAAATAATAAATACTGCGCCATCTGTCGGACGAACTTCAAACAACACAGAAATACTCCTCACGCCCCATAGAGCATGTATATAAAGTTTGGTCTAAATCGGTGCAGTAGTTCTTGAGTTACGGTGCAAAATCACAAAAAAAAATATGGTGCCATTTGTCGGACGAACTTCAAACTACGCAGAAACACCCCTCACACCCCAAAGAGCACGTATATAAGGTTTTGTCAACATCGGTGCAGTAGTTCTTGAGTTACGGTGCAAAAACACAAAAAAACTAAATATGGCGCCATCTGTCGGACGGCGTTATCGGATTTCAACCAAACTTCATATACACCATATATGGGCCACTGCCTACGTAGTGTATAAGTTTGGTTGAAATCGCACGACGCGTTTATGAGTAGTTCGGCGACGTACATATACGGACTTATTTTTATATATATAGATAACAGAATTCTCTAGATTTTTTTTATGAAATAAAGTTCATATTATACAAGTGAAAACTAGTGTCCTTTCCACGATGTCACCAGAAATCGTTCGGTCGAAAACCTTTATTGAATACAACAACAAATTTTCTAATGTTATTTTTGTTTGCAATGCAAGTTGTCGTTCGAACGATTTCTGGTGACATCGTGGGATAGGCCGTAAATGATGCATTAAATGTCTTTTAGTTCGTTTTTAATTATTTTGTCCAAATAAATATGTCATCAAATGCAACCTCCATGTTCAAACTCTTAAGAAAAGTCATTTTAGTAATTTAATTTATTGCACACCAGTGCGCTTTCTTGAATCAAGAGAGTATGAATATGAACTTTGCATACTATATATACACATACATGTATGAAAATTTATGAATATATATCATTGATGTCAGTTTCATAGCACAACTGTGGTAGCTAAACTCACACACATTCTTATTCTCTTTCATTTAGTCATCAATGAAACAGCAACGATAACACATGCGTACCGGATGTATAAAATTCTTTATAGATACAGTGAAAGAAAAAAAGTGGTATGCGAAAAATATTATATGCTTTTTGCGACATTGAATGTGTTTTGTGTTAAAAAACGTTTAATGAAAGAAATTAATATGTATTAAAAAGATATTTGGAGCAGTGTAATAAAAGTATTTTTTAAATAAATATTTTATTTGTTTAATTTTATTTATTTATTTATTTTATTTTAAATAAAAGGTAATTTCCTGAGCTCAGCTAGGAGCTCTAGGAATGTTGTTTAATAATTAATTTTAAAACAAAAATACATTGTCTTATATACTAGTTATGAGAATAAAGCTTAACCTATCTTAACATAAGAGAGAAAAGAAAAGGTATATGCTTAATAAGCAAATTGTTCCTTTTAGTTTCCCATGGTAGGCGCGCGGCGTGTGTCTCATAAGAAATTTGGAAAACATGGATTTTGTATTGTTTATATTTATTATATGAACACATGTGGTTATTAATTATGATTCATTCAAATGCATTATGCTGCGGCCTTCGATCAGACTGGTGACTGTCAAATAACATTTGTACAAAATACATATTTACGTTGCAGTCTGTTGAATGCATGAGTGTCAAATGTCCAGTGCAAAAATAATTTCAATGCCATTGGATGTTATGTATATTTGGTTAAACTTATGGAGAATCAAGGTAAATGAACAAAAGTGTGTTCAAGTAACATTTACTTAACGAGGAGATACTTGTTCCCCCATTCGGAATAAGAATCAAGTTATTTCTCAACATTCACATGTTAAATATCTTGGTATACACCTTGATCGACGACTTACATGGAAACACCACATTGATTCTAAGTTAACTCAAATGAAACTTAAACTAACTCAGGTACATTGGCTGATTGGTTGAAATTCAACACTTAGCCTAGACTGTAAACTTTTAATATACAAGTCGCTTTTAAAGCCAATATGGTGCTACGGAATTCAACTATGGGGCACTGCTTCAGCTTCAAATGTAGAGAAAATTCAACGCAGGCAAAATAAAATTTTACGCATGATAACATCGGCTCCATGGTACATCAAAAATTCAAATATACATCGTGATTTGAATATGCCACTAGTGACTGAAGAAATTGCAAAATACGCTGGCAAATATTTAACAAAACTCGAGTCACATCCTAATCCGCTTGCCCGTATTATTTTGAACTTTACTGGACACATCCGCCTAAAAAATAGGGACACAATGGCTCTTATTCACAGCACTCCAGATGGGACTTCTTGAAAATACTTTTATTTTTTTCCTTTTGATTATCACTACTTACATATGTATTATATATAACTACTACTAAGCTTATGTCCGACATTGGTCGTGCCTAATTATATTTTTTAGATTTAAGATTTGAATACTTATTGTTAGTTCATATATGAAGATACAATAAATAAAAATCATGCATTAAAAAAAACAAAAAAATGTATATTGCGGTCAAGTTGACTTAAAATGTTTACTATACAATCTTGATAGTAGTGATAGTTAGAACACGCTACACCTCCACCTTTTATAAGAATGTTCATATAACGTTAGTTCTATGGACATTCTTTTACACATAAAAAGTATTTTTGAAGTATAATTAATAATATAAAATCTTATTATAAAATATTAGGTTTTATTGGAAATGCGCATACCGTTTTAATTATTTAATATTATATAACTTAAGTCTATTCTTATGAACTATTTGTGTTTTATTTGTTTTCTTATCAAATATAGTTACATTATTTCTTAAGTCTATTTTCTTAATTTTGTAAGGTCCTATTATTTCTAACTTATGACCTGCTTCATTTTTCAGTAAAACTAGATCTCCTATTTTAAAGTTATAATCAATTATATCCTTATCATAGTTTAATTTTTGCTTAAGTTTATTTTTATCTAATAATTGTTGAGCTCTCTTATATGCTACTTCTTACCTAAATTTTGTTTCTTTGGCATAGTCCTCTATATTATATAGTGGTGCTACTTTATCTACATTAAAAATCTGAAAACTGTTAGGCGTTTTTGCAAAGACTAACTCATAGGGACAATAATTTTGTATTGTTGAAGGTGTTGTATTAAAACAATAAGTAAAATATTTTAGCCATTCGTCCCAATCATATTTGTCTATAGATATATAGGAACATACGTATTCATTGAAAGTTCTATGACTTCTTTCTATTGTGCCTACTGTTTGGTGGTGATGAGCTGTCGAAGTTAATTTTTCAATTTTTAGTAGATTACAAAGTTCTGTTAATATTGAATTTTTATATTCTGTTCCCATGTCCAAAATGATGGTCTTCATTGGACCATAGGTAAGTATAAAATTTTCAAATATTGCCTTAGCGATTGCTTTAGCGCTTTTGTCTTGTATTGGTATAGTTACTAAATATTTAGTTAAATCACATATTATTGTGATTGCGTATTCATTTCCAAATAATGATTTTGGGAATGGTCCTATTGTGTCTACCACTACCGTATAATATGGTTTTGTTGGCGTTGGTGTCACAGTCATTGGACTTTTGTTATGTTTTAAAGTTTTAGCAGTTTGACATTTATGACATGTTTTTACGTATTTAGATATGTCTTTGGACATATTTTTCCAATAGTAATATCTTTTTATTTTTTCTAATGTTCTATATATTCCACAACGTCCTCCTTCTATGGGATCATCGTGATATTTCAGCATAATTTCAAGAATTGCCTTGACATTCTTATTATTGATTTGGGTCACCTTATTTAGTAGCGCTACTTTAATTTTATTTAATATTTTATTGCCCATAATTTTAAATTCATTAATAGAGATAAATTCGAAAATTTTCTCACTAGGTGCCACTTGTAAATTATATATATTGTGTTTACCGGCCACTTTTTCGAGCCTAGAGAAAAATTGTCCTAAGTCAAAATTCTCGTTAGTAAACAAATCATTAATTTGTGTATATGTTACTATAGATTTTCCACGTTTGATATAACATCTTGCGGGGGAAATCTTTAGTTTATAGTATTTTCTGACGTCAGTGTTTGTTAAAGGTACATATATACTGGGCTTATCATTATTTTTATTTTTATCAAATTTATGCTGTTTATTTAGTGTATTACTATTCTTGTCTTTTGTATTGGTCATCGATCTAGTCGTGACTTTTAATATAGAACAAATTTTATTATTCATGTCTTTTAGGTCTTTTATTGTAATTCGCGATAAAGCGTCGGCAACATAGTTATCTTTTCCTATTGTATTGATCTTAGGGGAAAGTCCGAGTTTTCTAACTATTTTCGTGGTTTCTATTTCTTCAGTTGCTAAATTTTTGTCTCATTCCATTGTTACAATTGCTATTGTTAGTATATCTATTATAGTTATAGTTATTACTATTATTATTATTATTAAAAAAAGTTTAATAACTTTTTTTTTCTTTTCTTTTTAATTTTCTTCATTTTCTTGTCTTGTTAAAACGTAATTGATAAAAAAGGTACTGGTGTGTTTTAATATATCGTAAATTTTCTGATTTTCCATCAAAGTCTATAATAACCTTTGAAGCTGTATTTAAAAAGTCTACTACAGTTTGAGTCATTGTGGATTCAGTTATAGGCATAGAAATATTAAATGTTACACTTTCGTATATTGAATTTGGTAGTTCGATTTGTATCGATTTTTTATCGGCTAGTTTTGAAATTCTGCTTGTTAAATCAAGGAAAAATGCGTCTGCTGCTCTTTGGTGAGCTACTGTTAGTCTATTGTAATAAACATTAAATAAAACTCTTATTTCTTCTAATTTTTTAAGAATTATTTGAAAATTGTTTCATTTTTAATTGGTCTATCAATATTGATACACTTATATGACCGTTCTAAATCTTCTTTTATAATTCGTGTCTTATTCAAAATATCTTTCCATTCCATCAGTAAATTAAAAAAATTGCCTAAACGTTTATTTACAAATTTATGTATTTTACTGAATTATTGGTACTTATTATTTTCTTTTTCTACGCGTTCTGACCACCTTATTGCACGAATTGTCATATCTTCTACATGAGTATTGTTTAAAATATCGTCCTCATTTGGGACACCTGTCATTCCTATTATTCCCCAAATCTTTGCTAAATATTCTATTTCTTGTTCTAAGGAAATTCCTTCTTCTTCAAAAATAACATTAATATGTTTTTTGTTTTGTTTTCTATTTATGTTATCCATTATAATGGTCTTACAAAATTAATTACATTAAAAAATGAATTATAAAAGTATTATTTAACTTAAAATTTATTTATGTTAATATAGTGTTATAGTATTGAGGATAAAAAAAATATGTAGTTATAATGTTTGTCAACGGCGGTTAACGCCTACTGACCTAAGAGTGCACCGCAGTTAGTGCACTTCTTTATTAGTTTTTTAGTGTTTTTGTTATACTTATTTGTTGTTAAATTTTGCTGGCATCTTCCTTGGTTGATTTATATTGCTGTCTTCCCCTTATGGTGGTGGCTTTTTATATTTGTTGGTGGTTATTTAGGTTGTAGTAGTATAATTTACCTCAAATTGTAATGTTAATGATGCAAATGTAATAAAAGTAATGATGGCGAAATTTGGTAAACATCCCATTGCTGTAGTTGTTGTTGCTCTCTGGTTGCTTTCGCTTCTTTTGATTTATTCTGCCTTTTGGCCAGGCGGACATCTTCCACTGGCAGATCGTTTTTTTGGCTGATCTGCCAGGACCCAAAAAATAATAATTTCCGGGTGCTAAATAGCACTCTCAGGAATTGGCAGGATCGCCATGTAATAAAAGTATTTTTTAAATAAATATTTTATGTGTTTAATTTTATTTATTTATTTATTTTATTTTAAATAAAAGATAATTTCCTGAGCTCAGCTAGGAGCTCTAGGAATGTTGTTTAATAATTAATTTTAAAATAAAAATACATTGTCTTATATACTAGTTATGAGAATAAAGCTTAACCTATCTTAACATAAGAGAGAAAAGAAGAGGTATATGCTTAATAAGCAAATCATTCCTTTTAGTTTCCCATGCTAGGCGCGCGGCGTGTGTCTCATAAGAAATTTGGAAAACATGGATTTTGTATTGTTTATATTTATTATATGAACACATGTGGTTATTAATTATGATTCATTCAAATGCATTATGCTGCGGCCTTCGATCAGACTGGTGAGTGTCAAATAACATTTGTACAAAATACATATTTACGTTGCAGTCTGTTGAATGCATGAGTGTCAAATGTCCAGTGCAAAAATAATTTCAATGCCATTGGATGTTATGTATATTGCGGTCAAGCTGACTTTAAATGTTTACTATACAATCTTGATAGTAGTGATAGTTAGAACACGCTACAGCAGATTTACTAAACTGCGTCTCCTATAAAAATTTCAAAGACCAATAACTCGTGAAATATGGGCCGCAGCCAATTTTTTCTCTTATTTTTAAATTTTCTATCAGATAACATATTGAAAAATTTTTTTGCAGAAAAGTTCAGGATCCCATAACTCGGAAAATATGAGTCACCACTAACGTTTTTATTTAATTTTTTATTCTTATTTTTTATTTTTCTATCACATAGGATCCTTTTTATATATTTTTAGATGCTTTACTAAACTGTATTTGTTCCAAATATGTATTTTATCCTATGTACGAATGAGACAGCTTTTCTCACACACCCAACAATAGTTTTGTTTTTGACATCACTGATATATATTATCATATATGTGTATATAAGTGTCCATCATCCCATTGCCCTGAGGGCACTGCTAGCATTCTGCTTTGCATACGTACGCAGCACAACTATTAACAAAAATCTAAATCTATAGAAAATGCAAAATTATTTTATTGATATAAAAAAAAAAGAATCAGTAACATAAGAATTCTCGTATTTATTTGCTTAATGTGCTTTATAAGCAACTGAAACATGTACACTATATTTAAAAATTTCGCTGACATACTGAGCTCTCGTTGTACCTTCATAGTGAACAGACGTAATAGCGGAATTTTTCTTACATACAAACTAAACAAAAAAAAAATCATACAAAAAATATTCGTAGTACATATTAACTTTGATAAATAAGCTTTTTTTTTGCTTTGCTAATATTTTTATATATAGAAATAACAAAAACAAAAAAAAACCGTAAACAAAAAAACATACAAAGTTCCCTTGACGAATACTCTATATGAGTATCCCAAAGGAAAAAAATAGTGAAGTGAGTTCTAACGGCAGAAATGCCTATTTTGATGTGAGTTTTGATGCTCATAATGATAACAATAAAAATAAAAAATCTGATAATAGACTTGCTGTGAGTTCTGAAGCTCTAAATAAGAATCAAAAATCTGATAATAGACTTTTTCTAACGGCTAAACCACAATTTCGTCAGCGATCAACTTCGCTTTGTCCAATGCCAACTAGTGAATCGTTGACAATATTGCCAAGTACTTCTACATTTAACTCAGCGATATCATCCGCTTCGGGCTCGTGGTCATCACTTAAGCAAGTTGTCACTGAAGATAAGAGCAGCCCAAAACCCAAGGTCCAAGTCGGAATGGACAGATACATTACAATTTTAAAGCGCGGGCGAAGCCCAAATTCTACTAAAATTGCATCTGCTCCAAAGATGTCTAGGGATAACAGCGCATCCTCTACTAATCGGCAAAACCGTTTTAAAATATTGCAAGATGACAATGACAAACGCGCTGAATCTGCGAATAAAACTTCCAAGCCGCAACCAATATATTTAAGAGAAAAAAACTCAAACGCTCTTATTAAAAAATTAATTTCGGTCATTGGTGAGAATAAATTTCACATTGTTCCAATAAAACGTGGTAATATTGATGAAACGAAAATTCAAATTTATGAAGAAAGAGATTTTCGAAAAATGGTTTCTGAATTTGAAAAAAGTAAAAAAAATTTCTACACATATCAGCTCAAGTCAATTCCTCGTTGTACCTTCATAGTGAACAGAAGTAATAGCGGAATTTTTCTTATATACAAACTAAACAAAAAAAAAAGCATTAAAAAAATATTCGTAGTACATATTAACTTTGATAAATAAGCATTTTTTTGCTTTGATAATATTTTTACATATAGAAATAACCCTTGAGGAATACTCTTTATGAGTACCCCAGAGGAAAAAAATAGTGAAGTGAGTTCTAACGGCAGAAATGCCTATTTTACTGTGAGTTTTGATGCTCATAATGATAACAATAAAAATAAAAAATCTGATAATAGACTTGCTGTGAGTTCTGAAGCTCTTAATAAAAATAAAAAATCTGATAATAGACTTTTTCTAACGGCAAAACCACAGTTTCGTCAGCGATCAACTTCGCTTTGTCCAATGCCAACTAGTGAATCGTTGACATTATTGCCTAGTACTTCTACATTTAACTCAGCGATATCATCCGCTTCGGGCTCGTGGTTAACAATTAAACAAGTTGTTACTGAAGACAAGAGTAGTACAAAACCAAAGGTACAAGTACGAATGGACAGATATATAACCATTTTAAAGCGCGGGCGAAGCCTAAATTCTACTAAAATTGGATCCGCCCCAAAGATGTCTAGGGATAACAGCACATCTTCTATCAATCTTCAAAATCGTTTTTCATTATTGCAAGACAAAAACGACAAGCCCGCTGCATTATCGCAAAAGTCTTTTAAGCCACCACCTATTTATCTGAGAGAAAAAAAATCAAACGCGCTTCTAAAAAATCTACTGTCGACCATTGGTGAAAATACTTTTCACATCATTCCAATTAAACGAGGTAATATTGATGAAACTAAAATCCAAATATATGATGAAAAAGATTTTCGAAAAATTGTTAGTGAGTTTGAAAAAAATAAAACAAATTTTTATACATATCAACTTAAGAGTGCTAAAGGCCTACAAATAGTATTAAAGGGCATAGATTCATATGTTGAGCCTGAAGAAGTAAAATGTGCACTTATCGAACAAGGATTTAAGGTAAAAAATGTTACCAATATAATCAATAGAGAGAAGATTCCCCAGCCTCTATTTCGTGTTGAACTGGAGCCGAATGATATACAGTTAAAGAAAAATGAGACGCACCCAATTTATAGTCTAAAAAACCTTTTACACCGAAAAATCACAGTTGAAGAGCCACGTAAGCGTTCAGGTCCCGTACAGTGCCATAATTGCCAAGAATATGGCCACACAAAAACCTACTGCAAATTACCTACAGTTTGTGTTATCTGCGGTGAATTGCATGGTACTGCTAACTGTACCAAGCCAAAGTACAAGCAGAAAAGAAATGCAGTAATTGTGGACGTAATCACACTGCTAACTACAGAGGATGCCCTGTATATTCTTTCGTTAAACAGGCTATGGGCCATAAATCTAAATTAGCTCCAGTTCAATCAGCAAATGCTTACTCCGCCACTCTTCCTCAAACTAGCCAACTAGTTATTTCACGTGTATCGTATGCCGATGCTACTAAGACTAGTTCTATTCCCACACAAAATGTTCCACCGCCAAGTAATTCAACGAATGCAAACTCTACTTTTAACTTTAGTCGTCTTGAAGCTACTATTGAGAATCTGGTGCTAACTATAAAAAACTTTACAACAAATATGACTAGCATGATGCAAGAAATGCTGAGAATGCAGAATACTCTGCTTCAAGCATTAGTCAACAAACCATGAACACGTTAAAACTATATTTCTGGAACGCAAACGGCATTCACCAACATAAAAATGAACTTGAGCACTTCCTCACGGAAAAAAATATTGATATAATGATGGTCTCTGAGACTCACTTGACTTCGAGAAGCTGCTTTAAAATAAATGGTTACACTCTATATGATTCAAAGGACCTGAGAGGGAGAGCATGCGGTGAATCAGCAATTCTAATTAAGTCAAGACTCAAACACTATATCCTTGAAAACGTTAGTGAAGAATATATGCAAGCTACGAATATTTTCGTAGAAAATTTTTGTGCGAATTTCGTGATATCATTAATTTACTCACCTCCCAGATTTTCAGTTACCGAAGATCAGTATGAGAAGTTCTACAAATCGCTTGGATCTTGTTTCGTGGCAGCTGGTGACTACAATGCAAAACATACGTACTGGGGCTCGCGTCTTGTTACACCTAGAGGTAGAGCGTTGTTTAATACAATTTCAAGAATGGGCTTAGATGTCATTTCGAGTGGGGAGCCTACTTACTGGCCTACCGATGTAAGAAAAATTCCAGATGTTATAGATTTTGGCGTCACGAAAAATATCCATAGGGACTTAATTCACGTAGAGGGCTCTGTAGATCTGTCCTCCGATCACTCTCCCACAATAGTTACAATTTTCAACCCACTAAGAAGTGATTTAACTAACTCATATGCGAAAACGATTAACAGGGTCAAGTGGCTAGGATTCAAAAAATATATTAGTAGTCACTGCGTAGAAAACATTCAGCTAAGATCACCTGATGATATTGAATTTAATATTGCCAATCTTAACGAATATATTAAACAGGCTGCTGAACATGCCACTACTTCCTATCCGCAGACTGGCTTTAATAGAATTTATTCTACGGAAATTGAACGTCTTGTATGTGAAAAAAGGAGAGCTAGAAGAGAATGGCAACAACACCGATCACCCCTAAATAAAATCAGACTTAAAGAATGTACAAAACGACTCAAAGAGCTGCTATCATCGGAAAAGACTGCATTACTGGAAAAGTATTTAGAAGGTCTTGATGTAACGTCAACATCTAATTACTCTTTATGGCGCGCTACTAGAAATCTTAAAAGACCCGTTGATCTTAAATCACCACTGCGTACTTCGAACGGAGGCTGGACAAGAAGCGATAGTGAGAAAGGTAACTTATTTTCTGAGCATTTAAAATCTGTATTCACTCCGAAATCATGTACTGGTGCTGCCGGATTACCGAGTGTAGTATCTCTACCCCCTCGTCCCTTAAGGTTTAAGATGCGTGAACTACAAAAAATAGTTGCTGAACTCGACCCTAAGAAAGCTCCAGGTATTGATGGCATTAGTAACAAGATGCTGATGAACTTGCCTCATATTGCAATAAGAATTTTGCTATTTATTTTTAATGCCAGTTTACGAATGCAGTATTTTCCACATAACTGGAAACTTGCCAAGATTAAAATGATTCCAAAGCCAGGCAAAGATCTTACCAAGGCTGAGTCATATAGGACTATAAGCTTACTTTAAACAATTTCAAAGCTTTTCGAAGAGCTGGTCATGACTAAATTGTCCACAATTTTAGCTGATACTGGGTGCATCCCGGACCATCAATTTGGCTTTAGAAGTCAGCATAGCACTATTGAGCAAACGCATAGATTGGTTCAAATTATAAGGAGGACTTTTGAAGAAAAGAAGTATTGTTCTGCCCTTTTTATTGATGTTTATCAGGCATTTGACAAAGTATGGCACAAAGGCCTAGTTTTAAAATTGAAGACATACCTGCCAATAAATATACAAAAGCTTTTGGAAAGTTATATTCTTGATAGAAAGTTTACTGTTGTGGAAGGAGACTTCATGAGTGTACCCGAATCTATATCTTTTGGTGTGCCACAGGGTAGTATTCTGGGGCCAGTCTTGTATCTAATATATACTTGTGATATGCCTGTGAGCAATAACATCCACACTTCTACATTTGCCGATGATACAGCCTGTTTGAGTATTCACAAAAATCCTGATGAGGCATCCCGCAATCTCCAAGCACACATTACCCAGCTTGAAATATGGTTGAACTTATGGAGCATTAAAGTCAATGAACAAAAGTGTGTTCATATAACGGTTACCCTAAGAAAAGATACCTGTTCCCCCATTCGAATCAACAATCAAAATATTACTCAACATTCTCAAGTCAAATACCTTATACACCTTGATCCAAGGCTTACATGGAAATATCATATTGACTGTAAGTTAACCCAAATGAAACTTAAATTGACTCAAATATATTGGTTAATTGGCAGAACTTCAACACTCAGCCTAGACTGCAAACTTTTGATATACAAGTCGCTTTTGAAGCCAATATGGTGCTATGGCATTCAGCTGTGGGGCACTGCTTCAGCTTCAAATGTAGAGAGAATCCAACGAAGGCAAAACAAAATTTTACGTTTGATAACATCTGCTCCATGGTGCGTTAAAAATTCAAATATTCATCGTGATTTAAATATGCCACTAGTGAGTGAAGAAATTGCAAAATACGCAGGCAAATATTTAACTAAACTCGAGTCACATCCTTATCCGCTTGCCCGTAATATTTTGAGCTTTACTGGACACATCCGCTTAAAAAAGAGGGACACAAGGGCTCTTATACCCAACACTCCAGATGAGACTGCTTAAAAACACCTCTTTTTGATTATCACTACTTATGTATTATTTATAACTATCACTAAGCTTATGTCCGATATTGGTCGGGCCTAATAATTATATTTAGATTGAAGATTTGATTACTTATTGTTAGTTTATTTTTGAAGATACAATAAATAAATATGTATATGAAAAAAAAAAAATATCAGCTCAAGAGTGCTAAGGGTCTGCAGATTGCTCCCGAAGAAATAAAAGATGCACTCGTCCTCCAGGGACTTATGGTAAAAAATGTATCCAATATAATAAATAGGGAGAAGATCCCACAACCTCTATTTCACATTGAACTTGAGCCGAATGATATAAAATTGAGAAAATATGAGACCCATCCAATATATAATTTAAGATATCTCTTATATCGAAAAATAACCCTTGAAGAACCACACAAGCGTTCAGGACCCGTACAGTGCCATAATTGTCAAGAATATGGCCATATTAAAACTTACAGTAATGTTTGAAGTCTTGTTATCACATGACGTGTTTTTTAAGAACTCTCGTTGATAACTTTATTCATTCGCAGTGTTGTGATACAACAAGACAATCAATGAAAAAACCCAAAAACAATCACAAGAAAAAAAAACTATAAAATAAAATAACAATTATAAAAAGGAAAAAAAAAACAAAAAACAAAAACAATATCATCAATCAAAATTAAACGGTCACATACCTGTGACAATACGAACGCAATGAGCGTTAAACACAAGAATAAAAAAACAAAAGCAAATGATAATGTACCAAGTACGTCAAATTTCAACAATTATTTTTCTCCGCTTCAAACAATCGAAGAAGATAAAAGTAATGATGACGAAATGATAATGGAAAAAACTGTTAAAATACACGTTCCACCAATAACAATATTGAAAGTTAAAACAGAAGAAGTCCATGAGCTCTGTAAGCTGAGCAAAATATCAGATTACGCCATAAGAAAAATCTCAATCGGCCTGAAATTGTTCTTAAAATCTAAAACAGATTTTGAAACAATTAATAATTCTCTTAAAAACAAATATGAGTATTTCACTTATGCTACGAAAAGTGAAAGGCCATACAAAGCTCTCCTTTTTGGTATGGATAAAAGAGATCCAAAAATCTAAACTAAATGCGCCAATTGCAATGGCTTGCACAAGGCTACTTTCGATCAATGCCCTAGCAAAATCAACTTTTTAAATATCTGACAACGTTCGCAATCAGTACAAGGACGTAGCTTTCGTAATAATTATAGACGTCAGGCAAATGGCAACTATAACAGCAATTATCCTAACACACTACTTCAAAGTGTACAAGCCTCATCCGGTAACTGGATATCACAAAGAGATGTCATTAATAACAGAAGTGGTAATAACACCAATATCGCTGGCAGTCCTAACGAACTATTTTCTTTAGAAGAAATTAAAAACCTAACGCTAGAGTTAATAACTAAACTTAAAAACTGTAAATCTAAAGGTGACCAATTCGAGGTCATCACAAACCTTGCAGTTAAATTTTTATCATAATGGCTCAAAATGACATCAATGTGATAACTTGGAATGCAAGAGGCGTTCGAAATAAGAGACTAGAATTGTTTCAATTTTTAATTTCTAATAATATACACATCTGCCTAGTTACTGAAACAGGGTTAAAATCGGACATATCTATTAGACATAACGAATTTTATGTGTACAGAAATGACAGAATTAATGCAAGAGGAGGTGAGGTAGCAGTAATAATAAAAAAAAATATCCCTCACCAACTAATTCCCATAGTTAATACTAACCTTATTGAGAATATTGGAGTGAAAATTTTTACTAACACTGATTCTATAAATATTTACTCATGTTACTTTCCTGGTGGCTTATTAGGCAGAGACGGTATAAGGAGAAGACAATTTGCTTCTGATATTCACAAACTTAGTCGTGATAATAAATATTTGCTGGGTGGCGATTTGAATTGTAGACACCAGTCATGGGGTTGCTTAAGGGCGAATGGCTGGGGAAATATCTTACACGAAAAGTTGGATTCGTACAATATTGAAATGATATATCCGAGTGAACATACTCACTTTCCTTCTAGTGCGCAATCCTCCACTCTTAACATCTTTTTAACAAATTTACGTTGTATTATGTCTCCTGCAGAAGTGTTAAATGACTTAAGTTCTGACCACTTGCCAGTGAAGGTAGTCTTGAATACTTCTTATAATAACACAACATCTTTCAACTACGATTATGTCAATGCTAACTGGAATAGCTTTACTAGATTCATAAATCAACACCTTAACTTACCAAACATTAACAGTATCACGAACTGTGCACATGCTGATAACCTTATCCTAAACTTTAAACAGGTTTTAAACGACGCAATTGAATGTAGTGTTCCTAAAAGATATACTTCATATGTAAGGAAACGATTACCGTACTTCGTGAAAAACATGATTCAACAAAGAAATAACTTACGGCGAGATTGGCAACGATATAGGAACATAAACGACCAGTATCAAATTAAAATTTTAAATCAAAAAATTCGTGAAGAAATTGAAAAAAATTAGAAATAAATCATGGAATCATTTGTTGTCAAATCTTGATAAACGCTCTCCACCATTGTTAAACAAAACGGTCACCGTTATAGTACCAACCAAGAAAAAGGTGAAATTTTGGCTCAAACATTTGCTCTGAACCATTCCATTTCAGCAAATCTTGGAAACCCTTATACAAATGCATTGGTTGATAATACTCTTGAATCATTTCTATCGTTGAATGTTAATCATGCAGATAAATTCTCAATAACTACCACAGAAATCGTTGGCATAATCAAGTCTTTTAAGAATAGAAAATCGCCAGGAATTGATGGTATCAACAATAGATGTTTAAAAGCACTTCCCCGAAAGGGAATTAGATTCTTAACAGTCATTATGAACTCTTGCCTAAAGCTTTGCTATTTCCCACAAGAATTTGAAGAATCCAAAGTCATTCCAATTAAAAAACCAAAAAAACCTCCAGATTTCCCTTCTTATTACCCTCAATAAGTAAAATTTTGGAAAAAATCATCAAAACTAAATTAGTAAATTTTATGGAAATCAATAATATTATTCCCAGCAGTTTGGTTTTCATAGAGAACACAATACTGCACATCCACTGATAAGAATAAGAAACATAGTCAACAAAAACTTTAATCTCCAAAAATCAACGGGCATGGTCTTGCTTGATGTCAAATCTGCTTTCGACTCAGTATGGCATGACGGGCTCATTTTTAAAATGATAAGTTTTAACTTTCCTATACAGCTTATCAAGATCGTTCATAGTTTTCTACAACTTTGAACTTTTAAAGTTCATATCGGTTCATACTCTTCTGAGTCTGTTTATCTCATAGCAGGATGTCCGCAAGGCTCCTTTCTGTCTCCTATTCTTTACAATTTATACACAGCAGATATCCCCCAGTTAGACTACTGTACTATGTCAATATTTGCTGACGATACAGTGGTACTCAGCTCCGAAATATTGTCTATAGATGTTATTACTAATCTTCAAAGAGCCTTAACTGAACTGCAATCGTATTTCAATAAATGGAAAATTTTGTTAAACTCTGACAAAACCCAAGCAATATATTTCACTAGAAAACGCAAAGATTGTTTTCTACCACAGCATTGTATTATGTTTGACAATAATGCCATCCATTGGGAACAAAAAGTTAAATATCTAGGTGTTATGCTTGACGCTAAAATGAAATTTAAAGACCACATACCGTATATAATAAATAAGGTAAACATGCTAACTCGAATTTTATATCCCTTTATAAACAGGAATTCAAAACTGAGTATTTATAATAAAAAATTAATTTTAAAGTCCATTTTCCATTCTGACATTTTCTATGCAGCTCCTGTTTGGTCCACAAGTGCGAATTGTCATTTACAAAAACTGCAAATATCGCAAAATAAATTACTGAAATTAATTTATAATCTTTCATGGTTTTTTTCGACTGAGCGACTACACTCTCTTGCGGGTATTGAATTAGTTACAGAAAAGATAATTAGACTTACTGAGAATTTTAACACCAGATGCTTGATTTCTGGTTATGAACATGTAAATGAACTAGCTCATCATAATTAGGATTGTAAGTAGGTTAGGTTACCCTACGTCTCGACTAGCAATAAATATGACGACATATATTGCAGCAGTTGTCAAAATTAAATTATTGCTAGTGGAGACAGCTCATTGCAGGAACTTGCAATATATGTTGCAATAATTGTCAACGCATTTTCGTTAACAATTATTGCAAGCGTGAAACGTCAAACTCGGTGTTAATTTATGTTCGACTTTTCTGTATTACATTTGACATTTATATAATATTAGTGAAATTGGGAAAATATACATATGATGTATAATAAAATAGGAAAATAGTCTCTTAAAAACTTGTGTAGTAAAATAATTTGTATTGTTATAAATTTATAAACATAAAAATTCGTTCGATTAACCAGATATTTACAAGTGAATTGTATTTTGTTCTGCACCTTTCCTGTTGACTTTTCCCATATTTTGAGCTACGAATTCCCATAGCCTTAACATAAGTAAAGAAATCAGCAATATTGTTATGTTATTCTGCCGGCGTTATTGCTATATTGCCAACATATTTATTGCTAGTCGAGAAGGGGGGTTAAGTTAGTTATTTAAAATTTAAAAAAAAAATAGTTATATAGGTTTTTGGTAATTTTTTTCCTCCAATAAAATTTTTTTTGTACATATGTACATATAAAACTTTAATTAATTAATTGTATTAATAAAGTAGAAAAAGATAAAAATCTTGAACGCTTTAAAATCTATGTATATAAATTAAGTAAGCTGTAAATATTATAAAAAGCAAATAAATTGAACAATTGAACTAAAACTTACTGCAAATTACCTACTGTTTGTGTTGTGTGCGGCGAGTTACCCGGCACTGCTAGTTGCAATAAACCAAAAGATCAAAGTGACAAAAAATGCAGTAATTGTGGAGGTAATCACACCTACACACTAACTACAAAGGTTATCCTGTGTACTCTTTCGTCAAACAGACTATGAGGAAAACACCTAAATTGGCCCCAGCCCAATCAGCAAACGCTTTATCAGCCTCTATTGTGCAAGTGAGGCAACCAGTTAGTTCCCGTGTATCGTATGCCGATGCTGCTAAGACTAATTCTATTCATAATAGTAGCCTTGAAGCTACTATTGATAATCTGGTGCAGACTATAAATAATTTTACAACAAATATGACTAGGTGCCAGAAATGCTGCGAATGCAGAATACATTGCTTCAAGCTTTAGTTAACAAACCATGAACACGTTAAAAATATGTTTTTGGAACGCAAACGGCATTCGCCAACATAAAAATGAACTTAAGCACTTCCTCACGGAAAAAAATATTGATATAATATTGGTCTCTGAGACTCATTTGACTTCGAGAAGCCTTTTTAAAATTTATGACTACACCTTATATGATTCAAAGGACCCGAGAGGAAGAGTATGCGGTGGATCAGCAATTTTAATAAAGTCAAGACTCAAGTATTATATTATTGACAACATTTGTGCAGAACATTTACAAGCAACGAATATTTGTGTCGAAAATTTTTGCACTAATTTTGTCATATCATCAATTTACTCTCCTCCTAGATTTGCAATTACTGAGGATCAATATGAGGATTTTTACAAATATCTTGACCCTTGCTTCGTAGGTATATAATTGTAAACATACATTCTGGGGTTCGCATCTTATTACTCCCAGAGGTCAAGCGTTGTTCAATACAATTTCCAAAATCGGCTTGGACGTTATTTGGAGTGGGGACCCCACTTACTGGCCTACTGACATACATAAAGTTCCGGATGTTATAGATTTTGGCGTCATGACAAATATTTCTAGGGAATTAATTCACGTAGAAGCTTCCCTAGATCTATCGTCCGATCACTCTCCTACGATCGTTACAATCTGTAGCCCACTAAGAAGTGCTCTACCTTACTCATATGTGAAGATGGCCAGTCGTGTTAATTGGCTGCGATTCAAAAAATATCTTAGTAGTCATTGCACGGAAAACATTACGCTAAGAACTCATGATGATGTTGATTCAAACATTGCCAATCTTAACAAAAATATTAAGCAGGCTGCTAAACATGCCACTACCTCCCATCCGCAGACTGGGTTTAATAGACTATATTCTACAGATATTGAACGTCTCGTATGTGAAAAAAGAAGAGCTAGAAGGGAATGGCAACAGCACAGATCACCCCAGAATAAAATTAGATTTAAAGAGTGCACTAAACGACTCCAAGAGCTGCTTGCACATGAAAAAACTGCATCTCTTAAAAACTATCTGGAAAATCTTGATGTCACACCAGCATCAAATTACTCTTTATGGCGCGCTGCTAGAAAGCTTAAAATACCCGTTGAGTTTAAACCACCTCTGCGCACATCTACCGAAGTTGGGCAAGAAGCGATACTGAAAAGGGTAACATATTTGCTGACCATTTAAAATACGTATTTACCCCAAACACATGTACTGGTGTAATTGATTTGCAAATTGTAGTCGCTCTACCCCCTCAAGAAATAAAGTTTAAGACGCGTGCTGTACAAAAACTAATTGCTGAACTCAACCCGAAGAAAGCTCCGGGTTTTGATGGAATTAGTAACCAGATGCTTATGAAGTTGCCTCGTATTGCAATTAGAATACTGTTATATACTTTAATTGCCATTTCACGACTGGAGTATTATCCACACAGCTGGAAACTTGCCAAAGTTAAAATGATTCCAAAGCCGGGCAAAGACCTTACCAAGGCTGAATCATACAGGCCAATAAGTCTCCTATCAACAATTGCAAAGCTTTTCGAAAAACTGCTCATGACAAAATTTTCCCCAATTCTAGTTCGTAGTGGGTGCATACCGGACTATCAATTTGGTTTTAGAAGTCAGCATAGCACCATTGAACAAACTCATAGATTGGTCCAATTTATAAGAAGAACATTTGAAGAAAATATTACTTCCCGGAAGTTCACTGTTGTGAAAGGAGACTTTATGAGCATCCCTGAAACTATCTCATCCGGAGTGCCAGAGGGGAGTATACTGGGGCCAGTTTTGTATTTGATTTATACTTGTGATATGCCTCTGAGCAGCAATATCCACACTTCCACATTTGCTGATGATACAGTCTGCCTTAGTATGCATGAAAGTCCTTGCGAGGCACCTCGATATCTTCAAGAACACACTACCCAGCTGGAACTATGGTCAAACTTATGGACAATTAAGGTAAACGAACAAAAGTGTGTTCAAGTAACATATACATTACCAAGAGATACTTGTTCACCCATTCGGATTAACAATCAAGTTGTCCCTCAACATACTCATGTAAAATATCTTGGTATACACTTTGATCAACGGCTTACTTGGAAACACCACATTGAGTCTAAGTTAACTCAAATGAAACTAAAATTAACTCAGGTACATTGGCTGATTGGTAGAAATTCAACCCTCAGTCTAGATTGCAAACTTTTGATATACAAGTCACTTTTGAAACCTAGATGGTGCTACGGAATTCAACTATGGGGTACTGCTTCAGCTTCCAATGTCGAGAGAATCCAACGAAGGCAAAACAAAATTTTACGTTTGATAACATCGGCTTCATGGTACTTTAAAAATTCTAATATACATCGTGATTTAAATATGCCACTAGTGATTGAAGATATTGCAAAGTATGCAGGCAAATATTTATCAAACCTCGAGTCACATCCTAATCCGCTTGTTCGTAATATTTTGAACTTTACTGGACACATCCGCCTAAAAAAGAGGGATAAAAAAGCTCTTATACTCAACACTCCAGATGGGACTGCTTGAAAATACTTTTTATTTATTTTTCTTCCTTTTGATTATCACTACTTATGTATTATTTATAACTATCTCTAAATTTATGTCCGACAGTGGTCGGTCCTAATAATTATATTTTAGATTTAAAATTTGAATACTTATTGTTAGTTCATATGTGAAGATACAATAAATAAAAATTTTGTATTAAAAAAAAAAGTATATTAGGGCGAATGCAAATATACAGTTCGCGCGCTAATTGATTCTGCATCTGAGGCAGCTTTCATTTAACGAAAACTACAAAACTGTCTGGGCCTTAGCACGCAATCTTCGCAAACTCAAATACATGGATTAGGTGATTCAATAACTGCTACCTCAGCGCAGACATGACCCATTAAAATAGGCTCTTCTATCGATCCATCTGACAGGTCAGCTTACATATTACCCCCCATCATCGCCGGCATACATCACTTTTTCACATTTGCAGTTAGCCGATACTTACCGCAGCTGTGGGTCCGAAATGGACCTACTTCTCGGTGGAGATGTCTACCCAAAAATAATTCGAGATAGGCTGCATTGCGATAGACAACAGTCTTTGGTTGCGCAGAAAACTGCTTTCGGATGGATAATTACCGGCAAGGTAACCGAAAATCCAAGTAAAAAGGTAATTCTATCATTTTATAACACCGTCGCGTTAAATAATCACCTTTGACGTTTCTGGGAGCTTGAAGATCTTCCGAAGAAAGCAAAATCATCACTAGATGACATATACAGCCAGAATCTGTACACCTCGACTACCTTCCGCAATTAAGATGGTCGATACGTTGTATCACTTCCTTTTAAACAAGAACACCCCGACAATTTAAATATTGGTCAATCCCAAAAAATCGCGTTATCCCAATTTCTACGAAATGAAGCGCGCTTGATCAAAAACCCCCAACTCAAAGCTGAATATGATCGAGTTATTACCGAATATTCTGCTCTTGACCAAATGGCCAAGGTAACTCCCATAAGTGGTGACTTATTATTTGCCCCACCACGCTGTTTTAAATTCCGAAGCACCACAACCAAATTACGTGTGGTGTTTAATGCATCAAGTCCCTCAGCAAATGGCGTCAGCCTCAACGATTTGCTTTATACTGGCCCAGTTCCACAAGCAGACTTAATGATCTTAATATTAAGATGGAGATTTTTCCGCTACGTTTTTAGCGCGGACATCGAAAAGATGTACCGCCAAATTTTAGTCCACCCCTCTCATACCCCCTTTCAGCGAATTTTACATCGAACTTCGCCAACTGAATTCATTCAAGACCACGAATTAAAAACAGTCACCTTTAGCGTGGCCCCCTACCTAGCAAACAGGACGTTGCTAAAACTCGCCAAAGAGAGCGAAACCGATTACCCTGATGTGGTCGAAGTCTTACAAAACTATATGTATGTCGACGATGTCCATTCTGGAGCACATACCATATCATCGGCGCTAAAATCACGCGATGAACTCATAAAAGTTCTTGCTACAGCAGGCTTTTCGCTTCGAAAATGGACGGCAAACAATGAAATGTTCCTACAAGGACTACCGTCGACACACTTGCTGGATAAAGAGTTTCTAAAATTGCACTGTACAACAGCCAAAATAGCCTTTCGATAAAAGTATGCGGACTATATGGATTTCGATGCGTTAAATTCAAATCTGCTGTCAGTTTTTCTCTATCACGTAGAGATTTTTTTTATGGGCGTGGCTAATTTTGGCCCCTAAATTAGTCGGCCATACTAATATATTTTACTATAACTCGAAACCCGCTATTTCGATTTTAATAGATAATAAACCAAAAGACGCGCCAAAAAATTTTGTTAAAAAATATTAATAATCATTTTTTACCTATTTCTTATGGTTTTGAAGTTGTTCAGAATTTAAAAAAGAAAAAAGTTTTTTTTATGCAAAAATCGCGTATTTTTTTTACATGAAAATTACAATAAAAAAATCAGAAACTCACAAGTTTCATATTTTTTTCATTTTTCTTAAAACCACATATCCTAGGAATAAAACAAGCTATAAAACGTGTAAATCCAGCAATAAATCTTGATTTTATTCACAATTTAAAGTTCTGTTACCTGCCCGCAATGCCCTTTCAATAGCATTACCAGATGTCAGTGATGGGAAATGAGATTTGCATTTCGGTATCAAAAACAAATTTTTTTAGTACTTTTTTGATCCCGAGAGTACCAAAAATTATAATATTTCTTATTTAAATTTTATTAAAAAAAATTATAAGAAATTCATTTACAAAAAAGGAACACATAGGTACAAATATACAAATAGGTGTAGCCTGGATTAGACTTAATACTGTTGGAACATAAAGCTTGCCTCCGTATTCCATAGCTCGCTAAAGCTAAAGCTAAATTCGACCGCTAAAATGCTGAATAAATAGAAAATTTAAAATTTTTGGCGATGACATAAAGCAATAAAATTTCGGCGAATTACATTTTTAAGCCATTACCTGATTTATCAATACCCGTTTGAAAATTGCATTCGTAGCCGAAAATCGACAAGTTGATTTTATGGATTATTAGCGATAGAGATTTAGCTTTAGCGAGTTACAGAATACGATGGCTGTTAATTTATATTTTGTTTTCATGAAATTTTGGTAAAAGAAAATCCTTTCGACATTTACAGCGGAGTGAAGCATGGATAAAATTCCGTAAGCTACTCTCGATATATCAGGGAACATGTATTCATCTAATGCGTTTTTATATAAGCCAGTGCTCTATATTGGTTGTTAATATTTCAAATTATTTTTCTTTTCTTTTTTTCTTTTCCCTGGTAACATTTTAATTAAAATTGGTATAATGATATTGGTTTAACAGATAAAATACTTTCAGGGGGAAACTTACTAAACCAAACTAACATTTTATTGTCAAAGTCCACTTTTTTAAACTTTTCAAAATTTTCTTTAAACTGATTTAAAACAGTTGTTTCAATATATCAACTTCTGTGCCACATAAAATATCATTGAATGAAATATTGATATTGATATTTAATTGTGGTTACACTTTTCTAAAAGATCTTTCTATTTGTCGAAAAAACAATTTAATTCTTGGCAAAATATATGCATGTGCGAGTCTTCTGACTGCATTTCTAAGTTGCCCGTGAGAGTATCAAATTTCTTAGGGGAGTACTACGGTACTTTTTCATGTCAAACAGTATAAAAAAAAGTACGATCGTACCAACTTTCCCATCACTGCCAGATGTAAATGTGACTGCATTTAATGCATTACACAAATTTTTCCATTTTTAGGTACCTGCTTTAAATTGTGAATAAAATCAAGATTTATTGCTGGATTTTCACGTTTTATAGCTTGTTTTATTCCTAGGATATGTGGTTTTAAAAAAATGAAAAAAATATGAAACTTGTGAGTTTCTGATTTTTTTTATTGTAATTTTCATGTAAAAAAATTACGCGATTTTTGCATAAAAATAACTTTTTTCTCTTTTAAATTCTGAATAACTCCGAAACCATAAAAGATAGGTAAAAAATTATTATAAATTTTTTTTAACAAAATTTTGTGGCGCGTCTTTTTGTTTATTATCTATTAAAATCGAAATAGCGGTTTTCGAGTTATAGTAAAATATATTAGTATGGCCGACTAATTTAGGGGCCAAAATTAGCCACGCCCATAAAAAAAAAGTTCTACGTGATAGAGAAAAACTGACAGCAGATTTGAATTTAACGCATCGAAATCCATATAGTCCGCGTAATTTTATCTAAAGGACAGCCAAAAAATGTTATTTTGTTGTACAGTGTTGTCAGACTCCAGTATAACCAAGACCTTAGGCCTCAGATAGAACGCTGGAGGCGATTATTTTTATTTCAAACTTAAAACTACCCCCAATCGCAATTTCACTACAAAGAGATGTGTGCTATCTGAAATAGCAAGATTATTCGACCCAGCAGGTTGGCTGTCACCCAAAATCATCGTAGCAAAAATCATTATGCAGCAAATATGGAAAGATGGTACCAACTGGGACGAAGATTTGAATCCCCCGACGATGCAAAAGTGGCATGAATTCCTTGACGACTACTTAAACATCGAACAATTCAAAATTCCCCGCTTCATTGATTTTGATCCCGCCTATAAGGTCCAACTACACGTTTTTTGTGACGCGTCCGAAAAGGCGTATGCAGCAGCCATTTACCTTCGCTCTGAGTTCCAAGGATATGTCGCCAATCATCTTCTGGCAGCCAAAACGAAAGTTGCGCCAGTGAAATTCGTTTCCTTACCTAGGAAAGAGTTATACGGAGCTGAACTACTGGCAAACATGATAGAGTCTACTCAATCTCAGCTCAACCTCAAGAATTACAAAATCTTCTTGTGGACAGATTCCACCATTGTGTTGGCGTGGCTGAAAAAACCGGCTCACAACTGGAAAACTTTCGTTGAAAATCGAATTTCCTCCATTATTGAAAAGGTATGCAAGGATTGTTGGTCTCACGTGGACTCCAAAAATAATCCAACTGATCTGGCATCTCGAGGTATGACGTTTACTGAATTGTCATCAAACGATTTGTGGTGGCATGGACCTTTATGGCTAAAACTTCCTCATAATGAATGGCCATCATGATTTTGAAACTGAAGAAGAAAAACGGTCAGTACGCGTTCTTACCACTATAGTACATCCCGAAGATATTCTTACCAGTCTTTCTGACCTTCCTCGTGCATTACGAGTCATATGTTACATTTTTCGTTTTTACTACTCGTTTTTACTACCGCCTATGCGCCAAACAAAAGTCTGATCACATCAACAACGAGCTCCCAGCTAAAGAAATAATTGTCGTCAAAAATCGTTTGATAATCGCCTGTCAAAAATCACATTTCAGCGACGAGTATTCATAATTATTGGAACAAAAACCTCTGTCCCGCAAAAGTTCGCTTCTATCGTTCAACCCATTTACAACTTTCCCCCTTTATTTCTTCCCCGTTATAGCAAATATGCATAATCGTCGCCGCAGTCACGACTCCTCCATTGAAGAGCACAAGCTCACCGTCCACCTAAAGGCTAAGGTTCCCGACTGGCGTTTATGTCGGAAAGATCATCCGTTGCGTAAATGCGCAAAATTTAACAAAATACACGTGTTGCAGACGATCTACCTGAAAGGACGCTAGCAAAACGCCTGGATCGTAGCGTCACTGACGCTTGGCTGATCCCAACTTTTTCGAAAGGCACACCATCAATTTTGTTTCGGGAGCGGACGTGTATCCCAGGTTAATCCGGAGAGTATCCAAACTGCCTCTATTGGGTCCCCATTGGCGCAAGACACTGTGCTGGGATGGGCTATCATCAGGAAATTACCCGTTTGAAAATCATTTTTTATCTTTATAACATTTGTACAACTTATATACATCTATATATATAAAAATGACCGTTGTTCGTTTGGTCGCTCTGGACACGGAAACCGCTCGACCGATTTTGATGAAATTTGGTGTGTGTGTTTCTTTTGGTGTGTAGCAGGTTATAGGCTATATAAGGTTTTGCAAAGGGGCGTGGTACCGCCTACACAGCTCCAATTTTGAAATGGCTACATCTCACGAACCAATAGAGGTATGAAGATGAGATTTGGTACATGTGTTCGTCGTACAAGAAGAATTACTTTGTTTTGTAGAAAGTGGGCAGTGCCACGCCTCTTTTAAAAAAGTCGTTATGGCGGCCATAATAATGGACCGATTGTTATGAAATTTGCACAGTGTGGTACTGTCGACCGGGACTCTATCTGCTATATAAGGACATAATTAGATAAACAGGCGTGGCACCGCCCATATAAATCGCAATTTGAAACGGCCATATCTCACGAACCGGTAGCAGTATGAACATGGGATTTGGTACATATGTTGGTCGTATAAGGAGAATTACTTTGCTTTGTAGAAAGTGGGCGGTACCACGCCCCTTTTTAAAAAATCGCTAAGACGTTATAATAATTGGTCGATTGTAATGAAATTTTCACAGTGTGTTACAGTCGACCGTGATTGATATATCATTTAATGCTATGTTAGGTCATATGTAGCTATTAAGCAATTTTTCCCCCTTTTGACTAAATATTGTTTGTGTGGAAGACAACTTCGCACATGTATTGTAAACATAGAATAAGGGGATTAAAATTTGATTTAAGTTTAGTGTAAACGTACTATTAACATAGTTGGGATTATTGCCGGTAGGCGGTCGAAATATAAAACTACTTGCGTACGTTGATAACACTATTTTTCTGTGTGCAATTTTATTAGAAGTTTAACTGCAACTAACTTTAGTAATGTGAACATACTTTAGATTATTGCCAGTAGGTGGCCGAAGTATAAAACTACTTTCGTACGTTGATAAAACTATTTTGCTGCGTGCAATTTTATTAGAAGTTTAACTGCAACGAACTACAGTTTTGTTAAAATACTGTGAATTATTATTATAAAAAAAATACGTATAGAATAGAACTTTACATGTAAAAAATAAATGTCGTGTTTTTTGGCACAATCTAAATTAGAAACTTCTAGGCAGTGTTAACAAGTGTGTGCGTTCCTTATGTAGATCGAACCTTACTTAAATTTCAATAATTGGTTTTGTAAAAAAATATTGAGACAATTAATTGAATCTTTTGTCCAGGTTTTGTGAATATACAGTGAATTTTTCTGTGGCACCATCGATATAACTCAAAACATATCTCTCTATGTATAAACAAAACGTTGTTTGCATAGTTTAATGGATTTCACATTAATGGATTTCACAATAATTTGTCCTTGGTAAAGGTTATTACATTTACAGTACAAATTGAAACACCTGTCGTTAACGTATAATATCACGATAAAAACATGTTACCTTTGCAGAATAAAACAATTAAATGACGTTTTTCGTGAGACTACAGTTAAACTTTTAAGTGATTTTTGTAAAATTTTGAAAATTTGAAATTTATGACGTTAAAAAGTGTGCACAAATACAGTGAATTTCGACAATTTTGGCTAAACTGAAAAGGTAAACACTAAATTTCGGAATAAGAAATATTAAATATTTTAGCTATTAATACTTTAACATTTAAGATCAATAATTAGAAACAATGCCGCCACAACGTAGTAGCATTGGTCGACGTACGCGAGCATCCAATCGCCACGCGAGTAGAAGAAGAGCTGAAAGCGATGAGCAGCACACACAACGAATCGAGATGGAGCGACATCGAATTTCAAGATCACGTCTTAATCTTACACCAGAAGATAGAGAGGCACTCAATACTGCCGATCGATTAAGAATGCGTCGCAATCGGGCTGTTCAACATCGATCAGATGTAAGTCATGCGACTTTTACAGGAACACTACACCGTGCTGCGTTCGAGTATAATAACACAACCGATTATAGCTTGCATAGGTCTGTGAATATTGGCACAATGAATAAAGTATGCCAACATTGCAAAGCTTTCATATTCAACAATGAAACACCAGGAATGTGCTGTGCAAATGGAAAAGTAAAATTACCAGCATTAAATTCCCCCCCCCCGAACCATTGCGCTCATTGGTTTCCGGAACAACCACACAATCAAAGCATTTCTTGACGAATATTCAGAACTACATTCGTGTTTTCAAATGACTTCGTTTGGTGCAACGAATATAATCAGAGACAACTATATGCCTACTTTTAAGGTAATTTTTTTACATGGTATAACGAATAACGATATCAATACCTATGTGATGTGGGGTAACATCATATAATTTTACATATACATTACAGGTTCAAGGTCAGATTTACCATCAAGCCGGATCATTGCTGCCATTTGCGGATGCAAACTACCGTTTTGTGCAAATTTACTTCATTGGCAACTCAATTGATGAAGTAAATGAGCGTTGTCAGATTGGTTCCAATACAAGAAGAAGAATACTCGAACAACTTCACCGACAATTGACGAAGTTGCTATAGTAATAGTTGGAGAAGAATTACAATCACGCGATATTGTACTTCAACGCAGGAATGCTCAACTTCAACGAGTCTCCGAAACACATCGTTCTTATGATGCTTTGCAATACCCGATTTTGTTCTGGCAAGGGGAAGATGGCTACCATTTTAACATCAAAATGATTAACCCTTCAAATGGTAACTAAACTTATTTTTCAAAAAAAATATCTCACAGCGATCCAAATTTATAATTCTGTTAACCGCAGGCGAGGAAACAAACAAAAAAGTAAGCGCGATGAATTATTACGCATATAGATTAATGATACGCGATAATGAAGACAACCACATCCTGAAATGTCGAAGACTTTTCCAACAATATGAAGTCGATATGTACGCGAAGATTGAGACTGAACGTTTAAATTTTATTAGATTCAACCAGAAAAAGCTTCGGTCTGAAGAGTACATACATCTGCGCGATGCAATAAATAATGACGCAAATGTTAATGACATTGGAAGAATGACAATATTACCAGCAACATATACTGGAAGTCCGCGGCATATGCATGAATACGCACAGGATGGAATGTCGTACGTACGTCATTACGGCCGCCCTGATTTATTTATTACATTTACATGTAACCCTCAATGGATAGAAATTAGAAATAATTTACAGGCCGGTCAATCACCTTCAGATCGCCATGACATAACGGCACGTGTATTCAAGCAAAAATTGAAATCACTTATGGACTTTATCGTTAAAGAGCATGTATTTGGAAATACACAATGCTGGATGTATTCTGTCGAATGGCAGAAAAGAGGATTACCTCATGCACACATTTTGATTTGGTTGATTCATAAAATAGCACCGGATGAAATTGATAATGTAATCTCAGCAGAAATTCCAGATCAAGCGATCGATCCACAATTGTTTGAAGTTGTCACAAATAATATGACTCATGGCCCATGCGGTGCACTGAACATAAATTCACCATGCATGATTGATGGAAAATGTTCAAAGCGTTGTCCAAGAGCATTACTTGCGGACACTGTTTCTGGCAACGATGGATATCCGTTATATCGACGTAGATCAACTGCGGACAATGGCAGGTCGACAACTGTCACAATTCAAAATCAACATGTAGAAGTTGACAACCGTTGGATCGTGCCATATTCACCATTATTGTCAAAAACTTACAAAGCCCACATAAACGTTGAGTATTGCAATTCAGTAAAATCAATAAAATACATTTGCAAATATGTCAATAAAGGAAATGATATGGCCGTTTTTGGAGTATCTACTGAAAGTAGAAAAGATGAAATTACTCAATATCAAATTGGGCGTTATATTAGTAGTAACGAAGTAATATGGCGGATTTTTTCTTTTCCAATACATGACAGATATCCTGCTGTTGTTCATTTAGCAGTTCATCTGGAAAACGGTCAACGTGTTTATTTCACTACTGAAAATGCATTGGAAAGAGTAGCTCAACCACCATCTACAACGTTGACTGCATTTTTTATTTTGTGTCAAGATGATATATTTGCCAGAACATTGCTTTACTCAGAAATACCACAATATTACACTTGGAATCAATCGTCGAAAGTTTTTCAACGACGCAAAATGGGAAAACCAGTTGAAGGTCACCCAAATTTGTTTTCAACAGAGACTTTAGGACGCATTTATACAGTTCATCCAAACAATGCTGAATGTTTTTACTTGCGTTTGTTGTTGATTAACGTCCGTGGACCAACATCGTTCCAAAATTTAAGAACCATTGAGGGCCAATTATGTGCGACACATCGAGAAGCATGTACACGATTGCATTTACTCGAGGATGATACTCATTGGGATCTAACACTTGCCGACGCATCCATTTCGGCTCAACCGTATCAAATACGGACATTGTTTTCTATAATAATAGCAACATGTTTCCCGTCAAATCCACCTGAATTATGGATAAAATATCGAGAATACATGACAGACGATATTTTGCATCGAATGCGTCTCACCACGTCAAATCCAGAATTACTGATCACAGAGGAAATGTATAATGAAGCATTGATTATTATTGAAGACATGTGTTTAGCAATAGCAAATAAAGCTTTAACATAATTAGGAATGATAACTCCCGATCGTCCAATGCACGACATATTTATTCGAGATTTGCAACGCGAACAACAATTTAATTGTAATGAATTGAGCTCATTTGTACAATCAAATATTCCAAAGTTGAATGAACAACAGAGACAAGCCTACGATTCAATCATGCAAGTTGTTAACGACGAAAGAGGTGGAATATATTTTTTGGATGCGCCTGGAGGCACGGGAAAAACATTTTTGCTCTCATTGCTTTTAGCAAACATACGATCGCAACAGAAGATAGCATTAGCACTCGCTTCTTCTGGAATTGCAGCCACTCTTCTGGATGGCGGTCGAACAGTACACTCTGCACTGAAGTTGCCACTGAATATGCAGTTTACCGAAACCCCTACTTGCAACATCCCCAAGACATCTGGAATGGCAAAGGTTTTGCAGCAATGTAAACTTATCGTATGGGATGAATGTACAATGGCCCACAAGAAATCTTTGCAAGCTTTAGATAAAACATTGCAAGATCTACGAGGAAGTCAAGAATTGTTTGGTGGTGCCACAATATTGTTAGCAGGTGATTTTCGGCAGACATTACCTATTATTCCTAGATCTACTGCTGCCGATGAACTAAACGCGTGTTTGAAATCTTCAAATTTGTGGAGAAAAGTGAAAACGCTCAAACTCACTACAAATATGCGCGTTCAAATGCAAAATGGTCCATCAGCAAATGAGTTTTCGAAGCAATTGCTGGCTATTGGAAATGGAAAAATACAAGTTGATATTTTAACTGGCTTCATAACACTACCAACCACGTTTTGCAATATTACAAAATCCAAAGAAGAATTAATTCAAAAGGTGTTCCCAAATATTGCGCAGCAATACAAAAATCATGTTTGGTTGAGCGAACGAGCAATATTGGCAGCCAAAAACAAAGATGTCAATGATATTAACCAAGCTATACAAAAAGATATAGCAGGCCAATTAGTTACATACAAATCAGTGGACACTGTTACGAATCAAGATGACGTTGTAAATTATCCAACTGAATTTTTAAATTTACTTGATATGCCAGGAATTCCACCACACAATCTACAGTTAAAAGTTGGAGCTCCGATAATTATGCTTCGCAATATAAACCAACCGCGCCTTTGTAATGGCACCAGACTTGCAGTAAAAAGGCTAATGAACAACGTTATCGAAGCGACTATATTAAAAGGAAAATACAAAGGCGAAGATGTTTTAATTCCCCGAATTCCAATGATTCCCACCGATTTACCATTTCATTTTAAACGACTTCAGTTTCCTGTTCGTCTTGCTTTTGCGATGACCATCAATAAGGCACAAGGTCAGTCTTTGGAAGTTTGCGGAATAAATTTAGAAAATCCATGCTTTTCACATGGACAACTTTATGTAGCGTGCTCACGAGTAGGTACACCATCAGCATTATTTATTTATACGGCAGATGGAAAAACAAAGAATGTTGTATACCAAAAAGCTTTAGAATAGGCATATTTTAGTATTTTTAAAACAATAAATTAAAAAAATAAATCACAATTAAAATGTTTTGTCGTATGTAAAAAAAATAAATTTTATTAACACGCTCAGCGAAGCGGGCGAGGGTACGCTAGTATTATATACATATTACCTTCTACGTATATTTATACAAAATCATATTTGAATTATATAATTTTTATTTGCATCCTGGAATTATAACATTATTATTATATTATAATCGCATCACTTTTTTTTATCATTATAGAACGTCCCTCGTTGCTATTACAATATAGCAAGGGGGCAGAATGTTGACGCACGGTAACACTGTTTCTTTTTGTTTTCCATTTTTGCTTCTTTGCTTCGAGCAAGAGAAAAAGAAGTCAGTCATATTTTGCACATCAATTTGAAAAAACGTTTTTTTTGGTAAACGTCAGTCTGGTTAAGTTCTATTCTTTCTGCAAATTATTTGGAGTTTTTATTATTAAATATAATTAATTATATTTCTGATTCGTATGTTCTAATACATTTTTTTGTCAATTTTCATAAAGTGTTGAAATATATTCATAGCGTTTTTAAGCCGGTATATTGAAGTAAAATCATTATTAGACACGATCAATACAGTGCATTTAAAAGTGGTACATACAAATATATAAAACAGAAAATAAGCCTTAATTAATAGTTTGAACAAAAAAAATCAAGAAGATATTTCTGTGTCCCATGCGTTAACGTTGTAAAGAATACCAAACTTGCATAAATAAAAACTACGTGATCATATTTCGCTTTTGTTTCTTTTTAAATAAACTGAATATAAGTTGCCGTAAAGCAACTAAATTATTAATAATTTTGCAACTTCGATGTGGAATTGAAGTTAAAGGAATAGTCTGCTGTTATCACTCCCGCTTATCTTCAAGGTAGTATTGAATCATCATTGAAAGAATTTGTTGAAGAAATTGGTGGTCAAACTGAGTTAGAGCTAACTCGTAAAACTCAACAATTGGCAAAGCTCCGCTTACTACACCCGGAATTAGTGCTGCTAAAGTCCCAGAAACAATTACTATTGTACCAGAAACAACCACATCCCGGTAAGTCATCCATTTTCACATATATACTTATATACAACCCCCGTGTGCCCTGCACAATATGTATTACGAATATTTTTTTATGCTTTTGTTTGTTTAGTATGTATGTAAAAAAACTCCGCTAAGACGTTTGTTCACTATGAAGGTACAACGAGAGCTGAACAAAGTAATATTACTTTTACACGTTGACGATTGTGTCACCCAGCAAAACAGTCATTGAATTTTTTTTATCAGTAAGTCATCGGAAATTACTTTTGGTCAACATAATTAGTCTGTTGGACAACAAAATGTATCGCAATAGATCATAGAAAAGTATTAAAATCAATCAGTATATGTATATTATTAAAATTATTGTAAGATTAAATACAATAATTGAAATTTATTTGCTGTCTATATACGTATTTCATTGGCGCTTGAACCAAATCATCAGTAGACTTCAACCACAATTCTTAACAGTCACAAACCTCTTACTTTATGCACAGACTTTCAAAAACTATATGAGAATTCCTAAAATATAAAATATTTTTGAAAATCACAAAAGAAAAAATAAGCTTAGTAGGCTTTGAAACTGATACAAAACCCCGCAAATAATTTATATTCAGGTGAACTCATTTTATTTTTGTAAGATTAAATATGTAAAATGCAAGTCCAATACTAATACATATTTTTCTACATCAAGTACAGAAAATGAAGAGCCTTTTCCATTTCAACAAGTCGTTGGTTCCCTAATGTTTGCTGCTATAGTATCGAGAACCGAAGCGTAGGAAAGCTGTGGGTGAAGTATGTACATTTACTAAGCACCCTAAATGGTACCACGTTATGGCATTAAACCGTATATTTCGATATCTCAAAGCAACATTTGACTATTGTATCGAGTACAAGATGTAAGATTCAATGAATTTGGTGGGGTATACAGATACAGATTTTGCTCGCGACATCGATACTAGACGATCTCATAAATAACAGTGCAATCACTTGCACTACTGAAGCCGAATGATTGGTCTGTATAGGCGATATGTCTCAAGGAACTATTAGCCGATACTGGATATCTTCAAAATGCTTCAACTATTATAAATGTAAATAATCAAGGTGCATTGACATTAGACAGAAGTTCATAAGAGAACTAAGAACCAATAAAACGATTACAGTCAACTTTCTAAACAAGGATCTACAATATGCAGAACTTTTTACAAAACCTTTTACACCTCAAACATAAAATTTTTTATTAGTGTCAAACTTGAACAATGAGTGATAGTGTTGAGAAATCACATTGTTTAATTTACATCACTTATTATTTGTATTACTCTTTAACTCATTTTGTGGTAGGATTCGTTTATATATTCATTGCTGATGACGTGTAATATTTTCATTGGCATGTATTAAGCAATTGACTGTAGATACATATTTCACTTTGTATATCAAATTACTATTCCTTTTATCTTTTTTTAATACACACTGAAGTACATACAATTTTCCCAAGTGCGTTTTTGTTTTTATTTTCCATAAACTAAATTAGCTTAGTTTAAAGGATTTTGTTTTATTTGCAGTTGCAAAAAATATGTTAACAATCAAAATGAATTGGCGCTGTCAAATATAAGTGAATTAAAGTTTTATTAAACTTAACACATCTATTAATTGAGACAGCTTCAATTTTATGCAAACTTTAAGAACATCACTTGTATTGGCCACCGGTCTGACGAGTTTGTTGTAGTTGCTAAGAAGGTCGTCATAGAGGCGCTTGGCATCAGGATTTCCAGCAACAGCTCCATGTACCATTAGGGCATATAATATCCATGCCCTAATTGATTCACCTGTAGTTGGTTTCATATTTTGTGTTCTAATGTAGAGTTAATACTTTGATATTGTACTATTTTTATTGTTCGAACTAAATAAATTTGAATAAAAAGTTAATTTTTTTTACAAAACAATGTAACGGACTCACATACTATATATTAAATATATTTAGTATGTGAGTCCGTTCCCAATAAGCACTAAAAAAAATTAAAATTCAAACACTTGAAATTTAACTGGAAACAAAGTTGAATTCAAGCATTTTTTCAAGTAATATTCAAGTTTGGAAATATTTTAAAATAAAAAAATCAGACAACATACATATATTTTCAAACCTTGTCAAATAAGTATATTAATTATTAATAAAAACTAAAATTGTGTTTAAAATACTAAATAAATAAGTGAATTTTTAAAAAAGGTGAGTAAGAGAAATGGTGAAAAGAAAAGCGAAGACAGATGCGCAGAAAATTATTGCATTGTTTACACAAGAATATAAAAAAAATTCGTGCACCCAACATTTGCCAGTAAATGATGCAACACAAAATTTACTTGGAGAAAAAAACATTGAAGAAGAAAATCTTGGAAGTGGAAAAAATAATTTAAAACAAGTGTTTGAATTAAATTACAAATTAGCTAATTGGGCAGTTTCTTTCAACATAACCAATGATGCTGTCAATAATATTTTAAAAATTTTAAAAGATTATATTGAAGGGTTGCCTCTTGATTGCCGTACTTTAAAACGAACTCCAAAAGTTCCAGCAGTCGAACATATGAGTACTGGCGAGTTAATGTTTTATGGAGTAAAAGCTGCTTTAAATAACTTTCTTGCTAAACACAATAACGCTCCATCTGATTTAGATTTGAACTTTAATATCGATGGCCTACCCTTAGCTAAAAGTTCAAATCGGCAAATATGGCCTATTTTGTTAAATATTCATGTATACAAAGATGTCTTTACTGTTGCAGCTTTTTGTGGAGTTCGAAATCTCCCTTCATCCGATATGTTCTTAAAAAAATTTTTTAAAATTGTACACCGTTTTATTAACAAGTAAACAATAAATATATATTTACATACTTAATTTTTTAAGGTAAAAGAATTTAAAGAAAAAGCAAGAGGAAATTCTTCTAAATTTATAAAAAACTGTTGGCGCTTATTAATGAAAGATAACCTTGCTATAAATTTTTGTTGGCAAGGTTCGAAGGAAAAGACAGAAATAAAGAATTTCTCAACTATGTTAGTCATTAAATGTAAGATATTCAATATTTTTAATTAATTATTTAATAATTATAAATTTACCTATACGTATTTAAATAACATTTCAGTTGCATATTTTCAAAACTTTGCTGATCACAATGAAGCCGAATTTGAAAAAACAAATATACTATACTTTCAGCAGGCGAAAAATCGTTGTTCAAAAAAATTTAACAAAAATTAATATTTTTATATATCCACATGTTCATAAAACTTTGATTTTTTTTTTATTTTATTTCATTTGTTATTCACTTATTAGATTTATAGTTTATTCTTGCACATGTATATATCTATTTATATTTTCAACTAAAAACTATACTATTTTAATAATCGAATAGGTACCTAATTTAACTTTGCTACTTTAATTTTGCAGTACTTCTTTAATATTATTTTCAAAAATGTATTTAATACTTATTTATATACAAAAATATAAGAAAATGTACATACATATGTATGTATATATAAATATAAATTTATTATTAAAAAACAATTTAATTGTACTTTCTTTTCTAGTTTAAAAGCATTGTTTTTTAAGTTTGAAATAGGCTTGAATACAACTGTAATACAAGGCTTAATTAAACTGTAATTCAAGGCTTGAAGTAAACTGTATTAAAATGCTTGAAATATATTGTATTTCAAGGCTTAAATTACACTGTAATACTAAATTGTTCGAATTGAATTCAAGTTCCCATATCATTGGAGAATGCTATTGAAATAAAGTGTAAATCAAGCATAATTCAACCCTTGACAATTGAATGTGTGGCTTGAATAACAGTTGTTTTACACTTGATTTCAAGCAAAATTGCTTATTGGGTTATTATAAATAAATTATAATATATAATATATATACAACTGGGTGTTTCCGCAGACCAGCTAATCGCTTCGCGGGTTTTCTTTTGTTTTTTAAAAAAATATTATTTGTATTACAGTTTAAAAAGAGACCATTCTAGAAGTAAACTTTTATAACGACAATAAACGCTTTAGAAAATACAGTACCTCGTTTCTATACTCCTCGTATCGTAAAATTTCTCACATGAAGTGTGAAACACAAAATTCCATTGTTTCCCGATTTGTGAGACAAAAATGTTTCTGCATTTGAATGCCAAAACAGACAAAACTGATTCTGTGTTTGCTGGAATATTTCCAGTAATCGAGTCTCAAATGAAAACCAAATATCACAAAAATGTTATTTCAATAACGGAAAAAGAAATAATAATAAAAAGAATTTCCTCCATTATTGAAAAGGTAGGCAAGGATTGTTGGTCTCACGTGGACTCCAAAAACAATCCAGCTGATCTGGCATCTCGCGGTACGACGTTTACTGAATTGTCATCAAATGATTTGTGGTGGCATGGACCTTTATGGCTCAAACTTACGCATAATAAATGGCCATCAAGAAAGGCAGATTTTGAAACTGAAGAAAAAAACGGCCAGTACGCGTTCTTACCACTATAGTGCATCCCGACCTTCTGACCTTCCTCGTGCATTATGAGTCATATGTTACATTGTTCGTTTTTACTACCGCCTGCGCGCCAAACAAAAGTCTGATAACATCAACCACGAGCTCTCAGCTAAAGAGATAGTTTTCGTCAAAAATCGTTTCATAATCGCATGTCAAAAATCACATTTTAGCGACGAGTATTCACAATTATTGGAACAAAAACCGCTGTCCCGCAAAAGTTCGCTTCTAACGTTCAACCCATTTTTGGACTTTCACGGAGCTATGAGAATTAATGGCCGTTTGACAAATTCTCCTTCATTAACTTACGATGAACGTTATCCCATTCTACTACCATATCATGCCAGTTTTACGTGATTACTGCTTAAATATTTACATCAATACTCTCTTCATGGCCAAAATGCGCTATTATATCACCTAATGAGACTACGTTATTACGTCCCGAGACTCAAAACTTTGATAAAGACGATATTATCACAATGTATAATTTGCATGAGACATAAAGGTCAAATCAGCCTACAAATCATGGCAGCATTACCCCCCGAGCGTACAAGTTTATCTCGCCCTTTCTACAACATAGGAGTCGATTTTGTCAGACCATTCGACATAAAATCGTATGTGGGTCGGGCCTGCAAAATTACTAAGGGTTACGTGCTGGTTTTCGTATGTTTTTCCACCAAGGCGATACATTTGAAAGCCACCGGAGATATCTCAACACAAACCTTTTTAGCCGCATTTGCGCGTTTTTTCTCAAGAAGGGGAACCCCCAATGCAATTTACTCCGATAATGGCACCGCTTTTGTCGTTGCCTCTAACATTTTACGTCACGATAAGCAACAGTTCCTGTCCTTACTGCAAAAAGGTCTCTTATCAAAGGACAGTTTTAGCCCCATCGAATGGCATTTTATCCCTCCTGGAGCTCCTCATATGGGTGGCCTCTGGGATGCAGGGGTAAAAAGTTTTAAATCACACTTCAGAAAGATTTGCCTCTCTCAAAGTTTTACGTACGAAGAATTAACCACCATGCTTGCGCGCATCGAAGCATGTCTCAATTCAAGACCGTTAAGCCCAATGAGTGAAGATCCAACCAATTTATGCGCTTTCACCCTAGATCATTTCCTCGTCGGAACTACACTCTTATCTCCACCAGAGCCTGACTTATCCAACCATTCCCTTAGCTACGTAAGTCTTTGGCAAAAGTTAAAAACACTTTATCAACACTTGGCCCAAAGGTGGAAAGAGGAGTATTTAGGCGAACTTCACAAACGGAATAAATGAAAATTCCCCCAAAGAGATTTTGCAATTGGTGATCTTGTCGTTGTCAAGCAAGAAAATTTACCCCCTAATCAATGGCGTCTGGGTCGCATCGATAAGATTTTTTACGGCTCCAGTAGCAAGTTACGGGTTGCCGAGGTACGCACTGTCAATGGCACCATTACTCGGCCGATCGTAAAGCTAATTTTACTCACAATTCCCCCGTCATCATGACAAATAACTTTCCCCCTTTGTTTCTTCCCCGCTACAGCAAGAATGCATAATCGTCGCCGCAGTCACGACTCCCCCATTGAGGAGCGCAAGCTCACCGTCCACCTAAGGGCTAAGGCTCCTGACTGCCGTTTATGTCGAAAAGACCATCCGTTGCGTAAATGCGCAAAATTCAGCAAACTGCCCGTATCTGCCAGGTTGGACGTAGTCCAACGCCACCGTTATTGTAAAAATTGTCTTGCGCATTCTCACCGCCTCCAGAATTGCCTTAGTCATGACCGGTGCAACCACTGCAACTGTAACCATCACACCCTTCTTCATCCTCCCGAGGGTTAATGAGCCATTGAGCCGAGCGGACTCCACCACTGTTGTGCCTACTGTCATTATTAGAATGTACTTGGACAAAGAATGTAGCCTAGTTTGAAGACTTTTGAATCCGTGCGCTGTTACGAGTTCGATCGCTGCCTTTCTGGTCGACCGTTATCACTTGCCGTTTGAAAGGTTCAATGAGGATAAGTGGTGCCAATTCAAGTTTCGCACCCGGTTTGATGGAGAAGGAGGAACCTTCACTGTGAAAGCCCGTGTTGCAGACGATCTGCCTGAAAGGCCGCCAGCAAAACGTCTGAATCGTAGTGTCACTGACGCTTATCGTAACTTGCGCTTGGCTGATCCCGAATTTTTTGAAAGCCACACCATCAACTTTGTGTTGGGAGCAGATGTGTATCCCAGGTTAATGCGGAGTGGTATACAAACAGCCTCTATTGGGTCCCCACTGGCGCAAGACACTGAACTGGGATGGGTGATCATTGGAAAATTTGCAGTTTAAAAAGTTTTTCACCTGCATATTTTGCACCTATCATAACATTTTTATAATACTTATATGCATTGTACTTATTTACCTTATACTTATATTTATACAGCTAAATTTTGAATTCTATCTCTTTTTATAAATACTACATATTTGAATTGTAAATTGTATCATTTATTATACAACATACATGTATTTCACACAATTTTTTTGTGTCATTGTAGACCGACCTTTGTTGCTATTGCAATATAGCAAGGAGGGCAGAATGTTTTGCTTTGAGCAAAAGAACTAATTAGTTTCAGTTTCAGTTCTGATTGAGACGGGCGAACAAACAACATTAAAATAAAATTGTTCGGGTGTCAAAAATACACAAAAATAATAATAAAAAGAAAACTAAAAAACAAAAGAAGTATACAGAAAAAAATATGTATAGTGTTTTATTAAAGTCGTAAGGTTTAAAGTCCTGGGCAAAATAATTACTTTTATTGCACAGAAAAAATAAAAAAGAAAAAATCATATTAAGTGTATGAAAAGGTTATTGACCAATTCCAAGCAAAGTGGTTAAAAATTCGGCAAGCTAATTCATATTTGAAATCAATGTTTTCAGTGATTTTCAGAGCAATAATATTTTTGCCAAAAGTTGAAAATTAGTTTTTATGTAAATAAAACGGAAAAAGTGTCTTAAGGTTTGTTAGAATAAAAAACTGCACCATTGGTAAGCATTTCACCTTAAATCGTTAAAGCCCAAGAATCAAGAGGAATCCAAGGACAAGGATATCTGAGCACCCAACCTGCACTCGGTAAGTCATCACCCTTGATAAATATACATATACCCCCTTATCTCCAAACCCCCGTGTGCGCTTTACAATATAAAATCTGATGATATACTTACTGTGAGCTCTGAAGCTCTTAATAAATATAAAAAATCTGATGAGAGACTTTTTCTAACGGCAAAACCACAGTTTCGTCAGCGATCAACTTCACTTTGTTCAATGCCAACTAGTGAATCGTTGAAATTACCGTTACCTAGTACTTCTACATTTAACTCACCGATATCATCCGCTTCGGACTCGAGGTCATCACTTAACCAAGTTGTTACTGAAGATAAGAGTAGCCCAAGGCCCAAGTCGGAATGGACAGATACATTACAATTTTAAAGCGCGGGCGAAGCCCAAATTCTACTAAAATTGCATCTCCTTCAAAGATGTCTAGGGATAATAGCGCATCTTCTACTAATCGGCTAAACCGTTTTAAAATATTGCAAGATGACAATGACAAACCAGCTGAATCTGCGAACAAAACCTCCAAGCCGCCACCAATCGATTTAAGAGAAAAAAAACTCAAACGCTTTTATTAAAAAATTAATTTCGGTCATTGGTGAGAACAAATTTCACATTGTTCCAATAAAACGTTGTAACATTGATGAAACAAAAATTCAAATTTATGAAGAAAAAGATTTTCGCAAAATAGTTTCTGAATTTGAAAAAAGTAAAACAAATTTCTACAAATATCAGCTCAAGAGTGCTAAAGGTCTTCAGATCGTATTGAAGGGCATAGATTCTTATGTTGCTCGTGAAGAAGTAAAAGATGCTCTCGTCCTCCAGGGTTTTAAAGTAAAAACTGTATCGAACATAATAAATAGGAAAAAGGTCCTCCAACCTCTATTTCGCGTTGAACTTAAGCCAAATAATATAAAATTGAAAAAAAATGAGACCCATCAAATATATAATTTAAAATATCTCTTATATCGAAAAATAGTATATTTTCTTCAGTCACTAGTGGAATATTTAAATCATGATGTATATTTGAATTTTTAATGTACCATGGAGCCGATGTTATTAGTCTTAAATCTTAGTTTGCCTTCGTTTGTGTTAGCTTTAGGTCAATATGGGGCTTCCATGTAAGCCGTCGATCAAGGTGTACACCAAGGTATTTTACGTGTGAATGTTGAAGAACAACTTGATTGTTGATTCGAATTGGCAAACAAGTATCTCTTCGCAGGGTAAATGTTACCTGGACACACTTTTGCTCGTTTACTTTGATTCTCCATAAACTTAACCATAGTTCCAGTTGTGTAATATGTTCTTGTAGATATCGGGAAGCCTCGTGATGGTTTTCGTGCATTTTAAGACAGGCTGTATCATCGGCAAACGCAGATGTATGGATATTGCTGCTCAAAGGCATATCACAAGTGTAAATCAAATACAAAACTGGTCCCAGTATGCTTTCCTGTGGCACACCAGATGATATAGATTCGGGCACACTCATGAAGTCTTCTTCCACACCCGTAAACTTCCGGGTAGTTCTGTAGCGACCATAATAAATTATAATTAAAATTCATCTTCTTTGCTAATCACCAAAAATCCATATTTATTCTTCCAACACTCTCCACAAATTCCATGAAACTTTTCATAACTCATACCGCTACCAACACGATTTCTATAAACATCTTAATAAAATTGACATTGTCTTTTACTAAATGCTTCGGAATTCTAGTATAAGTTTGGCACAAGTAGAATGAATCAACATCCCTATGTCGCCCCATACAAAAATATGTACGTATATTATTCTGCTTCTCACATGCAAAAAATGAAACTCGTTCAATTTATAATTTAAAATATCTCTTATACCGAAAAATAACAGCTGAAGAACAACACAAGCGTTCTGGATCCGTACAGTGCCATAATTGTCAAGAATATGGCCACACAAAAACTTACTGCAACTTACCTTCAGTTTGTGTTATCTGCGGTGAATTGCACGGTACCGCTGGTTGTACTAAACCGAAAGATCTAGCAGAAACACAATTTAGTAACTGTGGAGGTAGTCACACCGCTAAATACAGAGGATGTCCTGTATATTCTTTCGTTAAACAGACTATGGGGCAAACACCTAAATTAGCTCCAACACAAACAGCAAACGCTTACTCCGCCATTTTTGCTCAAATGAGCCAACCATTCAGTTCACGTGTATTGCTGCTTATACTATTTCTATCCCCACACAAAATGTTTCACCTCCAAATAATTCCACAGTAGTTAGATACTGCCGGTTCTATGACCATTAAAATTGTCAAATTTGGGTAATAAATGTCGAAATTTGGGTAATTAATGTCGAAATTTTGTAATTTATGGGCTAAATTTTCCATATTATGGTAATTAGTGTCAATGGTGTGGAGTGACGAGGGTTTGCATAACCTTTTTTTGTTTGTACATAGATAAGGATAGTTTGATGTCGGTCCGTCGATGTGTTTTTGTTTTAATTTTGTGGTTTGATGTCCGTCTGTTGCTGTGCATAGTTATTTATGTAGGCACGCAGGTGCGCTTGTCCCTTTTTTGTTTGTACATATATAAGGATAGTTTGATGTCGGTCCGTGGATGTGTTTTTGTTTTAATTTTATGGTTTGATGTCGGTCCGTCGATGTGTTTTTGTTTTAATTTTATTGTTTGATGTCCGCCGGTCTATGTGCATAGTTATTTATGTAAGCACGCAGGTGCGCTTGTTTGTACGTAGTATTTTTTTTCGTTTGTTAAGCGGTTGCAGTAGCTGTATGATTTTAGATTGTGTGTGCGTGTGTGGATAGAGAAAATGTTGCTTTGGTTTTTTTGTATTATTCTTTTGTTTGTACGTAGTATGGTTTTTCGTTTGTTAAACGGTTGCAGAAGGGTATTTGAGAAAGAAATTATGTATGCTTGTGTGGGGGGGAATCTGAGAATGTTTTTGTTGTTGGTTTTATTTAGTTTGATTTTTCTATTTCCTTAAAGAGTTTGAAGAGATGAATAAAATATGTAATTTATGAGCAATGAATTTACTTGAAGGTTGGACAAATTGAAGTGTAACATATTTAGGATTGTCAAAGGGAATTAGAGATGTGTGATCATGGGAGCTAACGTTATGCTCGTGCGTGTGTATGAAGTTTGCGATACTGAGGATTGTCAAAGATTGGTTGTTATTTTCTTGTATTATTCTTTTGTTTGTACGTAGTATGGTTAATCGTTTGTTAAACGGTTGCAGAAGGGTATTTGAGAAAGAAATTATGTATGATTGTGGGAAATCTATAAATGTTTTTTGTTGTTGGTTTTATTTAGTTTGATTTTTTCAATTTCCTATGTTTAAAGAGTTTAAGGAGATGAATAAAATATGTGGTTTGTGAGTTAAGCATGGTTTGATATCCGTCCGTCCGTTGATGTACATAGTTAATTATGTAGGTACGAAGGCTTGTATGTATGTTTTTGTTTTAATTTTGAATTGAATGTTTTTTTTCTTGGTTTGTTAAGCGGTTGCAGCAGGTTTATGATTTTAGATTGTGTGTGTGTGTGTGTGTGTGTGTGTGTGTGTGTGTGTGTGTGTGTGTGCATAGAGAAAATGTTGCTTTAGTTTTATCTATTTTCTTTTTAGCTGGTGACCATGGAAGGTTATTTTAGAAAGACATTATGTATGCTTGTGGGAAATCTATGAATGTTTTTTGTTGTTGGTTTTATTTATTTTGATTTTCCTATTTCCTATGTTTAAAGAGTTTGAAGAGATGAATAAAATATGTAATTTATGAGCAATGAATTTACTTGAAGGTTGGACAAATTGAAGTGTAACATATTTAGGATTGTCAAAGGGAATTAGAGATGTGTGATCATGGGAGCTAACGTTATGCTCGTGCGTGTGTATGAAGTTTGTGATACTGAGGATTGTCAAAGATTGGTTGTTATTTTCTTGTATTATTCTTTTGTTTGTACGTAGTATGGTTAATCGTTTGTTAAACGGTTGCAGAAGGGTATTTGAGAAAGAAATTATGTATGATTGTGGGAAATCTATAAATGTTTTTTGTTGTTGGTTTTATTTAGTTTGATTTTTTCAATTTCCTATGTTTAAAGAGTTTAAGGAGATGAATAAAATATGTGGTTTGTGAGTTAAGCATGGTTTGATATCCGCCCGTCCGTTGATGTACATAGTTAATTATGTAGGTACGAAGGCTTGTATGTATGTTTTTGTTTTAATTTTGAATTGAATGTTTTTTTTCTTGGTTTGTTAAGCGGTTGCAGCAGGTTTATGATTTTAGATTGTGTGTGTGTGTGTGTGTGTGTGTGTGTGTGTGCATAGAGAAAATGTTGTTTTAGTTTTATCTATTTTCTTTTTAGCTGGTGACCATGGAAGGTTATTTTAGAAAGACATTATGTATGCTTGTGGGAAATCTATGAATGTTTTTTGTTGTTGGTTTTATTTATTTTTATTTTCCTATTTCCTATGTTTAAAGAGTTTGAAGAGATGAATAAAATATGTAATTTATGAGCAATGAACTTACTTGAAGGTTAAAGAAATTGAAGTGTACGATATTTAGGATTGTGAAAGGGAATTAGAGATGCGTGATCATGGGAGCCAACGTTATGCTCATGCATGTGTATTTAGGTATGTTTTTACAATAACTTGAGTGTTGGCAGATGGGTAAGTAGTCGTATATGTATATAAAAAAAGCGAGTGTGTAATGCCGAGTACACATCTGGCATTTGTTGTGTTCTAATTATTTTTTAAAATGTGTGCAACGCCTTTCACATTATGTTTTTTATAGGGAAGGCAACACCACACAACAAAAAATAAATAAAAAAATCGGAAATCATAAACGTTACCACTAGTGCACACTGTGTGCATGCGGCATTACTTTTTTTGTTTGTAGTATTTCGTTTAGGACATGGAAGGGTATTTATAGAAAGTAATTATGTATGCTGATGAGATATCAATGTTTCTGTTTTTGTTGTTGTTTGATTTTTAATTTTTTTATGTTTAAAGAATTTGAAGAAATGAATAAAATATACAATTTATGCGTGTTGTATTTATTCATTCTTTTCACTTATTTTGTAAACAAATTGAAGTTTGTGATATTGAGGATTGTCAAAGATTGGTTGTTATTTTCACTGCTTGCTGACATTTGTCTCTGTCTCTGTCTATTGACTCTTAAATTATGCATATGACTTGATAGTAATTCGTATAAATTGAGAAGTTTTCTAATCTAGCAGCAAGTACAGCATTGTATCTAGCAAGTACATCATCGTTTAAAATTTTAAAAAATATATAAATTATTAAAATGGACACATTAAGCAGCAGCCCAATTTTAGTAACTTTGAGCGTCTCACAAACTCATCCAGAGACATTTGTGATGGAAGAGGTAACCGTAAGCCCTCTATCAATAGAGCTTTCAGTCGACGATTTGCCTCCTAATGTATCTATTAAAGATATTTTTGGGGACGAGGTAGATGAATATGATCTTATTCCAAACAACCAAATGGAATATTTCTATAACGGAAACTTCCAAAAGGAAGAGGAAAAGTTTATGGCAGACGAGGAGGGCGATGCCTTGTTGGCAACATTAAACTATATGCCAGTAGACGATTTAACTACAACCTTTATGCAAGACGAAGAGGGCGATGCAGTATTGGCTGCCTTAAACTTAAGATTTTAATTTAGTTAATTTTTTAAACATAAATTCAAATTAACTGTCTCTGTCCTTGTACATACCATATACATATAAATAAAATGATTGAACAAAATTTTGTATATTTTTAATCTACATATTTATTTTAAAAAATATCGTAAATACATATATGTTGTAGCAATGTAAAAATAGAAAACTAAAATAATTTTTTTAGTTATTTTCCTGATAAAGTAAATATGCATTTCTTAAGGCACAGACTCCATAATTATGATAGCTGCAGTAAAAATATTCCGGATATTTAAGTTGTATTTGCTTTAAGTTTATGCAGCCAATATCCTCGATGTTGAAAACTCTAAGTTGAAGTAGTTTCTCAAACCATTTCTTCTTTTCCACACCCTTAACATAAACTGAAGTATGTTTTAAATTGGATTTTAAAAATTTTACAACACTTTTAAATGATATTGATCCGTCATTCCAATTCAGATGATGAAAGTTTCTTGTTAGCCAATTCGCTTCTCTTTGTTTTGCTATTGATAATCTTTTGAAGTTAAACGGTGGTTTAATAATAAAATTTATGTGCTCCTTATTGTTAAAAACAATTGATATTTCTTTTGCAATGAAGATGTTTGAATTGGATTTAAATCCTTGCATATCGATGAAAACTTTATCCCCAATCATCTTAGTTTTAATTTACATTATTTTACGAACTTGACCTTTTAAGGGTATGTATTCTATTATGCGATCGTGGATGAGAATGCAAAAAGCAGATGTATCAGTAGGAATGTTGGAGTCCGTTTCAATTTAAATTTTTATATCAACAGGACCGTTAGAGAGGGCTTCGTTTTGGTGACTGACATCTACTACCACTATCGGCACACTATTTTTAAATTCCTGAGCAGTCAGAAGCGGTTGTGATTCCCTCATGTAATAGTTTTGTTGAAACCGTAGATACATATCATATACGATGGCATACCGATCATTTTTAAATTTTATATTTAGATCATCATATGGGTACGATTCTGAATTTAAATGCACTTTTAAATTGTTTAGATTACAGTGAACAAACTTATTTTCTTGTTGAAAAGCAATCAACACAAAACGGGGTCGTTCTCTATTTGCAGCCAGTTTAACATTCCATATATAGCTAGTTCCTGTATTTAGTTGAGGATTAATGTGACAATCCCAACTGCGAAATGCCACTGGTATAGAAGCACCACTGTTAATAATTTTAACCATATTCAATTTGCTCAAATCAGATAACTGTACATGTGGAATTCTCCATGAGATGTTTGAGATACTAATTTTTGGTTTGTCAGTAGCAACAGTTGAGTATACGAGTTTTTCATCGTTCTTACTACGTAGAACGTAGTATGTTTGCCGCTGAGTATAATTTTATTATAGTCTTCAGCAAAACCTAAAAATAGTTTCAGTGGTACATAGAAATTAAAGTGTCCATTTGAAATATCCAAATCATCGAGTTTGTTCCATCCTGCGTTGTACAAGCCAACACTTTCTGTTGGTGATAAAGAAACAAAATTTTTTAGGCTGCTTGTGATCGCTAAATGTCTTGTATGATCAATTTCTATGCCATTAAGTTCATATCGAATTTCGTCAAAGAGATGTGCCACAAAGTTATTTTTTAATTTTAGATTTAAAAACGAAGATATTTTGCTGTTATTATCATCTACAATACTTCCCTCAACATATATGTAACTTTCGCTGGGTAGCACATATAAGTCTTGATTTTGTATTTAAATTCGAATCTCATCATTATTGTTGAAGGATTGTAGGTATGGTGTATATGTGTGATAGTCCTTTTTAATTATACTCTCGTCTGATTGAGGTTTTTCTAGAACATCTAGTATGTAACTCATTTCTTTGTCAGCTTTAAGTTGAGAGACTTCAAAAATTTTTTATTTTCTTGCGTCAAATGTTTTTTGTGTAATGATGTCTTTAATTGTGGTTTGGTTTGCAATAGCGTTTTATGAGTGTATCCAATTTTATCCTTAGATTGCTTGACGTTGTATATTATCATTATTTGCTAGATCTCAAATGTATTCGTGTTGTAATTTCCTCTCCTCGGAAATTAATTAAATCACCGTTCTGATCAACTATGCGTAGAGTAAGAGAACTTATCTCTCGGCAGTTAACTGGCAAATAGATAAGATTTCGAGGAATCTCAACAATTTTATAGCCTGGAGGGACATTGATCGCAAATTCATGTAATGTGTGTGCTTGTGAGTTATTCGTATATGTGTTAACTACTATACTACATTCAACATGCAAGATATTCACGATGAAAATATTGACTGGTAGATCTGAGTAATGGTCTTGGTTAGGAGCTAGAATTTTCTTATTGAATCCAAAGAGTTTTCCAATTGTGTTATCTTTGTTAAAGTATATGGGATCCTTAGAGCTATTAACTCTAACTTGCATTGTATTGTTATTAGCTTCTATATCAATTTTATTTTCTGGACAATACTGCTTATAGTGATGTTTAATATAATCAACTATATCATTCAGTTCATAAGATCCTATTGGTATTTTAATTACATGTTCACCAATATGAAATATATTGTTATAATCATCTACATTGGGAATGCTATTATATGAATGAAAATCAGTTAGAGCACATTCATATTTACCATCCAAACGAATAGGAGGAAAGTAATTAGCAGATAACTCAGATGAGTTTGAGCTAAGAGTAAGTGTTATTGACATTATGATTGTCTGATTACAAATAAGTGAAATTAAACACAGCACTTTGTATAAAAAGGAAGTTTATATATAATTATATTTTATTTAAATATATTAGATACAAATATGGACTTATATATACACTTAACTACAATATTTCATTTTTATTGATCCAAGAATTATGTTGATTGGTAAATCCTAACCATTTAACATATGCCTTCTCACCTTTAGTTTTAAGAACTTTTTCAACTAGATATGTATTTGGATATCTGGTTTTTGAAAGTTCTTCACCATAGAATCCACCTTTAATAGGGTTACCACGATAGTCTTCTAATATGTATGTAGCTGGATGTGTATTTTGAACTCTTTTAATCGTAAAAATTTCTGTGGTCCAATTTGGTGTATATCCTTTTTCAAAAACATGTTTATATTTACTTATGCGCACATGATCTCCCACATTGAACTTTGATAATTTGAATAGTTTTAAGCGGTTATATACCGTGTTTAATAATTTTTTCTCATTTTTATAGTTAACTTGAATCGGTGGCATTTTGATGGTGCGATGAATTTTTTTATTATATGTATTAATCAAGTCTTTGTAAATGTCGAGCCAGTTATAAGACCCATTAAAGCTAAACTCTTTCCACATCATTCCTTTTAATGTTCTGTTAAATCGTTCTACTATTGATGCTTTCATTCTGCTATATGTTGAGTAGTGATTAATGTTGTATTTATTCATCAATTTTCCAAAGTGTTTATTGAAAAACTCTTTACCATCGTCTGTTTGCAAGTTTTTTGGTATTCGTCCCAGTTGAAAAATATTCTGCATAGCCTGGCTTGTTTCCAATGCAGTCTTTCTTTTCAAGGGTACTGCCCAAGCAAATTTTGAAAATGTATCAATTACAGTTAGCAAAAATCGATAATCTCTATTGTCTGTAGAATAGTTCCCCATTTCAACTAAATCAGCTTGCCAAAGATCATCTATTCCTTTCATAACAACTCTTCGACGTGGAAAATGTTTTCGTGCTTGCTTATGTAGTTCATTTATTAAATTTCTTTTTGAAGTCATTATTTAACGTATTTAGAATTTGATGGGATAAGTTGAGTTCAGTGTGAGTTCATTTAAATACTGTCGACCATCATAGTTCTTACATACCCATAAATTAACTCATTTATCTTTTTAATTTCTTTTTCAAAGAATAATTTCATACTTGAGATTGTTTCCTGAATTTCGTTGAGTTTCTGACTTAAACTTATGTTGATTTCATCTCGTACCTCTTCAATTTGACTTTGCAGAAACAATTTATTAACAACGTCGTTTTCCTCCAAAGCTTTTCCCACATTTTTGATTCTTTTGTTTTGAACGTCAATGTTATTAGTTGTATCCATAACGAAGCCCAACAGCTTAGGAACATTTTTCACAAAAACTGTACCACTTGTATCATTAAGATAGTGCCCAAACTTATCGATGGACATGATTTATGTAGATAAATATTATTCTATAATTTTTGCTTCATATAATTCTTCGATAATTGAGACAATTTCGTTATTGTGGTTAGTATGACCTGCAGCTTGTGATGCTAGCAATAGCCTAAGGCGATCTACTAACTCATTAGGATCATCCCAGTATATATAGTTAGCTTTGTATGGGTTTAGTTTCATCAAACCCTTACCCTTGTAAGGGCTTTTTATTGCATGTAGTGATGACGAAGTTGATGAGTTTTTTTCACTTTCTTTCTTAAACAATTTACTGATAATATGCTTATATTTATATGCTCTCGTTCCTTTGATTTGTCCTTCAGGTCTATAATCTCTTTTGTATGCATTTGTGCTCACTAAAATTTTCTTATATATATCTAATTCATGTTTATCATAATATTTTGGTGTTTTGTGAAACAGTAAAGAAAATAATCCTGGTGTAAAAGCCCATATTTGATTTCCAATCACTATTTTATCTTCAGTAAGTTTAATACTACTATTGCCAAACTTCCATTCATTATTAAAATCTTTATGTGGACCGTATAGAGTATCTAATTCGTTTCTGCTTTCCAAGAGTGCTAGGTCAGTATAACTCTTATTATTATCTGAATTGTCTAGAGTTTCCGATTGAGAGTAAAAATCATCATTGTCATCATCATCATCATCAGTATCAACATTATCAACCTTGTTTGCGTTTCGATTACGAAGTGAGATATTTTTATTGCATAACGTTTCTTCAACAAGTTTCTTTGGAGTACTTGTCTCTAACTTAACTGATTGTTCGTTGAATGGAAAATTTGAATTTTTATAAACTTTCGTTTTAAATTCATCTCTTTCTGATTTAATACTTTTTTTATTGTTTTTAGAACTGTTCACAAATTCTGTTAATGGTTCTATTATTGGTTTAAATGTATCTTTGAATTGCTCATGTGTATCTGCTTCATCAACTTTTATACTACGAAATTTTTTCTTTAAATCATTTCTTGTCTTTATTAGCTCTTTTAAAACTTTTTCATCCATTTTCAACTATTAGACACCAGATCAGTTATCAGCTATTAGATCAGGTATCAGCTATTAGATCAGGTATCAGCTATCAGATCAGGTATCAGCTATCAGATCAGGTATCAGATCAGCTATCAGATCAGCTATCAGATCAGCTATCAGATCAGGTATCAGGTATCAGATCAGCTATCCGATCAGGTATCACTTATCAGATCAGGTATTAGATCAGCTATCAGATCAGCTATCAGATCGGGTATCAGATCAGGTATCAGCTATTAGATCAGGTAATAAATCAGCTTTCAGATCAGGTACGGTAAATACTTTAGGAAATAAGTAGATGTACTATGTGCAAGGCCAAATTTAGTACTAATGTTTTACTTTTATGTAGGTAATTTATATCGTTATAAAATAGTCGAATTGCTTTCTATAGCGACCATTGTTTAAGTCATTATCTTTGCTTATCATCAAAAATCCATATTTATCCTTCCAACACTCTCGACAAATTTCATGAAACTTTTCATAACTCATATCGCTGGCAACATGATCACTATAAACGTGCTTCATGTTTGTCTCATCTTGTTTAAACATTATAATCACATTTGCATTGTCTCTTATTAAGTGCTTGGGGATTCTCGTATAAGTTTTGCACAAGTAGAATGAATCAACATCCTTATGTCGCCCTATGCAAAAATATGCTCGTATATTATTTTGTTTCTCGCATGCAACATCATCAAAGATCATAATAGAATTAGTTTTCGCTTCATCAGGAGGAATAACTTTTTCATTATCTGTAAATGTGTAATATCCCATCCCTTTAATTGGTGAAATTAATCGCTTTAAGTATTCATATTTGGGTTGATAAAGGGATTTTGAGTATAAATAGATGTTTTCAAACTTGAGTCCATTAGGACTTTCTAGCAAGCTAATCATAACATTAGTCTTTCCACAATTTGATGGTCCAACTATTAGAGCACGAATAGAATTTGGTAAGAGAGAGCTATGTTTAATTTTAGATCTGATGTTCGTTGAAGCATCAATATTGCGAATCACAATATTTTTATGTTGTTTTACTAATTGCATTTTTATAACTAATTGCATTTCATAAATGTTACTTTTATTATAGAAGAAAAAATAAAATAAGATGTTTATACATTATAACAAACCGTTTAGTTATAAAAAACCAGCCGTTGGAAAAGGTTTAGTGAATAGAGTAATAAACTCTCTGCCTGTAGAATTACACCTTCCTGGATATCAGTTTTGTGGACCCGGAACAAAATTACAAATGAAAATGAGGAGTATGGAGTTGTGGAGCAGGAGGACTCCGACGAGAATGGACATTTTGCCAGCTGCCCCTGGTATAGTGAAGGATGTGAAGAAGGCCCAGACACATGTCGGTGTACCATGTTTCACATTAGGAAAAAAATAATTTTTAAAATTATAGATACCTATAAAAATTTATGTAAAAAAATCAATTAATAAATATAAAATATATATGTATGTGTGTGTATGCTTTTGATTTCTTATTTATTTTAATATACATATTTCTGTATATATAGAGATTAATAGACCGAAAAAGCTATTAGTTTAAATGTTATTTTCATTGAGGATGGATAAACGTACTTTAAAGAATATATTTCACAACAATCAAGAACGAAAACCTCAAATATATGATTTGGTTTTTGGGTTTGAATACTTGCTCAATTGGAAATTGAAGATTTCATGTGGATTTTTTACAGCTTTTGGTTTTAAGCCAATGATATGGTTGCATTATAAAAATAAGCAATACATTGGACTGGATCGAGAAGAGTGGTTACATCTCATGTGCTATAAGGAGTATATTCATGATATGCTTAATCGTCGAGATTTTTTAAATTCTATAAATATAATTGATAATGAAAGTGAGAGAGATGTTGAATATAAGTTTCAATATAAAAGAGGTGTTTGCTTTTTAGTTATCATACAAGGAAACTTTAAAATAAAAATCGATTCTGACTCATGGAGATCACTAACTCAAATTCGAGTATTTTTTACATCAATTTTATGTTGGAACAACATTCTGAGAAAACAAATCCTTCATTTCTATCATGAATATTATATACCAACCTGCTCCGCTTTAAACAAAACAAAACTTCAAATCAATGAAATACGAGAAATACACGAAAGGGATGTAAAGATTGAACTGACACGACTTTGTTATGAGATTGGGGAAAAAATGCAGCACAAGATTCTAACAGATGTGAAAATTCATAAATTATATTTAAGGATGGATAATAAATAAAAAACAAAATGTAGACAAAAATAAATGTTTTTACTGTTTTTTTATTGGTTATATTTTCTTTGTTTTTTCATAAAAATTTTTCTTAATAATTAATATTTACATTTATTTTAACAATAAAAATTTACAATAATTTACATTTATTTTAACTTTCTTCTTCTTCTTGAAGTCTATCAATTTCCATTAATAGCATGTCAAGCTCATACTCAGGATTGGTTTCCTCTATTGCTGAATGATACCATGCATATGTGCTTATACCATCACTTTTTATTTTCCTTTTATCATCTTGATAACTTAGTATTAGTTTATGTAGTTGCATAGTATATAATTGATGCAAACTCGACTTAAAGGTAAGCATATTATCAAATACATTTGATTTATTAAACAGACAATCTCTATATGAACTTAGGCTATACTTATCTAAAATGGTTTTCTTGACCCCCTTCGATTTTTTTACATCATTTTGATCTTGAACACTAAATGAATACATTTTAGATCGCAACCCAACAAACTCTTTCATTATTTTTCCACAATTTTCGTCTTTCATAATACCCAGCACCTTTTTGTTTAAACGAGGAATACCATATATGTTATCTGCAGGATAATCAGATGTGTCAAATTCATCCTGTATGTCCATTTTTATGTCAGCATAGAAGTCATCAGTCCGTATTGTATATATGAATGAATCAGTATCCATATAGTTTAATGACAATTTTGATTTAAATTTAGGCTGCATGTAACCATAATGGAAATTATACATTTTCCATTTGGAAAGTTCTAACACACAAAATCCTAAGTAAGTAGGCTTATTATAATATGTCTGGAGCCTATTCATTTGAATCGCCACCATGTCTTCTGAAAAAATAGACAAACTATGGAAATTGGGTTTAGATATCCAATCTTGGGCTCCCAAATGATTGCAATTCGTTCTGTTCCAGTTTGTTACAATTCTAACATCTTTTCTCTTATCTACATTTTCCATAGTCTTACCATATACCGCATTATTGAGCAATTTGAAGAAGTTTTTCTCAAACGTATTTTTAGCGTTAGCTCTATGCTTGGTATTTAAGTCTATATATGATTTTAACCATGGAGATTGTTTGAAAGTGAGAATCCGATGTACTTGCTTTAAAATCAAACCATACTCTAAACATTGCTTAAGAGTTCTATAGTGAATAATATATGAATGTTTAGTAGAAAAGTCAGCAATTAATTTAGTTTGATTCTTTCCATAAGGTTTTTTATTTTCCGCACAAAAAGGTAGGTCATTGTGCGATTCGTGCAAATTGGAGGGATATTCTAAAGTAACTTCATACACATAACCATCATTTGAATTATTATCTATCCGATTTGGATCCAGATTTAGCTCATCACTTGATAACCATCTGAATCCTCCATATGGAAGATATTCGGACATAGCCCAACCGTAAAGGTTATTGGCATCTAGGTACATTAGAAATTCTGAGGGTTTCTCTTTATCGAAATCCTCTAGATATTTATTGTTTGCTTTTGAATACCTTTTACTACATTGTACAATCCCCCCACGTATCCCCTTTTTAAAGAAATTATACATATCTAGATCAGTTAACAATTCCAATTCTATATTTGTGTACTTCAACATAGCATCCCACGATAGTCCAGGAGCAGTATAGTACTGGCTTGGATCTAGATTATATATTTCCTTACAAACTTTTCGAAAATTTTCGAATACATCAGTTAGTAACAGTACGTCTGTTTTTAAATACAACTCCATATAGTCTTGTAAAGTTTTGCAATCAAATGTTTGCCAAATTTTTTTTGCATGCTCGTAATCTTCATGCAAACATTCTCTATTGGTAAGTGTGTTGAAAAAGTCTTCCCTCGCTGGAAGTTGACTATCATTTAATTTTTCAAAAGAATTGAGATAGTTGTAAGGGAAAACACCCTTCCTTCTAACCAGATCAAACTCTATTTTTGATGTAAATTGCTCTTTAATTGTACAGAAATCGTTATCCGTAAGATTATTGGCTAAAGTTTCTAAGCTTTCGGGCATAAAACGTAAGGTGTCTAGAAATCTAAGTTCAAGATTGAAATCGTCATTCATTTTTGTATATGTTGATAAAGATATGTAACGTTCTTTATTTAGCGGAAGGACTTTTATGTTGTCAGACTTTTCTCCTAACTCTTTAACAAAAAGATGTGAGTCATAAGACGAATAATTATGAAAATAAATAGGGATAAATTTTGGCTGTTGATATTTTAAGTTGCACATATTATGAGCTGCACCTCTAAATTTGCCAGTTACATGACAATGATCCCTTACGCGATCACTACCTAAAAATGTATCACATATGTGACAATTTACAGCATTTTTGAAACTGAATATCTCTAAAGGGGATAAAGAATCCATTTGTTTCTTAGTCATTAAATAGTTAGTATAAATATCCTCACAATCCTCAACTAAATAAGCAACAAATTTTTCTGCCGCGTCCTTGCCAGTATAGATTCTAAACTTATCTGTATTATGCTTAATATATTTAATATTATAACTAAAAGCACAGGGAATATGCTTTTTAGTTAAACTATTTTTTTCACTTACTTTATATTGGATGTCCTCAAGTATGCACTCAAAGTCAGCGTACACGACAAAAGGTACATCCATCTGTCGTTGGTGATCCTTAAATTTAAGTGTAGCGTTTTTATGTGATGGTAGTTGGGCTACAATTTTACCACACTCCGCTTTGTGTTGCTCCATGATCCTATCATTGTGTGTATATTGTAGACATACATTACACAATTTAAGAGAGTGTTCATGTTTGGTAGTTTGACCACTTAATAATCTGTAAAAAAATTTAAATTAAATCATTTATAATAAATATTATAAAAAATTTTACCATATATATATATATATATATATATATTATATTAACTAGTACTTGACACTTTTAGCTTACCTAGACATATTTTCTATTAGTACGTAATGATGACCACCGATATTTTCTAACAACAATAAGTTGATATGAATACATTTTTCCTCCTTTGTAATATAATATGGACCAACAATTACATTATTTTCCTCATCATAACCACATAAGTTTACGCTGATTCCGCTATTCCGCTTCTCAAATATTTTAATATCTTTTAAAGATATTGGAAATATTAAATTCTTAAAATCGAGCGTTACACCGTTTTGGGTACAAATGATGTCAGCAGTTATATCATGAATATTATATGAGCTACATCGCTGTTTACTCGTTATTTGAGAATTATCCACTGCTGCGATTAGACACCACTTGAAACAGTATTGATCGGTGTTTTCTACATTAATGCAAGCTTTTCTTTTTTGAAGTTTTTCTGGTAAACTCATCCAGTTTGCTCCTTTAACTAGAGAAGCCTTATTAATACTTAGCTCTGCTCGGACTATGCGTATCAAAGTCCAACCAGAGTCCTTCTCTTAGAATTCACACATTTTATTTTGAATTTGTGAAATTTGGTTTGAAAATACTTCATATATTTCATCTCCTCTGGTCAACAAATTCATTTTAGCTCTATGATGAATAATATTGAACTCAAATTCCTCTCCTACAATTTTTACATATTCTGCCACAATACTTACATTAAATTTTATTACAATGTGGCTTAGTAAATGACTTTTAAGCATCTCTATGAAAATTGATTCATTTTCACCAATGAAATCTTCCAGTAAAAGTTCATCTCTTTCATTGTTTAATCCATAAGTTGCAATGTTATTTTTGAAAGCTTTGCTTATGTTGTAAAATTTCATATTTTCTTCATGTCTTCCTTGAGTTTCTTCATCAATGCTGGTATTATTTATTAAATTACCTCCATAAGCATCCGCTTCATGTAGTTGTTGTTGTGGTTGATATTGTAATTGTTGGTCCGTATTTGGGTACCACTGCATGACAGTAGGAGTTTGCTCCCAATACATTTGTAATTGTTGTTGTTGTTGCTGTTGTTGTTGTTGCTGTTGCTGCTGTTGTTGTTGTTGTTGCTGTTGACGATATTGATATTGTTGTTGTTGTTGAGGATATACATATTGTTGTTGTTGAGGATATTGTTATTGTTGTTGTTGAGGATATTGATATTGTTGTTGTTGAGGATATTGATATTGTTGTTGTTGAGGATATTGATATTGTTGAGGATATTGATGTTGTTGTTGTTGAGGATATACATATTGTTGTTGTTGAGGATATACATATTGTTGTTGTTGAGGATATACATATTGTTGTTGTTGAGGATATACATATTGTTGTTGTTGAGGATATTGATGTTGTTGTTGTTGAGGATATTTATATTGGTCCTCAACATCATGTTTTCGGATATGGTCGGAAAAACACTTTTGGTATTTGTATACCTTATTGCAGATATTGCATATACATATATACCGCATCCATTTTAATAATTTATATATTTTTTAAATTTTGTAAAATTTGATGATGTACTGTCTAGATACAATGCTGTACTTGCTGCTAGATTAGAAAACTTCTCAATTTATACGAATTACTATCAAGTCATATGCATAATTTAAGAGTCAATAGACAGAGACAGAGACAAATGTCAGCAAGCAGTGAAAATAACAACCAATCTTTGACAATCCTCAATATCACAAACTTCAATTTGTTTACAAAATAAGTGAAAAGAATGAATAAATACAACACGCATAAATTGTATATTTTATTCATTTCTTCAAATTCTTTAAACATAAAAAAATTAAAAATCAAACAACAACAAAAACAGAAACATTGATATCTCATCAGCATACATAATTACTTTCTATAAATACCCTTCCATGTCCTAAACGAAATACTACAAACAAAAAAAGTAATGCCGCATGCACACAGTGTGCACTAGTGGTAACGTTTATGATTTCCGATTTTTTTATTTATTTTTTGTTGTGTGGTGTTGCCTTCCCTATAAAAAACATAATGTGAAAGGCGTTGCACACATTTTAAAAAATAATTAGAACACAACAAATGCCAGATGTGTACTCGGCATTACACACTCGCTTTTTTTATATACATATACGACTACTTACCCATCTGCCAACACTCAAGTTATTGTAAAAACATACGTAAATACACATGCATGAGCATAACGTTGGCTCCCATGATCACGCATCTCTAATTCCCTTTGACAATCCTAAATATCGTACACTTCAATTTCTTTAACCTTCAAGTAAGTTCATTGCTCATAAATTACATATTTTATTCATCTCTTCAAACTCTTTAAACATAGGAAATAGGAAAATAAAAATAAATAAAACCAACAACAAAAAACATTCATAGATTTCCCACAAGCATACATAATGTCTTTCTAAAATAACCTTCCATGGTCACCAGCTAAAAAGAAAATAGATAAAACTAAAGCAACATTTTCTCTATGCACACACACACACACACACACACACACTCACACACACACACAATCTAAAATCATAAACCTGCTGCAACCGCTTAACAAACCAAGAAAAAAACATTCAATTCAAAATTAAAACAAAAACATACATACAAGCCTTCGTACCTACATAATTAACTATGTACATCAACGGACGGACGGATATCAAACCATGCTTAACTCACAAACCACATATTTTATTCATCTCCTTAAACTCTTTAAACATAGGAAATTGAAAAAATCAAACTAAATAAAACCAACAACAAAAAACATTTATAGATTTCCCACAATCATACATAATTTCTTTCTCAAATACCCTTCTGCAACCGTTTAACAAACGATTAACCATACTACGTACAAACAAAAGAATAATACAAGAAAATAACAACCAATCTTTGACAATCCTCAGTATCACAAACTTCATACACACGCACGAGCATAACGTTAGCTCCCATGATCACACATCTCTAATTCCCTTTGACAATCCTAAATATGTTACACTTCAATTTGTCCAACCTTCAAGTAAATTCATTGCTCATAAATTACATATTTTATTCATCTCTTCAAACTCTTTAAGGAAATAGAAAAATCAAACTAAATAAAACCAACAACAAAAACATTCTCAGATTCCCCCCCACACAAGCATACATAATTTCTTTCTCAAATACCCTTCTGCAACCGTTTAACAAACGAAAAACCATACTACGTACAAACAAAAGAATAATACAAAAAAACCAAAGCAACATTTTCTCTATCCACACACGCACACACAATCTAAAATCATACAGCTACTGCAACCGCTTAACAAACGAAAAAAAATACTACGTACAAAGAAGCGCACCTGCGTGCTTACATAAATAACTATGCACATAGACCGGCGGACATCAAACAATAAAATTAAAACAAAAACACATCGACGGACCGACATCAAACCATAAAATTAAAACAAAAACACATCCACGGACCGACATCAAACTATCCTTATATATGTACAAACAAAAAAGGGACAAGCGCACCTGCGTGCCTACATAAATAACTATGCACAGCAACAGACGGACATCAAACCATAAAATTAAAAAAAAAACACATCGACGGACCAACATCAAACTATCCTTATCTATGTCCAAACAAAAAAAGGTTATGCAAACCCTCGTCACTCCACACCATTGACACTAATTACCATAATATGGAAAATTTAGCCCATAAATTACAAAATTTCGACATTAATTACCCAAATTTCGACATTTATTACCCAAATTTGACAATTTTAATGGTCATAGAACCGGCAGTATCTAACTACTTTCCACGGATGCAAACTCAAGCTTTAACTTTAGCCGCCTTGAAGCTACTATTGATAATCTGGTGCTAACTATTAATAATTTAACAACAAATATGACTAGCATGATGCAAGAAATGCTTAGAATGCAGAATACTCCGCTTCAAGCATTAGTTAACAACCCATGAACACGTTAAAAATATGTTTCTGGAACGCAAACGATATTTACAAGCAACGAATATATGTCTCGAAAATTTTTGCACTAATTTTTTCCTATCATCAATTTACTCTCCTCCTAGATTCGCAATTACTGAGGATCAATACGCCGATTTTTACAAATCTCTGGTCCCTTGTTTCGTATCAGCTGGCGACTTTAATGCTAAACATACGATCTGGAGTTCGCGTCTTATTACACCCAGAGGTCTAGCGTTGTTCAATAAAATTTCCGAAATGGGTTGGACGTCATTTCGAGTGGGTCTTTTAGATTTTAGCGTCATGAAAAGTATTTCTAGGGAATTAATTCACGTTGAAGTTTCCATAAATCTATCGTCCGATCACTCTCCCACGATCGTTACGGTATGTAGCCCACTAAGAAATGTTCTACCTAACTCATATACGAAGATGGTAAGTCGTGTTAATTGGCTGCGATTCAAAATATATCTCAGTAGTCGTTGCACGGAAAACATTGCGTTAAGAACACCCGAAGATATTGAAGCAAACATTGCCAATCTTAACGAAAATATTAAGCAGGCTGCTGAACACGCCACTACCTCTCATACGCAGACTGGTTTTAATATAATATATGCTACAGATATTAAGCTTCTCGTTTGTTAAATATGAAGAGCTAGAAGGGAATGGCAACAACATAGATCACCCCAAAATAAAATTAAATTTAAAGAGTGCACTAAAAGACCCCAAGAGCTGCTTGCATATAAAAAAACATCTCTAAAAAACTATCTGGAAAATATCGATGTCACACCAGCATCTAATTACTCTTTGTGGCGAGCTGCGAAAAGGATTAAAACTTCCGTTGAGTTTAAACCACATCTGCGCACTTCTACCGGAGGTTGGGCAAGGAGTGATACTGGAAAAGGTAACTTGTTTGCAAAGCATTTAAAATCCTTATTTACCCCAAACACATGTACTGGTGTTGTTGATTTGCCGAGTGTAGTTGCGCTACCCCCTCGACCCATAAAATTAAAGACGTGAGATGTACAAAAACTAATTGCTGAACTCAACCCGAAGAAAGCTCCAGGTATTGATGGAAGTAGTAACCAGATGCTGATTAAGTTGCTTCGTATTGCAATTATAATCTTGTTATTCATTTTTAATGCCAGTTTTAGCTTGTCAAAGTTAAAATGATTCCAAAGCCGGGCAAAGATCTCACCCAGGCTGCATCATACAGGCCAATAAGTCTGCTCTCAACAATGTCAAACCTTTTCGGAAAACTGCTTGTGTCAAAATTGTCCCCAATTCTAATTGGTAGTGGGTGCATACCAGACTATCAATTCGGTTTTAGAAGTCAGCATAGCACCATTGAACAAACGCATAGATTGGTTCAATTTATTTATTTATTTTATTTATTTACTTGATATTAAAATTATATAAAATATAACGCTAATATATACATTGATAGCACTGGCTGCTAAGGCCATCGGCTAGGTTCAATTTATAAGAAGAACATTTGAAGAAAAGAAGTACTGCTCTGCTCTGTTTATTGACGTTTCGCAGGAATTTGATAAAGTGGGGCATGAGGGCCTTATTTTAAAATTGAAATCATATCTACCAATAAATTTTCTGAGTTTACTCGAAAGCTACATTACTACCCGGAAGTTCACGGTTGTGGAAGGAGAATTCATGAGTACGTCCGAATCTATATCATCCGTTGTGCCACAGGGGAGCATACTGGGGCCAGTTTTGTATTTGATTTATAATTGTGATATGCGTTTGAGCAGTAATACCCATACATATAAGTTTGCCGATGATACAACCTGCCTTAGTATGCACGAAAACCCTATCGAGGATTTCCGATATCTACAAGAACATATTACACAACTGGAACTATGGTTAAACTTATGGAGAATTAAAGCAAACGAGCAAAAGTATGTTCAGATAACTTTTACCCTGCGAAGAGATACTTGTTCTCCAATTTGAGTCAACAATTAAGTTGTTCCTCAACATTCAAACGCGAAATACCCTAGTATATACCTTGACCGGCGGCTTACATAGAAATTCCATATTGACTCAAAGCTAACACAAATGAAACTTAAATTAACTCAGATACATTGGCTGATTGGTAGAAATTCAACACTCAGCCTAGACTGCAAACTTTTACTTTACTAGTCGCTTTTGAAGCCAATATGGCGCTACGGAATTCAGTTGTGGGGCGCTGCTTCAGCTTTTAATGTGAAGAGAATCTAACGTTAGCAAAACAAAATTTTACGTTTGATAACATCGGCTCCATGGTACATTAAAAATTCCAGTTTACATCGTGATTTAAATATGCCGCTAGTGATTCAAGCAATTGCAAAATATGCTGTCAAATACTTACCAAAACTCGAGTCACATACTAATCTGCTTGCTCGTAATATTCTGAACTTTACTGGACACATCCGCCTAAAAAAGAGGGACACAAGGGCTTTTACTCTCAACACTCCAGATGAGACTTCTTGAAAATACTTCTTTTTCCTTTTTGATTGTCACTACTTATGTATTATTTATAACTACCACTAAGTTTATGTCCGACACTGGTCAGGCCTAATAATTACACGGTGCGACAGTCCAAAAAACCTGGGACCGGATATTATTTTTCTTGTAGGGCTTGTCGAGTTAAAGAAGAATCCAATAGTGAAATATGCCGGACACCTCCAAAATCCGGATTTATGGTTAAAAAACCATATTTAATTTTAATTTAAATTGCACACGATTTTTATTAAATTGTGAAAATTTTTTTAAATACACAGATTCAAAGTGAAAAAGAAGACATTAACAAAACGTCATATTAAAAGAAAAACTATAATTTTTGTTGTGTTTACACTAACAGTGATTTGTAATTTTAAGGAAAGTGCATAAAAAGAACACGAAAAAGACAATATTTTTGAATGACTAAAACTCTCATTACAATTTATTTTTGTGTTTAGGATAACATTGATTTGTAACTTAATAGAAGGTGCATAAAAACAACACAAAAAAAATTGTGCAGGCATTTTGGAAAATCTTTTGTTTTCATGAAAAGTTAAATAACTCAGTCAATTGCTTATCTATTTTTAACTTCAAATATGCATTGTAATTGTAACTAAATGTACTTTTTGAATAAATTCAATAGTATTATAGTTTCTTAATAAAATAGTGTATAAAAACGTCACCAAAGTTGAAAAATTTTTGAAAAATCTACAAAATTTGTGTTTGCTGGACAATAACACCAAAATTTCTCAAGTTTTCTTAACAAAATTATAAATCATTCGAAAGATCTCAGTTTCTTCTTTCCAAATCTAGTCAGAAATTGAAAATCAGAATAATATCAAAAAAGTTGCAGGCTTATAAGTGCGCAAAGGGAAAAAAACCGGTTTTTTAACCATAAATCCGGATTTTGGAGGTGTCCGGCATATTTCACTATTGAATTCTTCTTTAACTCGACAAGCCCTACAAGAAAAATAATATGCGGTCCCAGTTTTTTCTACTTCATTCAATTTTGTAACACTGTGTTATATTTTAGATTTAAGATTTGAATACTTATTGTTAGTTCCTATTTGAAGATACAATAAATAATTACAAGCTTTAAAACAATGTAAATTTTTATTAATTTTTCTTTGAAAAAATTTAGTTTTTGTTTTTGAAAATTGCTTCTGAGTAATTTGCTTTTGTTCGTTTACAGGCTAAAATTCTCGTCAGTTGTCTTTTGCATGTATGCACGTGTGCGTTTTCCTTTAAAATACATTTGACAACCTAGATAAGAAAAATCTTCTAATGCATATTTATATGTACATCACATAATAGGAGTATATAATATTGGATGTGCGTACATTAGATAAGTTTCTAGCTTTAAAACCTGCATTGTTGTGTCGCTATTAAATAACTTTTTCCTGTGGTTTGCTTCATATACGTTCACTACTTCTTAACAAGCTCATATTTTAAAGTAAATTTTTATGCGCTTTATTGCCTTATTGCTTTAAAAAACATGAAAATTTTTTGCTGGGATGTTTAATAACTGCAAAAACCAGGCATCAGCAATTAGATCAGGATATCAGCTATCAGATGAGATTATCAGTTACCTGGTCTGGTTTTCAAATCAGCTTATCAGGTATCAGATCAGGTTATCAGGTACCTGGTCTGGTTTTCAGATCAGGTCATCAGGTATCAGATCAGGTTATCAGGTACCTGGTCTGGTTTTGAGATCAGCTTATCAGGTATTAAATCAGGTTAGCAGGTAGCTAGTGTGGTTTTCAGATCAGCTTATCAGGTACCTGATCTGGTTATATCAAATCGATGTATGAAGTTTAAAGCTAGATTCATAGCTAAAGTCTATCTTTTATGAACAGTAGTTTATATAGTTATAAAATAGTCAAATTTCTTTCTGTAGAAGGTATCATTTAAATCATTATCTTTATCCATATTTATCCTTTCAACATTCTCGACAAATTTCATGAAACTTTTCATAACTCATATCGCTTCCAACATGATCCCTGTAAATATGATTCATATTTGTATCATCTTGTTTAAACATTATAATAACATTTGCATTGTCTGTTATTAAATGCTTGGGAGTTCTGGTATAAGTTTGACACAAGTAGAATGAATCAACATCCCTATGTTGCCTTATATAAAAAAATGTACGTATATTATTCTGCTTCTCACACATCATAAAATATCATTCTTGAATTGGTGTTAGCTTCGTCAGAAGGAATAACTGATTCATTATCGGTGAATGTGTAAATGGGATATTAAATTATTAATTGGTGAAATTAGTTTCTTCAGGTATTCATATTTGGGTTGATATAAAGATTTTGAGTATAACTAGATGTTTTCAAACTTGAGTCCATTAGGATTCTCTAGTAAGCCAATCATATCATTATTATGAGTTCTCGTTGTACCTTCATAGTGAACAGAAGTATTAGCGGAATTTCTTTTTACATACTAAACCAAAAAAAAACCATACAAAAAAATATTTGTAGTACATAATATTTGTTGTACATTAACTTTGATAAACAAGCTATTTTTGCTTTGCTAATATTTTTTTTACATAGACAGTAATAACTAAAACAAAAAAAAAACAAAAACAACCGTAAACAAAATAACTTAAAGTGCCCTTGAGGAATACACTTACAAAGTGCCCTTGAGGAATACTCTATATGAGTACCTCGAAAACAAATAATTGCGAAGTAAGTTATAACGGTAGAAATGCCTATCTTACTGTAAGCTCTGATGATCTTAATGATAACAATAAAAATAACAAATCTGATGATAGACTTACTGTGAGTTCTGATGATCTTAATTTAAAAAAAAATAAATAAAAAACTTGATGACAGACTTTTTTTCACGGCTAAGCCAATTTTTCGTCAGCGATCAACTTCGCTTTGTCCAATGCCAACTGATTCGTTAAAATTACAGTTGCCTACTACTTCGTCATTTAAATCAGCGATATCATCCGACTCATCACTTACCCAATTAGTCACTCAAAATAAAAAAAGCCCAAAACCCAAGGTCCAAGTTTGAATGGACCGATATATTATTGTGGGAAAGCGCGGGCGAAGCCCTAATTCTACTAAAATTGCATCTGCTTCAAAGGTATCTAGGGATAACAGCGCATCATCTACTAATCGTTTTAAAATATTGCAAGATGACAACGACACACCTGATATATCCGCGAAAAAAACCTCCAAGCCGCCACCAATATATTTGAGAGAAAAAAATTCAAACGCTCTTATTAAGAAACTAATTTCGGTAATTGGTGAGAATAAATTTCACATTGTTCCAATAAAACGTGGCAATATCGATGAAACGAAAATTCAAATCTATGACGAAACTGATTTCCGCAAAATGGTTGCTGAATTTGAAAAAAGTAAAACAAATTTCTACACATACCAGCTTAAGAGCGCTAAAGGCATGCAGATCGTATTCAAGGGCATAGATTCTTATGTTGCCCCCGAAGAAATAAAAGATGCACTCGTCCTCCAGGTTCAAGGTAAAAAATGTGTCCAATATAATAAATAGAGAAAAGATTCCCCAACCCCTATTTCGTGTTGAACTTAAGCCTAATGATATAAAATTGAAAAAAAATGAGACGCATCCAATTTATAATTTAAAATACCTCTTGTACGAAAAATCACAGTTGAAGAGCCACATAAGCGTTCAGGTCCTGTACAGTGCCATAATTGCCAAGAATATGGCCATACAAAAACATACTGCAATTTACCCTCTGTTTGTGTTGTGTGCGGCGAATTACACGGCACCGCTAGCTGCAACAAACCAAAAGATCAAAGTGATAAAAAATGCAGTAATTGTGGAGGTAATCACACCGCTAACTACAGAGGTTGTCCTGTGTACTCTTTTGTAAAGAAGACTATGGTGCAAAAACCTAAATTAGCTCCAGCTCAATCAGCAAACGTTTACTCTGCCACTTTTTAGCAAATGAGCCAACCAGTTACTTCCCGTGTATTGTATGCAGATGCTGCTAAGGCTAGTTCTATTCCGACACAAAATGTTTCACCGCAAAATAATTCTACAAATACAATCTCAAACTTTAATTATAATCGCCTTGAAGCCACTATTGAAAATCTTGTGCAAACTATAAACAATTTTACAACAAATATGACTAGCATGATGCAAGAAATGTTGCGAATGCAGAATACTCTGCTTCAAGCAATACTTAATAAGCCATGAACACGTTAACAATATGTTTCTGGAACGCAAACGGCATTCGCCAACATTAAAATGAACTTGAGCACTTCCTCACGGAAAAAAATATTGATATAATGTTAGTATCTGAGACTCATTTGACTTCGGGAAGTCTTTTTAAAATTTATGGCTACATTATATATGATACAAAGGACCCTAGAGGAAGGGCTTGCGGTGGATCAGCAATTCTAATAAAGTCAAGACTCAAGCGCTATGTTCTTGATAACATTTGTGAAGAATACCTACAAGCAACAAAGATTGGCATTGAAAGTTTTTGTTCAAATTTCGTTATATCATCAATTTACTCCCCTCCCAGATTTTCAATCACTGAGAATCAATATGAGGAGTTCTACAAATCTCTTGGACCTTGTTTTGTTGCAGCTGGAGACTACAATGCGAAACATACGTTCTGGGGTTCGCGCCTTGTTACACCCAGACGTCGAGCATTGTTCAACACTATTTCAAAAATGGGCTTGGATGTCATTTCGAGTGGGGAGCCCACTTATTGGCCTACTGACATAAAAAAAATTCCGGATGTTATAGATTTGGAGTCATAAAAAATATCTCTAGGGATTTAATTCAAGTTCAAGCTTATCTTGATCTCTCGTCCGATCACTCCCAGACGATCATTACAATTTGTAGCCCATTAAGAAGTAACTTACCTGACCCATATGTGAAGATGATCAATCGTGTTAATTGGCTGGGGTTCAAAAAATATCTCAGCAGTCATTGTACGGAAAACATTACGCTTAGAACACCCGATGATATTGAATCGAACATTGCCAATCTCAGCGAGAATATTAAACAGGCTGCTGAACATGCCACTACCACCCATCCGCAGATTGGGTTTAATAAAATTTATTCTACAGACATTGAACGTCTCGTACGTGAAAAAAGAAGGGATAGAAGGGAATGGCAACAGCACAGATCACCACAAAACAAAATCAGATTTAAAGAGTGCACTAAACGACTCCAAGAGTTGCTTGCATCTGAAAAAATTGCATCTCTTAAAAATTATCTGGAGGGTCTTGATGTTACACCGGCGTCTAATTACTCCTTGTGGTGCGCTGCCAGAAAGCTTAAAACACCCGTTGAGTATAAGCCACCTCTACGCACATCTACCGGAGGTTGGGCAAGAAGCGATACTGAAAAAGGTAAAATATTTGCTGAGCACTTAAAATCCGTTTTTACGCCAAATATATGTACTGGTGTTGCTGATTTGCCGAATATAGTCGCTCTACCCCCTCAACACATAAAGTTTAAGACGCGTGATTTACAAAAATTAATTGCCGAACTCAACCCGAAGAAAGCTCCGGGTATTGATGGAATTAGTAATCAGATGCTGATGAACTTGCCTCGTATTGCAATGAGAATCCTGTTATTCATATTTAATGCTATTTTACGACTGGAGTATTATCCACACAACTGGAAACTTGCCAAGGTTAAAATGATTCCAAAGCCGGGCAAAGATATAACAAAGGCTGAGTCATATAGGCCAATAAGTCTACTATCTACAATGTCAAAGCTTTTCGAAAAACTGCTCAAAACAAAATTGTCCCCAATTCTAATTAGTAGTGGGTGCATACCAGACCATCAATTTGGTTTTAGAAGTCAGCATAGCACCATTGAACAAACTCACAGATTAGTTCAATTTATAAGAAGAACTTTTGAGGGAAAAAAGTATTGTTCTGCGCTGTTTATTGACGTTTCCCAGGCATTTGATAAAGTGTGGCATGAAGGCCTTATTTTAAAATTGAAGACTTACTTACCAATAAACATTTTAAATCTTTTGGAAAGTTACATTATTTCCCGTAAGTTCACTGTTGCGGAAGGAGACTTTACAAGTAGGCCTGAAACAATTTCATCTGGTGTGCTACAGGGGAGTATACTGGGGCCAGTTTTATATTTAATTTATACTTGTGATATGCCTGTGAGCAGTAGTATCCATACTTCCACATTTGCCGACGATACAGCCTGCCTTAGTATGCATGAAAACCCTGATGAGGCATCCCGCAAACTCCAGGAATACATTAGCCAGATGGAGCTTTGGTTAAACTTATGGAGAATCAAGGTAAATGAACAAAAGTGTGTTCAAGTAACATTTACTTTACGAAGAGATACTTGTTCCCCCATTCGGATTAACAATCAAGTTGTTTCTCAACATTCACATGTGAAATATCTTGGTATACACCTTGATCGACGACTTACATGGAAACACCACATTGATTCTAAGTTAACTCAAATGAAACTTAAACTAACTCAGGTACATTGGCTGATTGGTCGAAATTCAACACTTAGCCTAGACTGTAAACTTTTAATATACAAGTCGCTTTTAAAGCCAATATGGTGCTACGGAATTCAACTATGGGGCACTGCTTCAGCTTCAAATGTAGAGAAAATTCAACGAAGGCAAAACAAAATCTTACGCATGATAACATCGGCTCCATGGTACATCAAAAATTTAAATATACATCGTGATTTGAATATGCCACTAGTGACTGAAGAAATTGCAAAATACGCAGGCAAATATCTAACAAAACTCGAGTCACATCCTAATCCGCTTGCCCGTAATATTTTGAACTTTACTGGACACATCCGCCTAAAAAAGAGGGACACAAGGGCTCTTATTCACAGCACTCCAGATGGGTCTTCCTGAAAATACTTTCAGTTTTTATATTTTTTCTTTTTGATTATCACTACTTATGTATTATATATAACTATTACTAAGCTTATGTCCGACACTGGTCGGGCCTAATTATATTCTTATATTTAAGATTTGAATACTTATTGTTAGTTCATATATGAAGATACAATAAATAAATATCATGTATTATAAAAAAAAAAAAAATATCATTATTCTTTCCACAATTTGATGTTCCCACTATTAGAGCACGAATAGAATTGAATAAGAGGGGGCTATGCTTTATTTTTGAACTGATGTTCACTGGGTCGACAATATTACGAACTAAAATATTTTTATGTTGTTTCACTAACTGCATTTTTGTAACTAAATACATTTCATAAATGTTACCTCTTATTATAGAAAAAATTGGATAAGATGGTTATACGATATCAGAAAACGTTTAGTTATAAAAACACCTTCGTTGGAGGACTCTCTACCTGTTGAGCATCATCTTCTTAGATATCAGTACTGTGAACCTGGAACAAATTTACAAAAACGTTTAAATTGAGGTGACCAAGGAATTAATTTATTGGACTCTGCTTGTAAAAATCACGATATTTCGTATCCAAAAAATAAGGATTTAAGTACAGGACATAATGCTGATAATAATAAGCTGAAAATTCAGCTTAGAGATGAGTTTTAGCAAAAGACAGTAGTCTTGCAGAAAAAAATTTGCATATGTGGTTACTAACGCAATGAAAGCCAAAACTAAATTTGGTATGGGTGTGGAGAGAAAGAAAAATGTTAAAAGAACAAGCTAAATGATAAAAAACTGTTTAGGACATCAATTAGAGCTGCAACAAAAATACTAAGGAAGGAAAGTCCATTAGATATTAACTCAGCTATTAAAATTGTACGAAAACTATCAAGAAATCATTGAAAGGAAGAAAGTATCAAATTGGAGTACCACGTGTAATACGTGTTCCAAAAATTGGTGATATTTTACCTCTAATACCAATTTTAACTGCTCTTGGTGCAAGTGGTAGTCTAACAACTGGAGTTGCTGCCATAGCTAAAGCTTACAGCTTTAAAGAATGCAAAAAATCAACTTGATGAAGCAACTAGACATAATAGAGCGATGGAATCTATAGCAGTTGAAAATGACTTTACTTAAAACCATATAAAAAAGGTTATGGTTTAGTTCACAAAGAAGAATCAAAAAACTCTTAAAGATGAAGACCAATCTGATGTGGACCTTAACCGTTTCTCTTTAAAAATTCCATATTTTAGAGGAGTTTTCATGTTGAATACTCTACCAAAACGAACAAAGAAAATTTAATGTGAAATAATCAATTTAGATGTATCAACAGAACCTGGTACACATTGGGTAGCATACTATAAAAACAACAATGAAAAATAATATTTCGACAGCTTTGGAAACTTACAACGTCCTTGGAAAGTAGTCAAATATCTTGGTACAAATATAAAATACAACTATAATCAGCATTAGAATGTTAATACATTTACCTGTGGACATTTATGTCTTAAATTTCTTTATGAAATAGCTGGAAATATTTAATAAAAAAACAAACATTTATATTTTACAAAACTCTTTAATGTCTTTTTATTAATAATTTAAAATACATAAGTTATATATCTTATTGCCAAACAGGAAATTGGAAATTTTGAATTAGAAATTCACTCAGCTCACTCTCAACGATTAGGTTTTCTTAACCTTCCCTACTTAGGCATTATGATCCGCTCGAGAGATCTTTGATATCGTCAGCTGTTAAAGTATTATATCGTTTAGGCAGAAACATTATGTGTATATCCATTTAAAATTTTAGTGTTGGTCCATATTTGGTTGTTACACGTATCACATTTCGAGTAGTTTATTTCATGGATGATTCAAGCTCCATTATTTGGATTGAAGTTTTGTTGTTTAAAGAATTAAATTTTGAAATAACATTCGTTGTGGACTCCGTTTTTCAATTTTTTTTTAGTTCTTATCACTTTGAATCTTTAACTGGAAATGATCTTAAAAGAAGCGATGATGACTTCAAGAAGGCTAATCGAAAATAATTATGGTGAAATAGTGAATAAATGGGTGATAGTGATAGACATAAAGATATAGTTATAGAGAGGAAAGGGTTAAATAGATATAGAGTGCAAAAAGAAATATGGAATAGAGAGAAAAGGGTTAGCGCTAAAAAGAAATATTTTTTTTAATTACTGTAAAAAAGAGATCTTGTGTCCCTCTTTTTTAGGCGGATGTGTCCAGTAAAGTTCAAAATATTACGAGCAAGCGGATTAATATTAAGTTTTGTTAAATATTTGCCTGCGTATTTTGCAATTTCTTCAGTCACTAGTGTCATATTTAAATCACGATGTACATTTGAATTGTTTTATATACCATGGAGCCGATGTTATTAACCGTAAAGTTTTGTTTTGCCTTCGTTGGATTCTCTCAACATTAGAAGCTGAAGCAGTACCCCATAGCTGAATTCCATAGCACCATATAGATTTTAAGAGCGACTTTTATATTAAAAGTTTTCAATCTAGGGTGAGGGTTGAATTTCTACCAACTAGCCAATGTATCTGAGTTAGTTTAAGTTTCATTTGCGTTAGCTTAGAGTCAATGTGGTATTTCTATGTGAGCTTTCGACCAAATGTTTACCAAGGTATTTCACATGTAAGTTTTTAGGAACAATTTGATTATTGATTGTAACGGGGGAACAAGTGTCTTTTCTTAAGGTAAATGTTACCTGAGCACACTTCTGTTCGTTTACCTTTTTTCTCCACATGTTTAACCATAGTTCTAGTTGAGTAATATGTTGCTGAAGATATCGGAAATCCTCGTGAGGGTTTTCGTGCATACTAAGGCAGGTTGTATAATCGGTAAATCTAGATTTGTGAATATTACTGCTCAATGGCATATCACAAGCATAAACCAAATACAAAACTGGCCGCAGTATACTCCCCTGTGGCACACAAGATGAGATTATTTCAGGCGTACTAATAAAGTCTCCTTCCACAACAGCGAACTTCCGGGCAATAATGTTACTTTCCAGCAGATTTAGAATGTTTATTGGTAGGTAAGTCTTTAATTTAAAAATTAGGCCTTCATGTCACACTTTATCAAATACCTGATAAACGTTAATGAACAGCGCAGAGCAATACTTTTTTTCTTCAAAAGTTTTTCTTATAGATTGAACCAATCTATGAGTTTGTTCAATGGTGCTATGCTGACTTCTAAATCCAAATTGATGATCCGGTATGCACTCATTATCAGTTAGAATTGGGGACAATTTTGTCATGAGCAGTTTTTCGAAAAGCTTTGACATTGTTGACAGTAAACTTATTGGCCTATATGATAATACTCCAGTCATAAAATGGCATTAGGAATCAAAAACAGGATTCTAATAGCTATGCGAGGCAACTTCATCAGCATCTGGTTACTAATTTCATCAATACCCGGAGCTTTTTTCGGGTTGAGTTCAGCAATTAGTTTTTGTACATCACGCGTCTTAAATTTTATTGGTCGAGGGGTACCAGAACTACATTTGGCAAAGCAACAGCACCAGAACATGTGTTTGGGGTAAATACGGATTTTAAATGCCCACCAAATATTTTACCTTTTTCAGTATCGTTCTTGCCCAACCTCCTGTAGATGTGCGCAGAGGTGGTTTAAACTCAACTGGTGTTTTAAGCTTTCCAGCAGCGCGCCACAAAGAGTAATTAGATGCTGTTGTGACATCGATATTTTCCAGATAGTTTTTTAGAGATGCTTTTTCAAATGCAAGCAACTCTTGGATTCGTTTAGTACACTCTTTAAATCTGATTTTAAGTTGGGGTGATCTGTGCTGTTGCCTATCTCTTCTAGCTCTTCTTTTTTCACTTACGAGACGTTCAATATCCGTAGAATAAATTCTATTTACCCTCTTCTCCGGATGGGAGGTAGTGGCATGTTCAGCAGCCTGTTTAATATTTGTTAGCAATGTTATATTCAATAACATCAGGTGTTCTTAGCGTAATATTTTCCGTGCAATGACTACTAAGATATTTTTTAAATACCAGCCAATTAACACGATTTATCAAATTCGCATATGGGTGAGGTAAATCAGTTCTTAATGGGCTACAAATTGTAACGATCGTGGGAGAGTGATCGGACGAGAGATCTAGAGAAGCTTCAATTTGAATTAAATCCCTAGAGATATTTTTCATGACGCCAAAATCTATAACATCCCCAATTTTATGTATGTCAGTAGGCCAATAAGTGGGCTCCCATCGAAATCACCACCAAGCCCATTTTGGAAATTGTATTGAACAACGCTCGACCTCTGGGTGTAATAACACGTGAACCCCAGAACTTGTGCTTACCATTATAGTCGCCAGCTGCTACGAAACAAGGGCCCAGAGATTTGTAAAAATCCTCGTATTGACCCTCAGTAATTGCGAATCTAGGAGGGGAGTAAATTGATGATATGACAAAATTAGTGCAAAAATTTTCGACACAAATATTCGTTGCTTGTAAATGTTCTTCACAAATGTTGTCAATAATATAATGCTTGAGTCTTGACTTTATTAAAATTGCTGATCCACCGCATGCTCTTCCTCTCGGGTCCTTTGAATCATATAAGGTGTAGCCATAAATTTTAAAAAGGCTACTCGAAGTCAAATGAGTCTCAGAGACCAACATTATATCAATATTTTTTTCCGTGAGGAAGTGCTCAAGTTAATTTTTATGTTGGCGAATGCCGTTTGCGTTCCAGAAACATATTTTTAACGTGTTCATGGTCTGTTAATTAAAGCTTGAAGCAATGTATTCTGCATTCGCAGCATTTCTTGCATCATGCTAGTCATATTTGTTGTAAAATTGTTTATAGTTTGCACCAGATTTTCAATAGTAGCTTCAAGGAGATTAAAATTAAAGCCTGAGTTTGTATTTGTTGAAGTATTTGGCCGTGAAACATTTTGTGTGGGAATAGAGCTTGTTTTTGCAGCATCGGCATACGATACACGTGAATTAACTGCTTGGCTCACTTGGGCAAGAGTGGCGGAGTAAGTGTTTGCTGATTGAGCTGGAGCTAGTTTAGGGTTTTGACCCATGTTTAACAACAGAATATACAGGGCATCCTCTGTAGTTAGCGGTGTGGTTACCTCCACAATTACTGAATTTTTTTTTGCTTGATCTTCTGGTTTAGTACAACTAGCAGTACCGTGCAATTCACCGCAAATAACACAAACTGTAGGTAATTTGCAGTAAGTTTTTGTGTGGCCATATTCTTGACAATTATGGCACTGTACGGGTCCAGAACGATTGTGTGGTTCTTCAACTGTTATTTTTCGGTATAAAAGATATTTTAAAATTTAAATTGGGTGCGTCTCATTTTTTCTCAATTTTATATCATTCGGCTCAAGTTCAACCCGAAATAGAGGCTGGGGGATCTTCTCCCTATTTATTATATTTGAAACATTTTTTACCTTTAATCCCTGGAGGACGAGTGCGTCTTTTATTTCTTCGGGAACAACATAAGAATCTATGCCCTTCAATACGATCTGCAGGCCTTTAGAACTCTTGAGCTGGTATGTGTAGAAACTTGTTTTATTTTTTGCAAATTCAGAAACTATTTTGCGGAAATCTGTTTCGTCATAAATTTGAATTTTCGTTTCATCGATATTGCCACGTTTTATTGGAACAATGTGAAATTTATTCTCACCAATGACCGAAATTAGTTTCTTAATAAGAGCGTTTGAATTTTTTTCTCTCAAATAGATTGGTGGCGGCTTGGAGGTTTTGTTGGCGGATATATCAGGTGTGTCGTTGCCATCTTGCAATATTTGAAAACGATTAGTGGAGGATGTGCTGTTATCCCTAGATACCTTTGAAGCAGATGCAATTTTAGTAGAATTTGGGCTTCGCCCGCGCTTTCCCACAATAATATAACGGTCCATTCCGACTTGGACCTTTGGTTTTGGGGTACTCTTATTTACAGTGACTAATTGGGTAAGTGATGAATCGGATGATATCACTGATTTAAATGACGAAGTAGTAGGCAACTGTAATGTTAACGAATCAGTTGGCATTGGACAAAGCGAAGTTGATCGCTGACGAAAAATTGGCTTAGCCGTTAAAAAAAGTCTATCATTAGGTTTTTTATTTATTTTATTTAAATTAAGATCATCAGAACTCACAGTAAGTCTATTATCAGATTTTTTATTTTTATTGTTATCATTAAGATCATCAGAGCTCACAGTAAGATAGGCATTTCTACCGTTATAACTCACTTCACAATTATTTGTTTTTGAGGTACTCATATAGAGTATTCCTCAAGGGCACTTTGTTAGTGTATTCCTCAAGGGCACTTTGAGTTATTTTGTTTACGGTTGTTTTTGTTTTTTTGTTGTTTTAGTTATTACTGTCTATGTAAAAAATATTAGCAAAGCAAAAAAGCTTGTTTATCAAAGTTTATGTACAACGAATACTATGTACTACAAATATTTTTTGTAGGGTTTTGTTTTGTTTGTATGTAAAAAAATTCCGCTAATACGTCTGTTCACTATGAAGGTACAACGAGAACTGAGATTCTCATTTGAGTAATTATATTAAAATGAGAGTTATATTGACTCAAAAATATGTATATAAAAGACCAATTAGAATTTAGTTTAAGTTATTGTTATTCAAAGATCCTTGAAATTACGTTCAACAACAATGGTAAGAATGAAGTTTAACATAACATTAGAATTTTTTTATTTATTATATGAAAGTTTAAGAAATACATATAAAATTTAACTAATTTTTGTTTGTTTTTAGATCTATCAACAAATAATTAACATTGCCCAAGGAATAAAATCAGAATACACAAAAATTGATGATATTCCCTTTAATGAACCTTACAAGATTTTAAACTTTGAATGGAAGGTTACACAATATGGATCCAAAGTTATTGCATATTTAAACAACAATAAGTGGTTTTATCTAGCGCAAAGAATCGTTAAATATTTAAACAGAGAGGATCCTTACTTAGCAAAAATGAATGACAAAATTTGGACAATTATTTACAAAGGACATCAATCACCAAATGGTTCAGAAATATTCGAACTAAACTATAGCTAAATTTTTTTATTTGTCATAAGAAATTTTATGTAGTTACACAATTTTTAAAACAGTAAATATATTTAGTAAAGTGAAGTGAGCCCCTATTATTTATTGATTTTTGTTTTTATGTTAAACATGCACATGCACGTTAACAAAGTGAATTTGAAATCCATTTCAGGAAAATTTAGTTTGAAAAAATTAAAATAAAATGCATATATTTCAAATTCATTTTAAATTTTATGAAAATGAGAGTTTATGTTTAAAATAAGTTATCTTATTTATTTTCATATTAATAAAAAGGATAGCACATTTAAAAACTTAATGAAAGTTAAACATACATGTACAAGACATGAAATTTAAACATGCATGTGCAAGACACATGGCCATATGTATATGTATGCATTACAATGTTTTATTACTTTTTTCATTTATATGGAAATTTTCAAAATTCTTACCAAAAAAAAAATTACATGAAAAAAATATTCCTATAAGGAAGGATATTTCCAATACATATATTTTCCCATAAGGAAGGATATTCCAATACAATTATTTTTACATAAGACATGCGTATGCATGCTTTTGCATGCTTTTTCATGTCACAGCACCTAGATGTACTTTGCTTTACTCTAATTTTCATTTTAAGAGAAAAAAAGGATAGGACACCTAAAAATTTAATAAAAGGTAAACATTCACATGATATTAAAGTATTAAGAAGGAGAGACATGCGTATGCATGCTTTTTGCGCGTGTAGATTTACGTGGGTGCGTTGGTTAAATTTACATTTTATTTGTTCTGAGAAAAAGGGTACACGAAAAAAAAAACTCTTCACAAAAATATCTTTCTATGAAGGACAGGCAAATCGTTCTGTTTCATTGTTTAAACTTAATAATTTACAAGATCATAAATGTAGATGAATATGAGGATTTTCCGATCAAAGATAATTTTCTATAGATGAATGTATGCCTGTATTCTGAAAAAGTATAAAATAGAATGTTTTTTCAAACAAAATTCTAGTCTTACAACATCATTCAAAAAACTAAAACAATATTTAAAAACTGTTAAATTATATGAATATTATTTTTGCAGTGATAAGTGTATTCATTAAAAATAAATAATTTTCTTTAAAATTAACAACGAAAAATAAGAAGACTTTTAACAATTTTAAATTAAATAAAAAATATTTTACCAGTGATAAGTTCAATTCCCAAAACTTTAAATTGTATAAAAATGGAAAACTTATATAGTTGTATTGAATGTGGAAAATTTTTTAGTAATAAAAAAGATTTAGTTGAACATGAAAAAACCCATGCTGGATCATCGAAACATGTAGCAGAACTCCCTATTCCTCAAAACGGTGTTAAGAGACTACATAGCGCATTCAAGTATAGAATACACACATTGCTTTTTGAAAACAGTAATGATGGATGTCTCTTTCCTGAGGAATTTTTGAATAATGCTTGGTAAGCTTTAAAACCCGAAATTAATTTGTGGTTGAATGTATATAAAGCTAAGAAAATTAATATTGAGCTATAAGGATTATACGTCAAGCTTTCTACAGAAGATATGGAAAATACTTCATTAGAGATTAAAACATTTCAAACGAAAATGGAAGCAATTTTTAATGAAAATAGCCTTAATGAAGTCTTTACCCATAAAATAAAAGAAGTTATAAATAAAATGAAGGAGTTCCAGGAAAGAGACAGTGGATAGACGTTGGTTCAAATTATAAAATTGGAGACAAACCTTAATAAATATCAACCATTGAAAGGTTCTACATATTTTCCACTACCACAGAAGCTGAGCAGTAGAAAAGCTTGTGTAAATGTGCAGCACATTTAAAAATTTAATGAAAGTTAAACATACATGTACAAGACATGAAATTTAAACATGCATGTGCAAGACACATGGCCATATGTATATGTATGCATTACAATGTTTTATTACTTTTTTCATTTATATGGAAATTTTCAAAATTCTTACCAAAAAAAAAATTACATGAACAAAATATTCCTATAAGGAAGGATATTTCCAATACATGTATTTTCCCATAAGGAAGGATATTCCAATACAATTATTTTTCCATAAGACATGCGTATGCATGCTTTTGCATGCTTTTTCATGTCACTGCACCTAGATGTACTTTGCTTTACTCTAATTTTCATTTTAAGAGAAAAAAAGGATAGGACACTTAAAAATTTAATAAAAGGTAAACATTCACATGCAAGACACATGATATTAAAGTATTAAGAACGAGAGACATGCGTATGCATGCTTTTTGCGCGTGTAGATTTACGTGGGTGCGTTGGTTAAATTTACATTTTATTTGTTCTGAGAAAAAGGGTACACGAAAAAAAACTCTTCACAAAAATATCTTTCTATGAAGGACAGGCAAATCGTTCTGTTTCATTGTTTAAACTTAATAATTTACAAGATCATAAATGTAGATGAATATGAGGATTTTCCGATCAAAGATAATTTTCTATAGATGAATGTATGCCTGTATTCTGAAAAAGTATAAAATAGAATGTTTTTTCAAACAAAATTCTAGTCTTACAACATCATTCAAAAAACTAAAACAATATTTAAAAACTGTTAAATTATATGAATATTATTTTTCCAGTGATAAGTGTATTCATTAAAAATAAATAATTTTCTTTAAAATTAACAACGAAAAATAAGAAGACTTTTAACAATTTTAAATTAAATAAAAAATATTTTACCAGTGATAAGTTCAATTCCCAAAACTTTAAATTGTATAAAAATGGAAAACTTATATAGTTGTATTGAATGTGGAAAAATTTTTAGTAATAAAAAAGATTTAGTTGAACATGAAAAAACCCATGCTGGATCATCGAAACATGTAGCAGAACTCCCTATTCCTCAAAACGGTGTTAAGAGACTACATAGCGCATTCAAGTATAGAATACACACATTGCTTTTTGAAAACAGTGATGATGGATGTCTCTTTCCTGAGGAATTTTTGAATAATGCTTGGTAAGCTTTAAAACCCGAAATTAATTTGTGGTTGAATGTATATAAAGCTAAGAAAATTAATATTGAGCTATAAGGATTATACGTCAAGCTTTCTACAGAAGATATGGAAAATACTTCATTAGAGATTAAAACATTTCAAACGAAAATGGAAGCAATTTTTAATGAAAATAGCCTTAATGAAGTCTTTACCCATAAAATAAAAGAAGTTATAAATAAAATGGAGGAGTTCCAGGAAAGAGACAGTGGATAGACGTTGGTTCAAATTATAAAATTGGAGACAAACCTTAATAAATATCAACCATTGAAAGGTTCTACATATTTTCCACTACCACAGAAGCTGAGCAGTAGAAAAGCTTGTGTAAATGTGCAGAACAATGACCAGATTTGTTTTAAATGGGCTGAAGTTTCCTCAATATATAATTTTAACAAAAATGCGAATCGTATATCATCATATCCAGTCAACATAAATTTAACCAAAATAAATACACATAGAGGACTCTTGAATTTCGAAGGTTTATGCTTCCCTCTACAGATAAAAGATGTAGAGCTGTTTGAAGTGCTTAACGAATGGATAAGTGTAAATGTTTTCGGATATGATGAGGAACGTAATATTATTATCGGTCCATATTATAAAACAAAAGAAGTTAAATCACATCATATCAATCTTCTCTTTCTTCAATAGGAAATTAGCTCAACAACAACAGCCCATTATGTGTGGATAAAAAATATTTCAAGGTAATATAAAACATAAAATTTTTTATAAATTCCTTTCAATTGATTATTTTGTTTGTTATAATATATTATATAGATTAATTAGGAACCAAACCAGCAAGTTTAAGGGGAGAAATTATCTATGCAACTTTTGTTTGCAGCACTTTACAAAGGAGGACAAATTAACAAAACACATGTCAGAATGTAGAAAGCGGGTAGTATATCTTCCAAATGAAGATAAGGTAATTTTAGAATTTAAAGATCATGAGAAAGCAATGGATGTACCATTTGTTATTTATGCGGATTCTGAATGCATATTTCAGAATTTTGAAACATGCATTCCGAGTCCAAATAAATCATCAACAACATTGATAAACAAACATATCCCGTATGCTTTCTCATATTATTTAAATTGTAGTTATGATAAGAATTTAGATAAGTTTAAATATTTTAAGGGGAAAGATTCACCCAAAGAATTTATAAGTGAACTAGTGAAGGATGTAGTCTTCTTATATACAAATTATTTAAAACATATAAAACCAATGATCCCCTTGAATGCAGACGAAGAATTACACTTTAGGAAGCCCACTATTTGTCATATTTGCTTAAACCCTATTGTTAATGAAGTTAAAGTTAAATACAATTGTCATTTAAGTGGGAAATATAGAGGACCTGCTCACCAAAAATGTAATTTAAATTTCAAAGTTCCACGTTTTATTCCTGTTGTCTTTCATAATATTTCATCGTATGATTCACATTTGTTTATAAAGGAACTTAATGGTTCAATAAATATTCTCCCATTAAATAAGGAATTGTACATATCCATTTCAAAAATTATCAGTATAGATAATATCAATATTGAAATTAGATTTTTAGACTCATACAGATTTATGCAGTCAAGTTTAGACTCATTAGCACATAATTTATCAAGAACTGGTTTTACTACATTAAAGTCAAGTTTTGAAGATGAAAAACAATTTTCTTTACTAATGAGAAAAGGAGTTTTTCCATATAATTATTTAAATTCAGTTGACAAACTTAAAGAACGGAATTTACCAACGAGGGAACAATTTTTCAATATACTTACAGAGACAGAATGTTCAGTAGACGATTACAACCATGCCAAGGAAGTGTGGAATGCTTTTAATTGTGAGACACTAGAAGATTATCTAATGCTTTACCTCAAAACTGATGTTTTACTTCTGACAGACGTTTTTGAGAATTTCAGACTATTATGTAAAAACATATATAAATTAGATCCATGCCATTATTACACAGCGCCAGGGCTTTCATGGGACGCAATGCTTAAAATTACGAAAATAAAATTAAAACTTTTGACTGATATTGACATGATTACGTTCATCCAAAAGGGAATAAGAGGAGGAATCGTTCAATGTTCGAAAAGACATTCAAAATCTAATAATAAATATATGACAGATTTCAACAATAAGCTTCAATCTAAATATCTAATGTATTTAGATGCAAATAATTTATATGGGTGGGCTATGTCACAATATTTACCAGAAAGTGGATTTGAATGGGTTAGTGACATTGACGGTTTCTCCTTACATTCCATTCCCGACGATTCATCTGTTGGATATATTCTAGCAGTGGATTTGACATATCCAACAGGGATTCATGATCGTCATAACTTCTTACTATTTTGTTGCGAAAACAAAGTACCTCCAATGGCTAAAGATTCAAAGCTTTAATTGGATTTGACTAACAAAACTAAATATCATTACATAGTATAAAACAAAGTCGCTTTTTCTGTCCCTATATCCCTATGTATGCTTAAATCTTTAAAACTACGCAACGGATTTTGATGCAGTTTTTTTTAATAGATAGAGTGATCAAAGAGGAAGGTTTATATGTACAATAACATTCATTGAATAGTGGGAAAATACTGTTATTTTTGAGGTTTCTAATGTGATGTCGTAAATAATTACATTTTTTTCCGCTTAAATTGCAAACACAGGCGGAACCCTACGAGATTTATCCAAATAATGTGCTAAGTATTGTACACGTTGAAAAGGTCTACAGAAACTCCTACTATGGTATATGTCTATCTCTTATGCATATCGCACAATAACATTTTTAACCTACTTCAATAAAGAAGGAGGTTATCAATTCGTGCCTAACTCGGTCATTTTTAAACCGATTTTCGAAATTCTTTATTTGTTTGAAAGGGTTTGCCTGCAATTAGGTCCGATTATCTTTTTTTTAAATCTGCAGGGAAATTTTCCTCCCCTATTCCATAACTCTGCTATTTGTTAACCGATTTTCAAAATTCTTTTTTGGTTTGAAAGAATTTTGCTTAAAGTTAGAACAAATTTTGTTGTGGTATTTTGAGCCAACCCTCCCCCCACCAAAAAAAATTTATTGATGATTACATAACTGGACTGATTTTTAAAATTCTTTTCTTTTTGTTTCAATATCATTTTCATAATTGCGTCCGTTTTGTAATCTTTTGGATTGATTCTTAGTATTGGAGTCAGTTTTTTTGCCAGAATTATTTTGTCATTTACTTTTTACGACAAATAATGGCTAATTTTCGAAGCGATTTTAATCAGTACAGCATTAATCCCTATCTACTTAAATACCTTAAAGACATTGTTGATTTCATATAGAATGTTACTGCATATTGTAAAAGGCCCTACATCCTTTGCACAGCTAAGATTTAAAAAAAGGTGAGAACTATCGGACAAATTGCGTTAGCAGTTGCGTCATCTGGAATTGTCGCTACGATTTTGGAAGGAGGCCGAACCACCCACTCTACATTCAACTCCCGCTGAAAATTGCCACCGATGACAATAACAGCGTCTGTAGTATTTCTAAGCAGAGCAATAATAGTCTGGGACGAGGCTACCATGTCAAATAAGTCGTCTGTGGAAGCACTGTATAGGACAATGCGCGATTTGCGCAACAAAAATTCACGCCTGGGTGGATGTATAATTCTGTTCTCAGGAGATTTCCGTCAAATTCTACCAGTTGTGACTCGAGGAACACGTGCTGACGAAATAAATGCTTCCTTAAAAAGATCCAACCTTTCGCGACATATCAATAAATTAGAGCTTAAAATTAATATGAGGGTTTTCGTTACCTTCGCGTGAAAACAGGCTATTTCCAGAGATGCTGCTAAGAGTTGTCAATGGAGAGATAACACAAAATGAGGAAGGGATTAACCTAGAAAAACTTTGTGTTTTGATAGACAACTTCCAAGAATTAGTCAACAATGTCTATCCTGACATTGATAAAATCCCAGTAAAAAACAGACACTCCAAAAAAGTCATGAAAATGTAGAGTTTTCGATCTGGAGGTAGTGTAAATTTCGATCCGTTCTAATGATTTTTACATAGAGTTGTCATTGCAAGATTTTAAGAAAAATTTCCTTTTTTGTGTTCTATGATAATATTTTCATCTAGGAAAAATGGTAAATAGTTAAATATTTTAACAATTCATTTCTTTTTATACGAATTTAAGCCCGAAACAGTGTTTTCATTTAAATTAAAGTAAATAACTTAAATTTTAGACTAAAATTAGTAAATAAATTTCTTTAAAAATTTTATTTTTTCTTAATTCTGGTATTTTCTAAAACTATGGAGAAATTACAAGGTTTTGTATGACTAAAATAAACTTCTACTTGGTTTTCTGCTAACTATCGGCAAATTAAAAATATCAATTTCTTGGAAGCAATGAAAATGTAGTTCCTTTGGAATGACTTCCAATTTTTTTTACTGGGATAAGTTATAAGACAATATCTTTGTTTAAAGAATGAGAGATTCTGTCACCAAGTAACGAACAAGTACATAAGGTAAATAAATTGATTCGTTCAAAGATTGATGCGCCGTCGAAAATATACTACTCGGTTAATACTGTTCTCGATTTGGAAGAAGCTGTTCATTTTTCTACAGAATTTCTAAACTCTTTGAACCCGTCTAGACTCCCTCCGCACAAAATGGTGTTGAAAATGGGTTGTCCTGTTATATTATTAAGAAACCTGAATCCACATAAACTTTGCAATGGCACGCGTTTGCTGGTAAAATCACTGACAACTTTCATAATAGAGTGCACAATACTCATAGGATGTGTTACCGGAGAAGATGTATTGATTCCTCGCATCGCTCTGATACCATCGGATTTACCCTTCCAATTTAAACGTTTACACTTTCCGGTAAATACATCTTTTGCAATGACCATTAATAAATCGCAGGATCAAACATTCAACGTTGCAGGCTTAGATTTTAGCGTTGACTGCTTTTCACATGGCCAACTGTATGTCGCTTTTTCAAAAGTAAGCTCTAGACAAAACATGTTTGTATTGTCTAATGACAAGAAAGCTGTTAACGTTGTAATATGTTAATTGTAGTAAAAATAAAATAAATAGGTAAAAACTAAAAAGTAAATGACTAAAAATGTAGTGTATGAATTTAGATATTCCAAAGATAGCAGGAAATCTTTATGGTTTAGGGAAAGAAGAATTGTTTTACCTTAAATTTAACGCGTGCGGGCCACGGGCAGTAAGGAATAAATCAAGACTACTGGATCGATTTTAATAATTTTTTCATTTAATAACATAGGCTATATATATTATACCCGTGTGAAGGCGGAGCGAGCCGCTAGTTAATCTATATAATATATTATAACAAACAAAATAATCAATTGAAAGGAATTTATAAAAATGTTTATGTTTTATATTACCTTGAAACATTTTTTATCCACTGTTGTTGTTGTTGAGCTAATTTCATTTTGAAGAAAGAGAAGATTGATATGATGTGATTTAACTTCTTTTGTTTTATAATATGGTCCAATAATAATATTGTGTTCCTCATCATATCCGAAAACATTTACACTAATCCATTCGTTAAGCACTTCAAACAGCTCTACATCTTTTATCTGTAGAGGGAAGCATAAACCTTCAAAATTCAAGAGTCCTCTATGTGTATTTATTTGGGTTAAATTTATGTTGACTGGATATGATGATATACGATTCGCATTTTTGTTGAAATTATATATTGAGGAAACTACAGCCCATTTAAACCAAAATTGGTCATTGTTCTGCACATTTACACAAGCTTTTCTACTGCTCAGCTTCTGTGGTAGTGGAAAATATGTAGAACCTTTCAATGGTTGATATTTATTAAGGTTTGTCTCCAATTTTATAATTTGAACCAACGTCCATCCACTGTCTCTTTCCTGGAACTCTTCCATTTTATTTATAACTTCTTTTATTTTATGGGTAAAGACTTCATTAAGGCTATTTTCATTAAAAAATTATTCCATTTTCGTTTGTCAGTTCCTCGTTGTACCTTCATAGTGAACAGACGTAATAGCGGAATTTTTCTTATATACAAATTAAACAAAAAAAGCATACAAAAAATATTCGTAGTACATATTAACTTTGATAAAAAAGCATTTTTTTTTGCTTTGATAATATTTTTACATATAGAAATAACAAAAATAAAAAAAAACCGTAAACAAAAAAACATACAAAATACCCTTGAGGAATACTCTTTATGAGTACCCCAGAGGAAAAAAATAGTGAAGTGAGTTCTAACGGCAGAAATGCCTATTTTACTGTGAGTTTTGATGCTCATAATGATAACAATAAAAAAAAAAAAATCTGATAATAGACTTGCTGTGAGTTCTGAAGCTCTTAATAAAAATCAAAAATCTGATAATAGACTTTTTCTAACGGCAAAACCACAGTTTCGTCAGCGATCAACTTCGCTTTGTCCAATGCCAACTAGTGAATCGTTGACATTATTTCCTAGTACTTCTACATTTAACTCAGCGATATCATCCGCTTCGGGCTCGTGGTCAACAATTAAATAAGTTGTTACTGAAGACAACAGTAGTACAAAACCAAAGGTACAAGTAGGAATGGACAGATATATAACCATTTTAAAGCGCGGGCGAAGCCCAAATTCTACTAAAATTGGATCCGCCCCAAAGATGTCTAGGGATAACAGCACATCTTCTATCAATCGTCAAAATTGTTTTTCATTATTGCAAGACAAAAACGACAAGCGCGCTGCATCATCGCAAAAGTCTTTTAAGCCACCACCTATTTATCTGAGAGAAAAAATTCAAACGCGCTTCTTAAAAATCTACTGTCGACCATTGGTGAAAATACTTTTCACATCATTCCAATTAAACGAGGTAATATTGATAAAACTAAAATCCAAATATATGATGAAAAACATTTCCGAAAAATTGTTAGTGAGTTTGAAAAAAATAAAACAAATTTTTATACATATCAACTTAAGAGTGCTAAAGGCCTACAAATAGTATTAAAGGGCATACATTCATATGTTGAGCCTGAAGAAGTAAAATGTGCACTTATCGAACAAGGATTTAAGGTAAAAAATGTTACCAATATAATCAATAGAGAGAAGATTCCCCAGCCTCTATTTCATGTTGAACTGGAGCCAAATGATATACAGTTAAAGAAAAATGAGACGCACCCAATTTATAGTCTAAAATACCTTTTACACCGAAAAATCACAGTTGAAGAGCCACGTAAGCGTTCAGGTCCCGTACAGTGCCATAATTGCCAAGAATATGGCCACACAAAAACCTACTGCAAATTACCTACAGTTTGTGTTATCTGCGGTGAATTGCATGGTACTGCTAACTGTACCAAGCCAAAAGTACAAGCAGAAAAGAAATGCAGTAATTGTGGACGTAATCACACTGCTAACTACAGAGGATGCCCTGTATATTCTTTCGTTAAACAGGCTATGGGTCAAAAATCTAAATTAGCTCCAGTTCAATCTGCAAATGCTTACTCCGCCACTCTTCCTCCAACTAGCCAACTAGTTATTTCACGTGTATTGTATGCCGATGCTGCTAAGACTAGTTCTATTCCCACACAAAATGTTCCACCGCCAAGTAATTCAACGAATGCAAACTCTACTTTTAACTTTAGTCGTCTTGAAGCTACTATTGAGAATCTGGTGCTAACTATAAACAACTTTTCAACAAATATGACTAGCATGATGCAAGAAATGCTGAGAATGCAGAATACTCTGCTTCAAGCATTAGTGAACAAACCTTGAACACGTTAAAACTATGTTTCTGGAACGCAAACGGCATTCGCCAACATAAAAATAAACTTGAGCACTTCCTCACGGAAAAAAATATTGATATAATGATGGTCTCTGAGACTCACTTGACTTCGAGAAGCTGCTTTAAAATAAATGGTTACACTCTATATGATTCAAAAGACCCGAGAGGGAGAGCATGCGGTGGATCAGCAATTCTAATTAAGTCAAGACTCAAGCACTATATCCTTGAGAACGTTAGTGAAGAATATATGCAAGCTACGAATATTTTCGTAGAAAATTTTGGTGCGAATTTCGTGATATCATCAATTTACTCACCTCCCAGATTTTCAGTTACCGACGATCAGTATGAGAAGTTCTACAAATCGCTTGGATCTTGTTTCGTGGCAGCTGGTGACTACAATGCAAAACATACGTACTGGGGCTCGCGTCTTGTTACACCTAGAGGTAGAGCGTTGTTTAATACAATTTCAAAAATGGGCTTAGATGTCATTTCGAGTGGGGAGCCTACTTACTGGCCTACTAACGTAAGAAAAATTCCAGATGTTATATATTTTGGCGTCACGAAAAATATCCATAGGGACTTATTTCACGTAGAGGGCTCTCTAGATCTGTCCTCCGATCACTCTTCCACAATAGTTACAATTTTCAACCCACTAAGGAGTGATTTAACTAACTCATATGCGAAAACGATAAATAGGGTCAACTGACTAGGATTCAAAAAATATATTAGTAGTCACTGCGTAGAAAACATTCAGCTAAGATCACCTGATGATATTGAATTTAATATTGCCAATCTTAACGAATATATTAAACAGGCTGCTGAACATGCCACTACTTCCTATCCGCAAACTGGATTTAATAGAATTTATTCTACGGAAATTGAACGTCTTGTATGTGAAATAAGGAGAGCTAGAAGAGAATGGCAACAACACCGATCAATAAAATCCGACTTAAAGAATGTACTAAACGACTCAAAGAGCTGTTATCGTCGGAAAAGACTGCATTACTGGAAAAGTATTTAGAAGGTATTGATGTAACGTCAACATCTAATTACTCTTTATGGCGCGCTACTAGAAATCTTAAAAGACCCGTTGATCTCAAATCACCATTTCGTACTTCGACTGGAGGCTGGGCAAGAAGCGATAGTGAGAAAGGTAACTTATTTTCTGAGCATTTAAAATCTGTATTCACTCCCAATTCATGTACGGGTGCTGCCGATTTACCGAGTGTAGTCTCTCTACCCCCTCGTCCCTTAAGGTTTAAGATGCGTGAACTACAAAAAATAGTTGCTGAACTCGACCCTAAGAAAGCTCCAGGTATTGATGGCATTAGTAACAAGATGCTGATGAACTTGCCTCATATTGCAATAAGAATTTTGCTATTTATTTTTAATGCCATTTTACGAATGCAGTATTTTCCACATAACTGGAAACTTGCCAAGATTAAAATGATTCTAAAGCCAGGCAAAGATCTTACCAAGGCTGAGTCATATAGGCCTATAAGCTTACTTTCAACAATTTCAAAGCTTTTCGAAAAGCTGCTCATGACTAAATTGTCCACAATTTTAGCTGATACTGGGTGCATCCCGGACCATCAATTTGGCTTTAGAAGTCAGCATAGCACTATTGAGCAAACGCATAGATTGGTTCAAATTATGAGGAGGACATTTGAAGAAAAGAAGTATTGTTCTGCCCTTTTTATTGATGTTTCTCAGGCATTTGACGAAGTATGGCACAAAGGCCTAGTTTTAAAATTGAAGACATACCTACCAATAAATATACAAAAGCTTTTGGAAAGTTATATTCTTGATAGAAAGTTTACTGTTGTGGAAGGAGACTTCATGAGTGTACCCGAATCTATATCTTCTGGTGTGCCACAGGGTAGTATTCTGGGGCTAGTCTTGTATCTAATATATACTTGTGATATGCTTGTGAGCAATAACATCCACACTTCTACATTTGCCGATGATACAGCCTGTTTGAGTATTCACAAAAATCCTGATGAGGCATCCCGCAATCTCCAAGCACACATTACCCAGCTTGAAATATGGTTGAACTTATGGAGAATTAAAGTCAATGAACAAAAGTGTGTTCATATAACGTTTACCCTAAGAAAAGATACCTGTTCCCCCATTCGAATCAACAATCAAAATATTCCTCAACATTCTCAAGTCAAATACCTTGGCATACACCTTGATCGAAGGCTTACATGGAAATATCATATTGACTTTAAGCTAACCAAAATGAAACTTAAATTGACTCAAATATATTGGTTAATTGGCAGAAATTCAACACTCAGCCTAGACTGCAAACTTTTGATATACAAGTCGCTTTTGAAGCCAATATGGTGCTATGGCATTCAGCTGTGGGGCACTGCTTCAGCTTTAAATGTAGAGAGAATCCAACGAAGGCAAAACAAAATTTTACGTTTGATAACATCTGCTCCATGGTACGTTAAAAATTCAAATATTCATCGTGATTTAAATATGCCACTAGTGAGTGAAGAAATTGCAAAATACGCAGGCAAATATTTAACTAAATTCGAGTCACATCCTTATCCGCTTGCCCGTAATATTTTGAGCTTTACTGGACACATCCGCTTAAAAAAGAGGGACACAAGGGCTCTTATACCGAACACTCCAGATGGGACTGCTTAAAAACACCTCTTTTTGATTATCACTACTTATGTATTATTTATAACTATCACTAAGCTTATGTCCGATATTTGTCGGGCCTAATAATTATATTTAGATTGAAGATTTGATTACTTATTGTTAGTTCATTTTTGAAGATACAATAAATAAATATGTATATGAAAAAAAAAAAATGTGCGGTCTTTTGTTGATGTTGTAAATATTCGCCTGGTCTTATATGTATAGATGTGAAATATCTTCATAGTTTGTTTTATTTGAATTTAAAAAACGGTGATTTAATTTTTATCTGCATTTACTTAAAAATTTGTGAGGATGTTCTGTTTTAAGTAAAACTGAATTCCTTAAGATACATACTTTAGAGTAATAGTAACTATAATAGAAATATTTCCTATATTTAATTTACATTTGTTTATAGGTGATGCAGGTTATTTATATTCATTCTTAGAAATATTTCGATATAAAATTTTTTCCAGCCGTAGGCTTTTTTCATTACCTTTTACATTTATTTTAGAACATCTTGCATTGCCTTTTATACATTTATAAACATTTTTAAATGAAACTAATCCAGCAGTCCAGCTTATGTAATGATAGTTTATTTGTTAGCCAGCTTGCTTCTTTTTTTATTTTTTATTGATTATTGAGTTTCATAATGAAATTATTATATTCGTAATTGTTGAAAACAATCGCTACTTTTTTTCCAATGAATTCATTTGAGTTATTTTTGAAACCTTGTACTTGTATAAAAATTATGTTATTTTTCATATTGCTTAATTTATAAGACTTTTAGAATTTGACCTTTGATGGCTATATACTGTAGTATGTGATCATGAATAAGAATGCAGTAAGCTGATGTCTTTTCTTACTATTTCAAATTAGAATTTTATTCAATTGTCCCACTATTCAATAAAAGGAGCTTTTATCTTAAATTCTGGTACAGGTAGAAGTGATTGAGATTCTTTCATATACTACCTTTGCTGGAATCTTAGATACATATAATAACTATATAGAATTGCATTACGTTTATTTTTAAATTTTATGTTAGGATTATCATCATATGGATATGAGACTGAACTTAATGTACCTTTAAATTAGTTAATGCATAATGAAAAATCTTGTTTTCTTCTTGAATAGCGAACAACAGAAAACTAAGTCGTCTTCTTACAATTTAGGTCTAACCTCTCAACTGCTCCTCTAGTATACAATATGACTTTGTATGTCAGCATTGGTTGTTTTTTTTAGAGTTATAGAACTTCGAATTGAAATAAAACACAAGAAAATCGTTTTAATGTGCATCAATTTGGCTTTATTGGAAGGCTAATTTTATGCCATTTATGTTTAAATATGATTTCGGGCATGTGGCCGCCGCGGCTGGCTCGAATAAAGCCAATTCTACAGGTCCAATTTTCAACCACTTTTTCGAGCATATGGGGCCGTATGTTGGCAATAACGCCACGAATGTTGGCTTCCAAGTCCCCTAACGTTTCTGGTTTGTTGGCGTAGACGAGCGACTTCACATATCCCCAAAGAAAATAATCCAATGGTGTCAAATCACACGATCTTGGTGGCCAATTGACAGGTCCATTCCGCAAAATTATGCGCTCATCGAATGTTTCCTTCAATAAATCGATTGTGACGTGCGCTGTGTGGCATGTAGCGCCGTCTTGTTGGAACCACAACTCATCCATATTCATGCCATCCAATTCGGGAACAAAATAGTCGGTTATCATGGCTCTATACCGGTCTCTATACCGGTATCCATTCATTCGGGTCCTCTTCAACAGTTTGCTCTACAGCGGCAATTGTTTCTTCGGTGCGCACTGTTCGACATCTCTGCGGATGCGTATTATCACATAGAGTAAACGTAGTGCAAAAACGATCCATGGTTAACCGAATTAATTGCTCTGATGGACGATTATGTCGACAATAATATGGACGGAGCTTGCGGTAAACTTCGCGAACTGAACCATTATTTTCGAAATAAATTTGCACGATTTGCAAGCGTTGTTCTTTTGTCAACCTGTTCATGATGAAATGGCAAACCAAACTAAATATTAATCACTTGACAGCTGACAAAATGGCCGCCAGTTAAAAAAGTGATGCCAACTTAAAGTTCTATACCTCAATAAAAAACACCCAATATGTTTAAGTACATTAAAAATGTACAAGTATATGTTTATTTTATGACTAGTGAGCGCCTATGGCTTTTATTTGATGTTCTGGATGAAGTAAATTTTTTTTAATTTTATTAAAGTTAAGCGTATTGCGTATATATTTCTAATATATTTAAGTGAGCTTTTTATACCTCTCAGACAGAGTGTACGTATCAGTTGGTCAGTCAGTCTCCCTTTTTATTAATTTGTTCTTCTAATGTGTCACTACTATTTAGTAAAATTTTTCTACTTCAAATAGAGAATATTTGTATAATTTTTAAAAGTATTAATATATACACACATATAGGTAAATATATGTATGTATGTAGAAATTAGTTCATATACAAATAAATACATGTTTAATAATCAACTATTCTAGAAAATCGATTTAAAATAACACAGTTACGTCCATCATCAATTCACCGTCAGTGTTTTCATAAAGTATAAAAAAACATTGGAATATCTATGTTTCAGAGAATTTTTACTTCAAGTGATTCTATATAAAGTTTGGTGGTTGACCCCTTAACGGTATTTTGCTTAACGTAGGCTGCGTTGTATAGCATTCAGATGTAATCATTTCTCACTTAGAAAAGATCCTCATCACCATCAATCATACCTGTATACAATACATTTATGAGTTGAGTTGATCCAGATACAATTGCTGTCTACAAATTAATGATTAATGATCTCATCACCTTCTAACAAGTTTAATATTTTGCTAGCATGCATACTTTAGCATGCTTCTATCGATAGTGACGCGAGAGTCCTACATTTAGTTGTGTTTCAATTAAAAATCTATACTATTTAGAGTTGTGCAGCTCATGAACGAACTAGTTCAATTGAACGATTCACTTCACTGAGCGCTGTGAGCCTTTCAATCCACTGAGTGCTTTCAGCTCAGTACTGAGCGGTTTTTAGATTTGTATCGAACTCTTTCAGTAGCTCGGCTTAGACACAAACCTATAATAAAACCCATTTAAATTACATGTAGGTTTCTATCAAACTCTTAAGCAGCTCGTTTTAGACACAAACCTATGTAAATTAAGTGGGTAAGATTATAGGTTTGTGTCTAAAACGACCTAATGAAAGAGTTCGATACAAGTCTTGTTCTTTTTTAGCAATTTTTTTTGTCGCACAAGTATCTACATAAAAAAATTTATATACATACATATTCTGATATTAAAATATATTAAATAATTTTAATTTTGATTCTACATATATAGTATATACATATGTACATAGTATTTATATGTATGTAGATATATTTATTAACAAATTCCACTCATTACACTGTTTTAGTTTTATTTATTTCTTATAAATACTTCATCTGTCTTGTTTTGTAATATATGACCAGCGTTACCGTTGTAAAATTTCAGAAAGTGGAACAAAAAGGGATTTTTAAAACAAGGTGGCACCAAAAAGGGGATTTTAGGAAAAAAGGGGCAACTTTAAAAACAAGAAAAATTAAAACAAATCTGCTTATTCTTAAAAACATCAATAATAAAAATCAGGTTTTGCATATTTAAAGACGAAAATATACTATTTTTATGATAAAATAAAACCACAAAATATAAAAATAATTCATATAATATGTGCTTATAATAAAAAATGACTTGAATTTTCTGAAGATACAGATATATTTTTAATAGTTTTTTGACATTGGCACTTATTTACAAAAAAAAAATAACTCAGTTTATATATTTTAGAGAAAATTTATTAAACTTTTGATAAATATCTTAATATTGAATTCTCAAGATACATGATCACGACAATTCGGTAAATTTTGTGTACATTGCATTTTTTAATTAACGGAAAAGGTCGTTTTTAGGCATTTTTAATAGTTATTAAATGCCTATTTCTTAAAACTGTATATCTGTGCTTTTGAGCAGGTTCATCATTTGGAATGCAGTCTTTCAAATCCCTTAACTACAAACTTAAGGTAGATAACAAGGAGTGACAAGCTTAAACTTTCAGTCTGTTAGATAATTTATTTTCTAATGATTCCAATTAAAAAAAGCGCTTATCGGAAGCACTAGTATGCAGCAAACTAAATATACATATATGAAGCAAATGTATAAAATTTTGATTATAAACTTTCATTAACACTTCAGATTAAGATATTTTTTACGCTTTCTTACACGCGTAATTTTAACTCTTTTACAAAAACCTACAGTTCACTTATTATATTACTAAAAACGGAAACAATTTCAAAATAGTTAGTATCCTCAATTGATTTAATAAGTACTGGATCTAAATAAATACTTTAATAAAATCAGTCTTGTATCGCTTCTATTAATTCTTGGCAAAAATTCACTATTCGTCTTTTATATTTGTTCCAATGAAATTTCACGATTTTTTTCTTGTTCGAACAAACGAATAATTTTGAACTTTTGTTCGAATATTCGAACGAACAAAAATGTATTGGAATAATTTTAAAAAAGTTTGCAAAAAATGACACGCATCTACATATATTAGTTTAATTTTTGTTATTAACAAACAAAAACTAATTCATTACACAAGAAAAACAAATAATTTTAATAACAAACTTAGAAATTTTAATAAATAAAAATTTAAATATATTAAAAATAACATCACTTTTTTCCAGATGTTGGATGTTAAAAACCGAAACGAAATTAGTTAAAAAGTATAGGTATTTATACACATTTACAAACCCTTTTTAATATGTCATTGATTTAAAAAATAATTTAAAAACCGCAGATAATCCCACTTTTTACTCGTAGTTGGCAGACGATTATTTTTTTCTTTTAATGAAAGAACAGCTAAAAAAGTTTCTTTCGCAAATTGCTAATGTTGGTGATATAAAAATAGCATTAAAAATCATATACAGTTTGCGTAATCCTTTCTTTGATGTTTCCAAATAATTTAAATCAATTAATCAATCAGTTAATGAAACATTATCAGTTACTCCATCGTATTTGAGATTATTATCGCATATTTTGAATACAAAATAATCATGAAAACAAATTATTCGCGTACTCTTTTTCCGCTTTTAGTGGTGTATTTGAAAAAATTGGTATTGAATAGGAAAGCTGAGGAATAATATTAAGGCATTTAATGCTTTTTTACGTCGTTCAATAATTCGATTCTTAAGGCTTTCGATTAGAGAACAGCAGTTATTTTTTTCTAAACTCTTTATTATGAATTGTGAGACACTTTCTAATTCCAATAAAGAGGTATTATCTTTTCCTAGGAAGAAAAGAAAAGATGCGTTTAGCGAACATATTTATGTATATGTATATAAAGTATTTATAAGTTGGAGTAATTTGATTACTTAACACCCCATTAATAACAAATTAAAAAGTTATGCAATGTAAAATACTTTTTATACAAAGCAGTTAAGGAAATTGTTCGAATATTCGACAAAAATAATTCGAATAATTTTTTATCCTAAATTGAAAATTTTTGTTCGCTTGAACAGAAGTGAGAAAAAGTTGTTCGAATATTCGAACGATTTTTGTTCATATTTACATATTTTAATAGGAAAATATTTTTAATATTTACATATATCCATACAGACAGAGGTATACGAATATAAGCCAGCGAGGTAATGTTAATTATTCAAAAGATATGCATAAGCTAACCACAAAAAACAGATTTACTGCCAGTTTATGGAAGCCATGTAAAAATTCTCGCTTGTCTATTTATATTGAAAACAAAAACAAATTTTGAGTGCTTTGTTTTTGTTTTCAATATAAATAGACAAACGAGAATTTGTACATGGCTTCCATAAACTCGCAGTTATTATAAGCTTGCTTACATATTAATATATTAAACAGCATAACTTTTCTATCAATAAAATCAAAAGTACAATAAAAAGTATTAAAAAGTGGTAAACATTAGAAAAAGTTTCAAATTTGACTGCATTTTGTAAATGTAGCACAATAGTATCCAAGCAGTCGAAAAAGTGGCAAATTGCTACTTTAGTAGCACCAACGGTAACGCTGTGTATGACCACACACACGGACACACACATACTCTATAAATCTGTCACCTTTTATGCTTCTGTTTTCGCTCTTTCTTTATGCTTCACAAAATGTTTCACTACAAATGAACTGAGCTACTGAGCCAACTGAATGAAATACTTCCGTAAAGTGAGCTGAGCTGAAAAGAGCGATCACTCAAAAGAGCTGATAAGCACAACTCTAATACTATTAGAATTACGAATTCACTCTTTTGAATTTTTAACAAAGTAGATACATATGTATGTATTTCATTTGTCACAGTCTTAAAATTTATTTGCTTATAAAAGTATGACGTGAGGAATTTTTTAAAATCATACATGCTTCGGCATGCTTCCAATATTTTTTTTTCGGTAAATTTATGTCATACTCATACAGATACAGACATAAAGTTATGCATGCTTCAGCATGATGAGTTGAAGTCTGTATTTATTTAGTAAGTTTGTTTGATACCTATTCATACACATGTACATTCTAAAAGATTGGATATCAAAGTCCAATTTCCTTAATTTATCTAGAAATGAACAGAGTGAATATCTATTATAATAACCCCAATTCACAATTTAAAATTTTGTGTGCTAGAGCTTTCAAAATAAAAAATGTACACCTTTTACTATAAAAAGTGGTTATATGATGTGTTGCTGAAGATTGCACTGTGTTATGGCTCATTTTGAAATCTTAAGTTTTCACAATATTTCATACAGACCATCAAGTTTAGAGAATTCCACTTCATTAAGCTAATTATCTTCCCTGAGACCTAACATTCCTAATCGATCCTTCAAAAAAAAAAAAACAATACAAACTAGATTTTTCCTTTTTCATTTTATTTATATTTTCATTAAATTTCATCATTTTCTACATCTTCAAATTACTGTATACTGTATTTTGCACCTTTTTATCATTCGTTGGGCTAACTTTAATTGCAAATATTTTAGTGATGAGATGAACTTTTCTATTTCATGCACTGAGTAAATCTTTATATATGTATGTATGTCCATTAGGTATGGCGTTATTTATGATTTTTCGATTTTGACTTCCAAGAACCCCTCATTTTGTGAGGTTTGAAAAAAAAATATTCTAGCCAATAAATGGTGGCAGTCAGATGGGGGCAAGGGGTTCCGCATCGTCCTCAAAGTTGAAGGTAAAAGCAAAAAAAACTACAAAAAAACATATAACTTTCCCGGGGTCACCGCTACCAGGGTCCAATGTATGACGAGTACCCATTAATTTTCTCCGCCAAACATTTTTTTAAAAACACACCGGCCGCCTAACTCCTCTCCTTAAGGGGGTTCCCATATAAAGTGAAAATTTTTATAAAATTTACTCGCAGGGCTCTAACTGCCCCTAGGTCGTACTTATCGAAGTCAAATGTATGATTGACCTCCAATATTCTTTCATTACAAAGATTTTCTCTGAACATACTTATCGTCTATCTTCAACCATTAAGGTGGTCCCCATACAAAAAAAATAGATTTTTGAATAATTTTTTTAAGAAATCCGCTTTTTCCGCTTTTATGTTGCCTCCTAGGGGGGTAAAATGTAAGACCGACCCACAACAATTTTTTATTTTCAACATTTCCTCCGAACATACCTATATCCTATCTCGACTCATTAAGGGGGCTCCCATACAAAGGCGAAATTTGTACAAAATTTACTCCCAAGGCTCTAATTGCCCCTGGCACGTTCCTATCGAAGTCAAATGTATGACGGACCTCCAATATTTTTTCAATACAAAGATTTGCTCTGAACAAAGATTTTCTCTGAGCGCTTGCTTATAGTCTTCACGTTGTTCGCTGGTTTCTGGATCGCTATTTAATAAAGTTGTTGGTAATCCGAAGCGTGGAAAAAAGTTTGCTCCTCAGGTGTTACATAGTGGTTCAAATCCTTCATTACTTTTTGTAGTACTTCTGTGAGAGCTAAGGTAATTCGCTTCACACCTGTGAATCCAATGAGTAGGCGAGAACGACATTTCTCTTCACTGGCGCCGCTATTTATTTTGTCGTCTTTTGCTTCATTATCATCTACGCCGTCGCTGTCTTCGTTTGATGATTCGTCCACCTATTCGTTGGACAACTCTTCCTCATATTTTCCTCTATCTTTAAATTGGAAAAGTAAATTCAATGGTATCAGAGCGATTGGGGGAATCATACATCTTCTCCGGTAACACATCCTGTGAGTATTGTGCACTCTATTATGAAAGTTTTCAGTGATTTTACCTGCAAACGCGTGCCATTGCAAAGTTTAGGTGGATTCAGGTTTCTTAATAAAATAACAGGACAACCTACTTTCAACACCATTTTGTGAGGAGGGAGTCCAGGCAGGTTCAAAGAGTTTAGAAATTATGTAGGAAAATGGGCAGCTTCTTCCAAATCAAGGACAGTATCGAACGAGTAGTATATTTTCGTTGGCGCAACAATCTTTGAAATAATCAAGTTATTTACCTTATCTACTTGTTCGTTAGTTGGTGACAGAATCGCTCATTCTTTAAACCAAGATATTGTCTTATAATTTATGTTATCAATGTCCAGATAGACATTGTGGACTAACTCTTGGACGTTGTCTATCAAAATACAAAGTTTTTCTAGGTTAATCCTTCCCTCACTTTGTGCTAACTCTTAATTGCCAAATTTTAGCCTGTTCTTACGCGAAAATGACGAAACCCTCATATTAATTTAATTAATTTAATTAAATTTAATTTATTGACATGTTGCGAAAGGTTGGATCTTTTTAAGGAAGCATTTATTTCGTCAGCACGTGTTCCTCGAGTCACAACTGGTAGAATTTGACGGAAATCTCCTGAGAACAGAATTGTACATCCACCCAGAGGTGAATTTTTGTTGCGCAAATCGCTCATTGTCCTATCCAGTGCTTCCACAGACGTCTTGTTTGACATAGTAGCTTCGTCCCAGACTATTAATGAGCAATCACGCATCAATTTTCCTGTATTCCTCTGCTTAGAAATACTACAGACGCTGTTATTGTCATCGGTTTCGATTTTCAGAGGGAGTTGAACGTAATTCTGGCAAAAAAAAACTGACTCCAATACTAAGAATCAATCCAAAAGATTACAAAACGAACGCATGTATGAAAATAATATTGGAACAAAAAGAAAAGAATTTTAGAAATCAGTCCATAAATAGAGAAGTTATGTAATCATTAATAAATTTTTTTTCGGAGGGTGGAGGGGGCTCAAAATATCCCAACGAAATTTGTTCTAACTTAAAGCAAAATTCTTTTGAAAATCGGTTCACAAATTTTGAAATTGAAATTTTCCGAAAAATATTAAAGAACCTAAAGGCAGGCAAACCCTTTCAAACAAAAAAAGAATTTCGAAAATCAGTTTAAAAATTACCGAGTTAGGCGTATACGAACATTCTCCTTCTCCTTCTTTTTTGAAGTCGGTTAAAAATGTTATTGTGCGACATCCAAAAGAGATAGACATATACCATAGCGGAGTTTTCTGTAGACCTTTTCAATGTGTACAATACTTAGCACATTATTTGGATAAATCTCGTAGGGTTCAGCCTGTGTTTGCAATTTAAGCGGAAAAAAATTTAATTATTTACGACATCACATTAGAAACCTCAAAAATAACAGTATTTCCCCTCTATTTAATGGATGTTATTGTACATATAAACCTTCCTCTTCACTCTATCTATTAAAAAAAAATCGCATCAAAATCCGTTGCGTAGTTTTAAAGATTTAAGCATACATGGGGATATAGGGACAGAAAAAGCGACTTTGTTTTATACTATGTAATGATATATGCTATGTGTAATGTGATTGACACTATAAACTTAAATGATGAGGTTTCGCTACATAATAAGAAACTTATATCAAAACCAAGTTAGTTACAAAAATGCGATTAGTAAAACAAGCTAAACAAATTGTAGTAAGAAATGCGGATGAAGCACAAGAAAACGAACCGAAAATTAAACATAGTACACTTTTACCAAATTCAATACGAGCATTAATTGTAGGTCCTTCAAATTGTGACAAAACTAATGTTACGATTAGTCTAATAGAGAGCCCCAACGGTTTAAGTTTTAAAAACATTTACATATATTCAAAATCTTTGTATCAACCAAAATACTGTTATCTCAAGGAATTGATACACCCAATAAAAGGAATAGATATTTTTACATTTGCGGAAAACGAGAAAGTTCTAAGTCCTACAGAAGCGAACTCACATTCTATCATAATATTTGATGATGTTATTTGTGGAAAACAAGACACTAGAAGAGATTACTTTTGTATGGGTAGACATAAGAATATAGATTGTTTTTATTTATGTCGAACATACACAAAAATCCCTAAACATCTTATACATGATAATGCGAATATGATTATAATATTTAAACAGGATGAAATGAATTTGCGACATATATATAATGATCATGTTATTATGATAATGTCATTTAAAGAATTTACAAATATATGTAGTGAATGTTGGAAATATAAATATGGCTTTCTTGTCATCAGTAAGTATAATTTGAAAAATAAAGGGCTATATAGAAAAGGTTTTGATGAATTCATAGAACTATAAGTAAGCACATCTTGAGTAGTTATAATGCAGATTGCAATCAGACATAAAACAGATCATAAGCAGATAAATATCAAATGCTTAAGCAGATATCAGGCAGATCATGATCAAATATAAAGCAGATTTCAAGCACATATAAATACAATAACTATGGATAATAAATTGTTAAAGGATATTGTTAAGACAAGAGGAGTACTGAAAGCAGAATTAAAAAATCTCAAATTAGACAATATAGAACGAATTAATATTTTAGAAGATACATTCAAACCAATAACAAAACCTTTAAATATCATAATTGGAAAAATTAATGAATATAAAACTGATGATATATTGAATGATACATCTAAGTCCATAACCAAACCTTTGAATAAAATAATAAAAAAAGATGATGATTATAATTTAGATGATTATCAATCTAATGATAACATAAGAGATCCACAACTTCCACCACTACGATCCGACGACAGTTCAAACAATTTTGATGATGGAATAGATTATAACCAAGTTACTGAAACTGATTTGAAAAAATATCCATTAGCTGAAAATATAGAATTACTCCTCAATAATAAAACAATAGATAAAATTTATGGTTTCAACATTGATGAAAGCGGAAATTGGCGATATGCAAATAATGAATTAAATTTTAATGCTGATAACTCTATTCAAATAGGGAATTCAACGTGGAAAATGACTCCAGGATTATTTGAATTGGTTTTCCATTCAAAGCCTCTACATTATAATAAAAATGATTTAAGAAAATATAAAGAAATTTTAATAAGTAACAATGCTCACAAACGTCAATATCAATAAAAAAAATCAAATTAAATGTACACGAGGTTAAAAATATATTCGTATAATAAAAAATTTATTTAATACTAAACCAAATATTCTAACGAAAGGTAGTGGATTCTCGTTAAAGACTATTGATAATTGTAGATCTAGTTATATATATTGGAGTGATACAAATGAATTAGTTGACAGATTACGTTTACTTATTTCATTAGAAAGTGTTGGTCATAATAATCACAATAACGAAATAATTTCCGTTATTGAAGAATTGAAAGAAGCTGATATAATGTATTCAACTAAAAATGACTTATATAAATAAGTTTGGAGAAACTTCTTTCCGACATAATCTAAATGATTCAAAGTTAAAATTATACAAATATAATATGCAATTGAATGATATAACAAGAGATATAGAAAAACTGGATAATATAATTAAAACTATTAACGAACAACGTGAAGAACTTAAAAACAATTATAATTCTCAATTAAACATTATCAAAAGGGATGTTAAAGTATTACAAGAATCAATTACAAATGGAATCAATGAAAATGTTGAAGCTATTGAAAGAGTAGTGAGGAATCAAATAAGTTATGCAAATGAAGACTTTTCAAAGAATATCGAAGAGAGATTCAATACACTTGAGGATTTTTTATTTAAAACGATGAACAGAAATGATGTAAATGTTGAGGTGAAAAAACGAAAACTTCAATTTCCTAAAATTAAAGGAAAAAATTTTATATAAATAATTGACACTCATATCTCAATGCTTAATAGTAAAGAATCTTATTTCAAAATGAACTTAGATAAAAGAGAAATAGTTGATGAACTTCATAAGCAAGCGCGAAAAAATTTTAAAAGAAGACGGGTTATCATAAAAGGAATCGATGATTTATGGCAAGTGGAGTTGGTTGAGATGGACAACTAGGCAGCATATAATAACGGTCACCGTTATCTCTTAACAGTAATAGATTCTTTTTCAAAAAAAGCTTGGGCTATAGCAGTGAAAAATAAAACTGCACTCAACATAACGAACACTATGAAAAACATTTTCATAAAAAGCAATCGTAAACTAAAAAATTTACAAACAGATGATGGTAAGGAGTTCTTCAATAATCAGTTTCGTCACTTAATGCAATTGAATCAAATCAACCACTATATAATATATATAGTGTTCTGAAAGCATCCATCATAGAAAGATTTAACGGAACTCTTAATTAATTTAATCATTCATGAACCACTATAATGTCAATTACATTAACTTTAAACGGAGACTCTTCGCATCTTGTCGCATTTTATTATATATTATATATATATTATATTTTCAATTCCAAGTGTAGATGTTGAAAACAATTTATTTCATATTGGAAATCATGAAATAAAAGTTCCAGTTGGGTCATATGAATTAACTGATATAGCTGAACTACTATAAATTAAATATAATATGAATCCAACCGGTTCTCTTGATGTACAAGCAAATTATAATACACTACAAACATGTATAAAAAGCACTTCTGATTCAATTTATTTTAATAAAAAATCCTCAATTGGATCATTATTAGGCTTTAGTAGAAAAGTTTCAGCACCTGGAATAGAACATTACTCCGATAAAACGATAGATATAACCAAAATTAATACAGTAATCGTTGAATGCAATATTGTATGCGGTTCGTATATAAACAACATGTCTACACATATTTTACGTCAGTTTTCGCTTAACGTTAGTTCTGGATATAAAATAACAGAGACTTCAACCACAGTAATATATTTACCTGTAAATTCAAAAACAATAAATAATCTAATTTTGAAAGTTGTTGACCAAGACTGAAACTTAATAAACTTTCGTGGTGAAAAAATAACAATACAATGGCATTTAAATCCTATGAAAGAATGATAATATACAACAAAAGTAATATATCCAATGATTTAACATTTATTTAATTACCATCAGCCGAAGACGAAGGTGAAAATTCATAAAATTTTGCAAAAAGTTAAAAATACAATATTATAAAAATAATAAACATCGGAAGCCCAAAAAAGCTTACGTTTTAAATAAAACTAATCAGCATTTTTAAGAAGTTTAGGATTTAAATTAAAATAATACTATTAATTAAGTAGTTACAGTAGGAAAACAAACAAATGAGTAGTATAATAAATATATTGCAAAAGCATTCAATAATTCAATTATCAAGAAAGAGTATCAAAATTACACATCATATTTACAGTCGTTTAAAAATTATGATGAAATTCGTATATCAATTCTAAATCAAGATGTGTATGTTTTACCAAGTGAAAGTTTTCTACATATCGAAGGTCTTGCAACAAAGGAAGGTTCAACAGTTTCTAGACCTATACGTCTCTAAAACAATTGTATGGCACACCTATTTGATGAAATTCGTTATGAAATTAATGGTATAGAAATTGATCGCACACGTCATTTGGGTATTGCAACAGAATTAAAAAACTATGTTTCATTGAATAAATTTGAAAGTGATAGTCTACTAAATGCAGGATGGTCACCATTTAACAATGATGGTCTTATAGTTAACTCTAATCATGAATTGATTCTGTTACAATCTAAAGATGATAAACAAGTTTTTAGTCTCAACTATCAAATTGAAAAAACCAAGTTAACAATTTCAAATATAACTTGGAAAGTACCACACATTCAACTTGCTGATGCACACAAATTGCAGATATATAAAACAATAAATAACCGTCAACTATTAAGTATATGTTTTAGAAGTTGGGATATGTATTATTATCCTTCACTTCCAGAAAGTACAACAGTCTTGTGGAATGTTAAGCTAGCTTCTCACAAGGAAAGACCACGCTTCCTATTGTTAGGTCTTCGAAATAATGACAACACGTTTCAACATTGTGATTTAAGTGATATAAAAGTACATCTTAACTCTGATACATATCCTTATGATGATCTAAATCTTAAGTTTGATAGAAATCGTTTTGCTATTCTATATGACATGTACTTAAAATTTCAACAAAGTTATTATTCACGCAACACCCAACCATTATTAACACCAAAAAACTTCAAAACTATGGCGCCAATAGCTGTCTTGGATGTAACACATCAAAATTAATTAGTCAAAACTGGACCAATCGATATTAGAATTGAACTGAAGACTTTAAAAAATATATTACCTAATACATCTGCGTATTGTTTAATTATTCATGATAAAATATTTGAATATATTCCACTAACAAACGAAATTAGAAAACTTATATAACTTTATTTTTAGTTAAATTAAGAGACTAATAATTATAGATATACATAAACTAAAAAGTACTTGTATACAATTTATATAAATGTTAACTGTAATAACATTATTGTTTATTCACAAACATTTCGTCTACATACTCAGTGACACTTATTTGTAAGGATGTTACTCAACGATATATATGAATTTTTAAAAAGATGTTCACACATTGTCTCCAACGAAGATAGATATAAACTGATTAATATTCAATCACATCTCGAAGAAGTAAATAACTTAAAAACAACGAAAAACAAATTTGGAGAGCATTATGAAGATTGTTCATGGTCTAATGAGAATGAAACTTGTGGACCCGACACTTGTTCATGTTCATACAAAAGAAGACAAAATATGAAAATAGAGGAAGAAGCGAACAAACTAATGAAATTCTATTATAACATATATAATATCAGTAAATGTAAAAACTGTAATTTTCAAAAAGTTTAGATAATAAAATATTTATTTAAAAGAAAAAAAAACATATTCATTTATTTAATAATAAAAAAATAAGAAAAATATTTTACATGATTCTCTTAACCCATATTTTCAACCCTTCTTAATACGTCTAAAAGAATATCATCCTGCCCATCATGTAGAAATATATATGAAGCTACATCCACCGGTGGCAAAACTATTACCTCCCTAATATCTATGGGCTCTTTGACGCTTGATGATGCGGCTTTAGTAGCTATAAGTGTAGTTGGTGTTGTCGCTTCTATAGATGTTGATATTGATGGTTCAGATTCTCTAATCTCCTTATTTTTCTTAATTATTCTCCTATATAAAGAAGTATCCCAAAATTTTTTCGTTTTTAATTTTATTCCATGTTGCTTAAGATAATGGCGTTTCTTGTTTGATCTATTTGAAAAATTAACTATTTCACATACATATATCACAATATAATTTGTTACTATTCATTTTGAAGTGTTTAGTTTTTTTGAATGATGTCACAAGAGTAGAATTTTGTTTAGAAAAATTTCTTATTTTATACTTTTTATCTGCACACAACATATGCATAAATTCATAGTAGTAGTGAACTCCCACTCCGGGCGCCGATTAAAATTGTGAAATTTGGGTAATTAAAATTTGAAATTTGAGAATTTCAGTACAAAATTTTAAAATTTGGGTAATTAAAATTTTAAAATTTTAAAATTCTTGGAAATTTGTGAAATTTGATACCTTGAGTTTTCGGCGGCACGCTTTGATGTTTTTTTGTTTACATTAGGAATTTTTTGTTTACATTAGGAATTTTTTGTTTACATTAGGAGTTTTTTGTTTACATTAACTTTGTGTGAACGGGTGATTTTTTTTTGAGGTGGCATTAATTGTGTGAACGGGTGATTTTGTTTTTTGTGGGAATACGTTAAGTGGGTTCATAGGTTGGAGGTGTTTCTTTTTGTAATGCATGTATGTATATGCCGACGGGAAAATCATGAAAATGATTTTTCCTAGTGCCAAAGGGAAAATCATGAAATGATTTTTCCTAATACTAATGGGGGTGAAATAGTGAAAATTAATTTTTCCTAATGCCGACGGCAATACATGATTATTTTTCCTAATGCCTACGGTAAAACATGAATATTATTTTTTTCAAATGCCGACGGCAAAACATGATTATTATTTTTTTCAAATGCCGACGGGAAAATGATTTTTCATAATTCCGACGGGAAAAACATAAAAGTTATTTCTAATGCTAATACAGGAGTTTAAGGCTGGCCGTGATTTTGGTGGGTGGGGTTTTTGTTGTAATATATAACCGAGGGAGTTTATGGATGTGTCTGTCTGTCTGTTGTGCGAGGCTGTGATTGGTCGGGGGAGCGTGGTGTAGTTGAGGTAGATGGATTGAGTGCATGTGCGTATACCTGTCTGTTGGAATTTGTGTGAGGGTGTGATTGACAAAGGGCGGGGTGTAGTTGAGGTAGATCGACTGCGTGTATGCAGGTGTTGCAAGTCTGTAGGAATTTAAGTCTTATAGTGATTTGGGGTATGTGAGGGTGTTGTTGTACGAGTAACAGTATCCATGGGAATTTGTGGATGTGTCTGTCTGGGGGAATTTCAGCGAGGTTGTTATTGGGAGGGGGTGCGGTGTAGTTGAGGTTGATCGACTGCGTGTATGTATGTCTATATGTTTGTAGGTGCTTAAGGCTGATCGTGATTTAAGAGAGATGAGGATGTTGTTGTAATATGTATACGTAGGAATCTGTATGTATGTATGTCTGTGAAAATTTAAGGCTGATCATGATTTAGGGTAGGTGAGGTGGGTGTAGTAAAATGTCTGTGTGTATGTACATATGTTTGTAGAAGTTTAATACTATTAGTGATTTGAGGATAGGTGAGGGTGTTGTCGTACGAGTGATATGTATGCGTGGGAATCTGTTTGCATGTTCGTAGGAGTTTAAGGCTGATCGTGATTTGTGTTGTTGTCAGTGTTGTTTGTAGGAATGACCGTGAGAGTTTTTGTATGTATATCTATAGGAATTTAAGGTTGGCCGTGTTTTGTGAGGGGTGGTGTGTTGTTGAAATAATTTGAATTTTTCTTAGATGAAATCTGGTATATGTGCGTGTGTGTGCGTATGATTTTCTCACGCTAGTTGTTTTATGTACGTAGAAATAAATTGTATTCAGTATCGAGATTTGGTTCTATAAAATATTTTCATATATCTGATACATATACATAAGTATATTTTCATACTCAAGGTTGCTGGGTATTTTGTCATGCTTAAAATTGTCCAGCTTTAAAGTCTGCCTGCGAGAAATTTGTTTATATTACAGATTTTGTTTATTTAACTACGTCCGGCTTCTTTCGCTGAACTTCTTTTCATACGATCATGGGAATTTATAGTTTCTCTGTCCATAGTAAGTTCGTTTAGCTTGGGCATGTGCTCTGACTGAATGGTTTGCGTTGTTCATATATTTTTATGATGTAGATATGTAAGTGTGATTGTCAAGATCTAATAAATACTTGAGTATTGATAAGAAATTTGATATTATGTGTACATACATATCTACAAATTGATTTTATGTATGTATGTACATATGTATGTACATACAAATAAGTGTTTGCCTCCGTGTTTGAATACATTTTTTTTGTTTTTGTTGTTGTTCTAAATATTCGCCTGGTCTTTTATATATAGATGTCAAATATCTGCATAGTTTTTTTTTATTTGAAATTAAAAAAACGTTGTTTTAACTTTTATCTGTATTTACTTAATAGTTTGTGAGGATTTGCTGTTTTAAGTAAAACTAAATTCCTTAAGATACATACTTTAGAATAATAGTAACTATAATAGAAATATTTCCTATATTTAATTTACATTTGTTTAAAGTTGATGCAGCTTATCTTCATTCTTAAAAATATTTTGATATAAAATTTTTTCCAGCCGTAGGCTTTTTTCATCACCTTTTACATTTATTTTAGAACATCTTGCATTGCCTTTTATACATTTATAATCATTTTTAAATGAAACTGATCCAGCAGTACAGCTTATGTAACGATAGTTTTTTGTTAGCCAGCTTGCTTCTTTTTTTATTTTTTTTTATTGATTATTGAGTTTTATAATGAAATTATTATATTCGTAATTGTTGAAAACAATCGCTACTTCTTTTGCGATGAAATCATTTGAATTACTTTTGAAACCTTGTACGTCTATAAAAATTATGTTGTTTTCCATATTACTCAATTTATAAGACTTTTCGAACTTGTCCTTTGATGGGTATATATGTATTCTATTATACGATCATGAATAAGAATACAGTAAGCTGATTTCTTTGCTTACTATTTCAAATTAAAATTTTATTCAATTTCCCCGCTATTGAATAAAAGGAGCTTTTATCTTAAACTCTGGTACAGGTAGAAACGCATGAGATTCTTTCATATACTACCTTTGCTGGAATCTTAGATACATATAATAACTATATAGAATTGCATTACGTTTATTTTTAAATTTTATTTTAAGATCAGCATCATATGGATATGAGACTGAACTTAAATGTACTTTTAAATTAGTTAATTCATAATGAACAATTTTATTTTCTTTTTGACTAGCGATCAACAGAAAACGAAATCGTTTTCTTACAATTTAGGTCTGGCCTCTCAACTGCTCCTCTAGTATACAATATAACTTTGTATGTCAGCATTTCTGTCTACTCTTTGTCAGCGTTAGGGATAATTAAATTTTAAACTTTTTATTCTTCAAATTGTGTTACTTCATACTGATAATATGTTTAAGTACATTAATAATGTACGAGTATATGTTTATTTTATGACGGGTCCCTATGGCTTTTATTTGATGTTCTAGATGAAGTGATTTTTTTTTTCTAATTTTATTAAAGTTTAGCGTATTGCGTATATATTTCTAATATATTTAAGTGAGCTTTTTGTACCTGTCAGACAGAGTGTACGTATCAGTTGATCAGTCAGTCTCTCTTTTTATTTTATTAATTTTTTCTTCTAATGTGTCACTACTATTTTTTCAGATTTTACTACTTGAAATAGAAAATATTTATATAATTTTAAAAGTATTAATATATACATACATATAGGTAAATATATGTATGTACGTAAAAATTAGTTCATATACAAAGAAATACATCTTTAATAATCAACTATTCTAGAAAATCGATCTAAGATAACACATTTACCTCCATCATCATTTCACCGTCAGTATTTTCATAAAGTGTTAGAAACATTGGAATATCTATGTTTAGGAGTATTTTTACTTCAAGTGTTTCTATATAAGATTTGGTGTTTGACCCCTTGACATTATTGTGGTTAACGTAGGCTGCGTTGTATCGCATTCAGATCTAATAATTTCTCACTTAGAAAAGGTCCTCATTACCATCAATCATACCTGTATATAATACATTCATGAGTTGAGTTGATCTAGATACAATTGCTGTCTACAAATTAATGATTAGAAAAAGCTTTCTCATCACATTCTAACAGGTTTAATATTTTGCTAGCATGCATGCTTTAGCATGCTATTCTATCAATAGTGAGGCGAGAGTCCGACATTTAGTGGTGTTTCAATTAAAAATCTATACAATTAGAATTACGAATTCACTCTTTTGAATTTTTAACAAAGTAGATACATTTGTATGTATGTATTTCATTTGCCACAAACTCTTAAAATTTCTGTACTTATAAAAGTATGATGTCAGGAATTTTTTTAAATCATACATGCTTCGGCATGCTTCCAATATTTTTCTCGGTAAATTTATTTCATACTCATACAGATACAGATATAAAGTAAGATCTGTTTACATTCCATTTTACAATTTATGCATGCTTCAGCATGATTCTAGTTGAAGTCTGTATTTATTTAGTAAGTTTGTTTGATACCCATTCATACACATGTACATTGTTAAAGATTGGATATCAAAATCCAATTTTCTTAGTTTATCTAGAAATGAACAAAGTGAATATCTTTTATAATAACCATATTCACACTTTAAAATTTTGTGTGCTAGAGCTTTCGAAATGGAAAATGTACACCTTTTACTACAAAAAGTGATAATATGATGTGTTGCTGAATATTTTGAACTCTTAAGTTTTCACAATATTTCATACAGACCATCAAGTTTAGAGAATTCTAGTATATTAAGCTATTTATCTTCCCTGAGACCTAAAATTCCTAATCAATCCTTCAAAAAACCAATACAAATTAGATTTATCCTTTTTAATTTTATTTATATTTTCATTGAATTTCAACATTTTGTACCTCTTCAAATTACTGTATACTGTATTTTGCACCTTTTTCTCATTCGTTGAGTTAACTTTAATCGCAAATATTTTAATGATGTGGTGAACTTTTCTATTGTAGACATTAAGTAAATCTTTGTGTATATACCATTATAGCTAAATTCTTAACACATAATTCCTTTTAATGATCTATTAATTTATTCTACTATTGATGCTTTCATATTATGAAATTTTTAATCCTCTGTTTATGCATGAATTTTGCAGTGTTTATAAAAAATTCTTTACCAACATCTATATGTATTTTTTTGTTTTGATACTCATATCATTTCAAAAATATTTTCCATTGCCTTGGTTTTTTTTTCGAGTGCAGCTTTTATTTTCAACGATACTCACAATATAAATTTTGAGAATGTGTCAGTTACAGTCAGCAAAAAATCAATAATTTCTATTTTCTCTAGAATAGGTACCCAGTTCACCTAAATCACCTCCATAAAAGATCATCTATTCCATTCATTACATCACTACAATACACAAACAATTTTATAAATTTATTATGGATTACGTTTACTAAATTTCTTTTTAAGGACATTGAGTTGTTTTACAGTTTTTTGACGAGTGTTGTGATCTACTTGATACATTTTCAGCTATTCATACTAAAATGTAGTTAATTTTCCAATCTATAAATTTTATCGCTCAGCTGTTCAATTTGTTTGTCAAAAGATGATTTAATTTTTAGAATGTCTTTTTCAATTTTATACCTATCTTCTATCGTTAATTTTATTTCACACTCCACTCCATTAATGTGCATTTGAATATATCCTTGAATTATATTAATGCCTTAAGCTTTATTATTAATTCATCCTTTAGTTTCTAGATTTGAGTTTCCAGAAACAATTTACTGATAACATTATTCTCCGTCAGTGAATGATGATGATTCTCTATGTATGCATTGGTAGAAATTATATATTTTATTTAGTTTTCAAAATCAAACTTGTCATAGTATTTTCACGTTTTATCAATCACTAAAGAAAATAAATCCACTTTTAAACTCCATATTTGACCATCAACTTGTATTTTATCTTTATTCAGTTTTAGATTTCTATCACCAAATTTCCATTCATTATTGAAATCTTTAGGTGAGTCATAGTTTGTATCTAATTCATTTCTTCCTTCCAAGACTAATTAGTCAATATAAGTATCTTCGGTGTTGGAAAGCTGTGGGTAAAAATCATCTTCTTCATCATCATAATCATTCACAGTATTAGCATCATTAAATAAGATGGTATTATCAAATATTGTTCCTTTTGAAAGTTTCTTTAACTTCTTTCTATCTTGACTGATGGTTTCTGAGGCTTTAATACTTATACTATTTTCAGATTCTATATTGTTTTTACTTTGTTCTTTCTTGTGTATTCTTTCAATATTTTTAGAACTATTCATGAATTCTTTGAGAGGTTCTGTTTTAGGATCAAATATACATATCTCTTAGTTGTTCACGTGTATCTATTTCACCAGTTTTTATACTACGAAGCTTTTTCTTCAAGACGCTTCTTATCAACACCAACTGTTTAAAATTTTCTCATACATGTTTAATAATAGCAAATAAGAGGTATCAGCTATTAGATCAGGTACCACCTATTAGATCAGCTATCAGATCAGCTTATCAGGAGCTGGTCTGGTTTTCAGATCAGCTTATCAGTAGCTGGTCTGGTTTTCAGATCAGCTTATCAGGAGCTGGTCTGGTTTTCAGATCAGCTTATCAGGACCTGATCTGGTTTTCAGATCAGCTTATCAGGACCTGATCTGGTTTTCAGATCAGCTTATCAGGACCTGATCTGGTTTTAAGATCAGCTTATCAGGACCTGATCTGGTTTTCAGATCAGCTTATCAGGACCTGATCTAGTTTTCAGATCAGCTTATCAGGACCTGATCTGGTTTTCAGATCAGCTTATCAGGACCTGATCTGGTTTTCAGATCAGCTTATCAGGAGCTGGTCTGGTTTTACGATCAGCTTATCAGGACCTGATCTGGTTTTCAGACCAGCTTATCAGGAGCTGGTCTGGTTTTACGATCAGGTTATCAGGTATCAAATCAGATTATCTGTTTCAGATTGGGTTATCAGTTTACAAGTAGCTGAACACTTATAACATCTAGATGAATGAAGTTTAAGGTCAGATAAAATGTGAAAAACTATACTGTTATGTAGTCAAATTATTTTCTAAGACGATCGTCACTTAATTCACTATCTTTGCTTATAATCAAAATTCCATATTTTTAATTCCAACAAGATTTATAATTTTCTCACATTACTTAAACATTCTAACTACATTATGATTATTTCCTATCAAATGTATGGTGATTCTGGTATAAATTTGACATTAGTAGGATGCATCAACATTCTTATCTTACCCCATACAAAAATATGCTTCTCACAACATGGTTAAATATCATATTGGTATTACTTCTAGCTTTCTTAAAAGAAATAACAGACTCATTATCTCTAAATGTGTAATACCTATGACTTTCATTAATGAAATTAATTTCTTCAACAATTCATATTTAGGTTGTCTTTGAGTATAAATATGAAGATGTTTTCAAGTTTTACTCCATCAAAACTTTCTTAGCCACCCAATCATAACATTATTATTATTTTTTTATTTATTTTTTTTTTCGCAATTTGACAGACCAACTATTCTTGCACGAATGGAAATTGATAGAAGGGAACTATGATTTATTTTTGAGCTATCGTTTGATGACTCATCAAAATTTCATACCAAGGTATTTTTATGTTGTTTTGACTATGAGTATGGGTCAATATTTATGAAATACCTTTCCTAAATATTGGTGCATGCACATAGTCAAAACAAAGTATGCTTTAAGTGTTTAAAAGCGGCATTACCATAAAAATGGTGGTTTTAAACTCTTAAAATATACTTTGTTTTACTAACCTCATTTTGTAACTAAATGCATTTCATAAATATTGAAGCATACTCATACTCAAAATATCCTTTGTTTTGAGTATGAGTATGGCTCATTATCTCTTATTATAGAAAAAATAGTATGATTATATGATATCAGAAATTATGTTTTCTGTTATCATATGACCATACTATTTTTTCTATAGTAATATATAATATTTATAAAATGCATTTAGTTACAAAATGCGGTTAGTAAAACAACATAAATATACCTTGGTATGAAATTTTGAAGATTCATCAATATTTCGTACCATCCTATTTTTAGGTTGTTTTGACTATGAGTATGTACCAATATTTATGAAATGTATTTCATAAATATTATCTCTTATTATAGAAAAAATAAAATAATGTAGCTATACGATATCGGAAAATATTTTCTGATATCATATGGCTATATTATTTTATTTTTCCTATAATAAGAGATAATGGTTCCTACTCATAGTCAAAACAAAGTATATTTTAAAAGTTTAAAACCAGTATTGTCGTACAAAATACTGATTTTAAACTGTTAAAATATACTTTGTTTTACTAACCACATTTTTTGTAACTAAATGCATTTCATAAATATTGACGCATACTCATACTCAAAACAAATAATATTTTTATGTTGTTTTGATTGTGAGTATGCAGCATTATCTGTTATTATAAAAAAATAAAATAATGCAGCTACACGATTTTAGAAAATATTTTCTGAAATCGAAAAGCTGTATTATTTTACTTTTTTTATAATAAGAGATAATATTTATAAAATGTATTTAGTTACACAAAAGCGGTTAGTAAAACAACCTAAATATAGGATGATACGAAATTTTGATGAGTCATCAAACGATAGCTCAAAAATAAATCATAGTTCCCTTCTATCAATTTCCATTCGTGCAAGAATAGTTGGTCTGTCAAATTGCGAAAAAAAAAAATAAATAAAAAAATAATAATAATGTTATGATTGGGTGGCTAAGAAAGTTTTGATGGAGTAAAACTTGAAAACATCTTCATATTTATACTCAAAGACAACCTAAATATGAATTGTTGAAGAAATTAATTTCATTAATGAAAGTCATAGGTATTACACATTTAGAGATAATGAGTCTGTTATTTCTTTTAAGAAAGCTAGAAGTAATACCAATATGATATTTAACCATGTTGTGAGAAGCATATTTTTGTATGGGGTAAGATAAGAATGTTGATGCATCCTACTAATGTCAAATTTATACCAGAATCACCATACATTTGATAGGAAATAATCATAATGTAGTTAGAATGTTTAAGTAATGTGAGAAAATTATAAATCTTGTTGGAATTAAAAATATGGAATTTTGATTATAAGCAAAGATAGTGAATTAAGTGACGATCGTCTTAGAAAATAATTTGACTACATAACAGTATAGTTTTTCACATTTTATCTGACCTTAAACTTCATTCATCTAGATGTTATAAGTGTTCAGCTACTTGTAAACTGATAACCCAATCTGAAACAGATAATCTGATTTGATACCTGATAACCTGATCGTAAAACCAGACCAGCTCCTGATAAGCTGGTCTGAAAACCAGATCAGGTCCTGATAAGCTGATCGTAAAACCAGACCAGCTCCTGATAAGCTGATCTGAAAACCAGATCAGGTCCTGATAAGCTGATCTGAAAACCAGATCAGGTCCTGATAAGCTGATCTGAAAACTAGATCAGGTCCTGATAAGCTGATCTGAAAACCAGATCAGGTCCTGATAAGCTGATCTGAAAACCAGATCAGGTCCTGATAAGCTGATCTGAAAACCAGATCAGGTCCTGATAAGCTGATCTGAAAACCAGATCAGGTCCTGATAAGCTGATCTGAAAACCAGACCAGCTCCTGATAAGCTGATCTGAAAACCAGACCAGCTACTGATAAGCTGATCTGAAAACCAGACCAGCTCCTGATAAGCTGATCTGATAGCTAATCTAATAGGTGGTACCTGATCTAATAGCTGATACCTCTTATTTGCTATTATTAAACATGTATGAGAAAATTTTAAACAGTTGGTGTTGATAAGAAGCGTCTTGAAGAAAAAGCTTCGTAGTATAAAAACTGGTGAAATAGATACACGTGAACAACTAAGAGATATGTATATTTGATCCTAAAACAGAACCTCTCAAAGAATTCATGAATAGTTCTAAAAATATTGAAAGAATACACAAGAAAGAACAAAGTAAAAACAATATAGAATCTGAAAATAGTATAAGTATTAAAGCCTCAGAAACCATCAGTCAAGATAGAAAGAAGTTAAAGAAACTTTCAAAAGGAACAATATTTGATAATACCATCTTATTTAATGATGCTAATACTGTGAATGATTATGATGATGAAGAAGATGATTTTTACCCACAGCTTTCCAACACCGAAGATACTTATATTGACTTATTAGTCTTGGAAGGAAGAAATGATTTAGATACAAACTATGACTCACCTAAAGATTTCAATAATGAATCGAAATTTGGTGATAGAAATCTAAAACTGAATAAAGATAAAATACAAGTTGATGGTCAAATATGGAGTTTAAAAGTGGATTTATTTTCTTTAGTGATTGATAAAACGTGAAAATACTATGACAAGTTTGATTTTGAAAACTAAATAAAATATATAATTTCTACCAATGCATACATAGAGAATCATCATCATTCACTGACGGAGAATAATGTTATCAGTAAATTGTTTCTGGAAACTCAAATCTAGAAACTAAAGGATGAATTAATAATAAAGCTTAAGGCATTAATATAATTCAAGGATATATTCAAATGCAAATTAATGGAGTGGAGTGTGAAATAAAATTAACGATAGAAGATAGGTATAAAATTGAAAAAGACATTCTAAAAATTAAATCATCTTTTGACAAACAAATTGAACAGCTGAGCGATAAAATTTATAGATTGGAAAATTAACTACATTTTAGTATGAATAGCTGAAAATGTATCAAGTAGATCACAACACTCGCCAAAAAACTGTAAAACAACTCAATGTCCTTAAAAAGAAATTTAGTAAACGTAATCCATAATAAATTTATAAAATTGTTTGTGTATTGTAGTGATGTAATGAATGGAATAGATGATCTTTTATGGAGGTGATTTAGGTGAACTGGGTAGCTATTCTAGAGAAAATAGAAATTATTGATTTTTTGCTGACTGTAACTGACACATTCTCAAAATTTATATTGTGAGTATCGTTGAAAATAAAAGCTGCACTCGAAAAAAAAAAAACCAAGGCAATGGAAAATATTTTTGAAATGATATGAGTATCAAAACAAAAAAATACATATAGATGTTGGTAAAGAATTTTTAATAAACACTGCAAAATTCATGCATAAACAGAGGATTAAAAATTTCATAATATGAAAGCATCAATAGTAGAATAAATTAATAGATCATTAAAAGGAATTATGTGTTAAGAATTTAGCTATAATGGTATATACACAAAGATTTACTTAATGTCTACAATAGAAAAGTTCACCACATCATTAAAATATTTGCGATTAAAGTTAACTCAACGAATGAGAAAAAGGTGCAAAATACAGTATACAGTAATTTGAAGAGGTACAAAATGTTGAAATTCAATGAAAATATAAATAAAATTAAAAAGGATAAATCTAATTTGTATTGGTTTTTTGAAGGATTGATTAGGAATTTTAGGTCTCAGGGAAGATAAATAGCTTAATATACTAGAATTCTCTAAACTTGATGGTCTGTATGAAATATTGTGAAAACTTAAGAGTTCAAAATATTCAGCAACACATCATATTATCACTTTTTGTAGTAAAAGGTGTACATTTTCCATTTCGAAAGCTCTAGCACACAAAATTTTAAAGTGTGAATATGGTTATTATAAAAGATATTCACTTTGTTCATTTCTAGATAAACTAAGAAAATTGGATTTTGATATCCAATCTTTAACAATGTACATGTGTATGAATGGGTATCAAACAAACTTACTAAATAAATACAGACTTCAACTAGAATCATGCTGAAGCATGCATAAATTGTAAAATGGAATGTAAACAGATCTTACTTTATATCTGTATCTGTATGAGTATGAAATAAATTTACCGAGAAAAATATTGGAAGCATGCCGAAGCATGTATGATTTAAAAAAATTCCTGACATCATACTTTTATAAGTACAGAAATTTTAAGAGTTTGTGGCAAATGAAATACATACATACAAATGTATCTACTTTGTTAAAAATTCAAAAGAGTGAATTCGTAATTCTAATTGTATAGATTTTTAATTGAAACACCACTAAATGTCGGACTCTCGCCTCACTATTGATAGAATAGCATGCTAAAGCATGCATGCTAGCAAAATATTAAACCTGTTAGAATGTGATGAGAAAGCTTTTTCTAATCATTAATTTGTAGACAGCAATTGTATCTAGATCAACTCAACTCATGAATGTATTATATACAGGTATGATTGATGGTAATGAGGACCTTTTCTAAGTGAGAAATTATTAGATCTGAATGCGATACAACGCAGCCTACGTTAACCACAATAATGTCAAGGGGTCAAACACCAAATCTTATATAGAAACACTTGAAGTAAAAATACTCCTAAACATAGATATTCCAATGTTTCTAACACTTTATGAAAACACTGACGGTGAAATGATGATGGAGGTAAATGTGTTATCTTAGATCGATTTTCTAGAATAGTTGATTATTAAAGATGTATTTCTTTGTATATGAACTAATTTTTACGTAATACATATATTTACCTATATGTATGTATATATTAATACTTTTAAAATTATATAAATATTTTCTATTTCAAGTAGTAAAATCTGAAAAAATAGTAGTGACACATTAGAAGAAAAAATTAATAAAATAAAAAGAGAGACTGACTGATCAACTGATACGTACACTCTGTCTGACAGGTACAAAAAGCTCACTTAAATATATTAGAAATATATACGCAATACGCTAAACTTTAATAAAATTAGAAAAAAAAATCACTTCATCTAGAACATCAAATAAAAGCCATAGGGACCCGTCATAAAATAAACATATACTCGTACATTATTAATGTACTTAAACATATTATCAGTATGAAGTAACACAATTTGAAGAATAAAAAGTTTAAAATTTAATTATCCCTAACGCTGACAAAGAGTAGACAGAAATGCTGACATACAAAGTTATATTGTATACTAGAGGAGCAGTTGAGAGGCCAGACCTAAATTGTAAGAAAACGATTTCGTTTTCTGTTGATCGCTAGTCAAAAAGAAAATAAAATTGTTCATTATGAATTAACTAATTTAAAAGTACATTTAAGTTCAGTCTCATATCCATATGATGCTGATCTTAAAATAAAATTTAAAAATAAACGTAATGCAATTCTATATAGTTATTATATGTATCTAAGATTCCAGCAAAGGTAGTATATGAAAGAATCTCATGCGTTTCTACCTGAACCAGAGTTTAAGATAAAAGCTCCTTTTATTCAATAGCGGGGAAATTGAATAAAATTTTAATTTGAAATAGTAAGCAAAGAAATCAGCTTACTGTATTCTTATTCATGATCGTATAATAGAATACATATATACCCATCAAAGGACAAGTTCGAAAAGTCTTATAAATTGAGTAATATGGAAAACAACATAATTTTTATAGACGTACAAGGTTTCAAAAGTAATTCAAATGATTTCATCGCAAAAGAAGTAGCGATTGTTTTCAACAATTACGAATATAATAATTTCATTATAAAACTCAATAATCAATAAAAAAAATTAAAAAAGAAGCAAGCTGGCTAACAAAAAACTATCGTTACATAAGCTGTACTGCTGGATCAGTTTCATTTAAAAATGATTATAAATGTATAAAAGGCAATGCAAGATGTTCTAAAATAAATGTAAAAGGTGATGAAAAAAGCCTTCGGCTGGAAAAAATTTTATATCAAAATATTTTTAAGAATGAAGATAAGCTGCATCAACTTTAAACAAATGTAAATTAAATATAGGAAATATTTCTATTATAGTTACTATTATTCTAAAGTATGTATCTTAAGGAATTTAGTTTTACTTAAAACAGCAAATCCTCACAAACTATTAAGTAAATACAGATAAAAGTTAAAACAACGTTTTTTTAATTTCAAATAAAAAAAAACTATGCAGATATTTGACATCTATATATAAAAGACCAGGCGAATATTTAGAACAACAACAAAAACAAAAAAAATGTATTCAAACACGGAGGCAAACACTTATTTGTATGTACATACATATGTACATACATACATAAAATCAATTTGTAGATATGTATGTACACATAATATCAAATTTCTTATCAATACTCAAGTATTTATTAGATCTTGACAATCACACTTACATATCTACATCATAAAAATATATGAACAACGCAAACCATTCAGTCAGAGCACATGCCCAAGCTAAACGAACTTATTATGGACAGAGAAACTATAAATTCCCATGATCGTATGAAAAGAAGTTCAGCGAAAGAAGCCGGACGTAGTTAAATAAACAAAATCTGTAATATAAACAAATTTCTCGCAGGCAGACTTTAAAGCTGGACAATTTTAAGCATGACAAAATACCCAGCAACCTTGAGTATGAAAATATTCTTATGTATATGTATCAGATATATGAAAATATTTTATAGAACCAAATCTCGATACTGAATACAATTTATTTCTACGTACATAAAACAACTAGCGTGAGAAAATCATACGCACACACACGCACATATACCAGATTTCATCTAAGAAAAATTCAAATTATTTCAACAACACACCACCCCTCACAAAACACGGCCAACCTTAAATTCCTATAGATATACATACAAAAACTCTCACGGTCATTCCTACAAACAACACTGACAACAACACAAATCACGATCAGCCTTAAACTCCTACGAACATGCAAACAGATTCCCACGCATACATATCACTCGTACGACAACACCCTCACCTATCCTCAAATCACTAATAGTATTAAACTTCTACAAACATATGTACATACACACAGACATTTAACTACACCCACCTCACCTACCCTAAATCATGATCAGCCTTAAATTTTCACAGACATACATACATACAGATTCCTACGTATACATATTACAACAACATCCTCCCCTCTCTTAAATCACGATCAGCCTTAAGCACCTACAAGCATATAGACATACATACACGCAGTCGATCAACCTCAACTACACCGCACCCCCTCCCAATAACAACCTCGCTGAAATTCCCCCAGACAGACACATCCACAAATTCCCATGGATACTGTTACTCGTACAACAACACCCTCACATACCCCAAATCACTATAAGACTTAAATTCCTACAGACTTGCAACACCTGCATACACGCAGTCGATCTACCTCAACTACACCCCGCCCTTTGTCAATCACACCCTCACACAAATTCCAACATACAGGTATACGCACATGCACTCAATCCATCTACCTCAACTACACCACGCTCCCCCGACCAATCACAGCCTCGCACAACAGACAGACAGACACATCCATAAACTCCCTCGGTTATATATTACAACAAAAACCCCACCCACCAAAATCACGGCCAGCCTTAAACTCCTGTATTAGCATTAGAAATAACTTTTATGTTTTTCCCGTCGGAATTATGAAAAATCATTTTCCCGTCGGCATTTGAAAAAAATAATAATCATGTTTTGCCGTCGGCATTTGAAAAAAATAATATTCATGTTTTACCGTAGGCATTAGGAAAAATAATCATGTATTGCCGTCGGCATTAGGAAAAATTAATTTTCACTATTTCACCCCCATTAGTATTAGGAAAAATCATTTCATGATTTTCCCTTTGGCACTAGGAAAAATCATTTTCATGATTTTCCCGTCGGCATATACATACATGCATTACAAAAAGAAAAACCTCCAACCTATGAACCCACTTAACGTATTCCCACAAAAAACAAAATCACCCGTTCACACAATTAATGCCACCTCAAAAAAAAATCACCCGTTCACACAAAGTTAATGTAAACAAAAAAACTCCTAATGTAAACAAAAAATTCCTAATGTAAACAAAAAATTCCTAATGTAAACAAAAAAACATCAAAGCGTGCCGCCGAAAACTCAAGGTATCAAATTTCACAAATTTCCAAGAATTTTAAAATTTTAAAATTTTAATTACCCAAATTTTAAAATTTTGTACTGAAATTCTCAAATTTCAAATTTTAATTACCCAAATTTCACAATTTTAATCGGCGCCCGGAGTGGGAGTTCACTACTACTATTCATCTATAGAAAATTATCTGTGATTGGAAAATCTTCATATTTATCTATATTTATGATCTTGTAAATTAGTGAGTTTAAGCAATAAAGGAAAAACATTTGTTTGTCCTTCATAGAAATATATTTTTTTTGTAATCATTTTTTTCGCATGCCCTTTTTCTCAGAACAAATTAAAATTAGATTTAACTAATGCGTACAGCTGACCTATACTTTTTCTTAAAAGAAAATTAGATTTAAGCAAAATACATCTAGATGCTGTGACATGAAAAATCATGCAAAAGCATGCTAACGCATGTCTTATGGAAAAATACATGTATTGGAATATCCTTCCTTATGGGAAAATACATGTATAATAAATATCCTTCCTTATGGGAATATTTTTTCATGTTATTTTGTTTTTGTACGAATTTTAAAAATTTCCATATAAATGAAAAAAGTATTAAAACATTGTAATGCATACATATACATTAGCTATGGCATAGTTTATATGGGAATTCTTAGTAAGGAGATTTCGACTTCCAAGAACCCCTCATTTTGTGAGGTTCGGAAAAAAATATTCGAGCCAAAAAATGGTGGCGGTCAGATTGGGGCAAGGGGTTCCAGATCGTCCTCAAAGTTGGGGGTAAAAGCAAAAAAAAACTACAAAAAAACATATAAATTTCCCGGGGTCACCGCTACCAGGGTCAAATGTATGACGAGCACCAATTAATTTTCTCCACCCAACATTTTTTTTAAACACACTGGCCGCCTAACTCCTCTCCTTAAGGGCGCTCCCATACAAAGAGAAAATTTTTATAAAATTTACTCGCAGGGCTCTAACTGCCCCTGGGTCGTACTTATCGAAGTCAAATGTATGATTGACCTCCAATATTTTTTCACTACAAAGATTTTCTCTGAACATACTTATCGTCCATCTTCAACCATTGGTGGTCCATCCACTTATATGAACCATTAATGTTAAAATCTTATCACATAACTCCTTTTACTGATCTATTAAACCATTCTACTATTGATGCTTTTATATTAAAAAATTGTTAATCCTCTGTTTATGCATGAATTTTGCAGTGTTTATTAAAAATTCTTTACCATCATCTATTTGTAAGTTTTTTTTGATACTCATATCATTTCAAAAATATTTGCCATTGCCTTTGTTTTTTCGAGTTCAGCTTTTATTTTCATCGATACTCACCATATAAACTTTGAGAATGTGTCAGTTACAGTCTTTAAAAATCAATCATTTCTATTTTCTCACTTCACCTAAATGAGCTCCGTAAAAGATCATCTACTCCATTCATTACATCACTACAATGCACAAACAATTTTCGAAATTTATTATGGAGTTCGTTTACTAAATTTCTTTTTAAAGACATTGAGTTGTTTTACAGAGTCTTGGAGAGTGTTGTGATCTACTTGATACACTTTCAGCTATTTACTAAAATCTAGTTAATTTTCCAGTCTACAAATTTTATCGCTCAGATGTTCAATTTGTCAAAAGATTTTTTTTTTCATATATATATATTTATTTATTGTATCTTCAAAAATTAACTAACAATAAGTAATTAAATCTTAAATCTAAATATAATTATTAGGCCCGACCAGTATCGGACATAAACTTAGTGATAGTTATAAATAATACATAAGTAGTGATAATCAACAAGGAAAAAAAAGAAGTATTTTTAAGCAGTCTCATCTGGAGTGTTGAGTATAAAAGCCCTTGTGTCCCTCTGTTTTAGGCGGATGTGTCCAGTAAAGGTCAAAATATTACGGGCAACCGGATTAGGATGTGACTCGAGTTTTGTTAAATATTTGCCTGCGTATTTTGCAATTTCTTCACTCACTAGTGGCATATTTCAATCACGATGTATATTTGAATTTTTAATGTACCATGGAGTCGATGTTATTAACCGTAAAATTTTGTTTTGCCTTCGTTGGATTTTCTCAATATTTGAAGCTGAAGCAGTGCCCCATAGCTGAATTCCATAGCACCATACTGGCTTCAAAAGCGACTTGTATATCAAAAGTTTGCAGTCTAGGCTGAGTGTTGAATTTCTGCCAATTAACCAATATATTTGAGTTAATTTAAGTTTCATTTGGGTTAACTTAGAGTTAATATGATACTTCCATGTAAGCCTTCGATCAAGGTGTATGCCAAGGTATTTCACTTGAAAATGTTGAGGAATATTTTGATTGTTGATTCGAATGGGGGAACAGATATCTTTTCTTAGGGTAAACGTTATATGAACACACTTTTGTTCATTTACTTTAATTCTCCATAAGTTCAACCATATTTCAAGCTGGGCAATGTGTGCTTGGAGATTGCGGGATGCCTCATCAGGGTTTTTTTGAATACTCAAACAGGCTGTATCATCGGCAAATGTAGAAGTGTGGATGTTATTGCTCACAGGCATATCACAAGTATATATTACATACAAGACTGGCCCCGGATATACTACGCTGTGGCACACCAGAAGATATGGATTCGGGCACACTCCTTCCACAACAGTAAACTTCCTATAAACAATATAACTTCCCAAAAGCTTTTGTATGTTTTTTGGTAGGTATGTCTTCAATTTTAAAACTAGGCCTTCGTGCCATACTTTATCAAAGGCCTGAGAAACATCAATAAAAAGGGCAGAACAATACTTTTTTTCTTCAAATGTCCTCCTTACAACTTGAACCAATCTATGCGTTTGCTCAATAGTGCTATGCTGACTTCTAAGGCCAAATTGATGGTCCGGGATGCAGCATCCTATCAGCAAAAATTGTGGACAATTTAGTCATGAGCAGCTTTTCGAAAAGCTTTGAAATTGTTGAAAGTAAGCTTATAGGCCTATATGACTCAGCCTTGGTAAGATCTTTGCCTGGCTTTGGAATCATTTTAATCTTGGCAAGTTTGCAGTTATGTGGAAAATACTGGATTCGTAAAATGTCATTAAAAATAAGTAGCAAGATTCTTATTGCAATATGAGGCAAGTTCATCAGCATCTTGTTACTAATGCCATCAATACCTGGAGCTTTCTTAGGGTCGAGTTCAGCAACTATTTTTTGTAGTTCACGCATCTTAAACCTTAAGGGACGAGAGGATAGAGATACTACACTCGGTAATCCGGCAGCACCCGTACATGAATTGGGAGTGAATACAGATTTTAAATGCTCAGAAAATAAGTTACCTTTCTCACTATCGCTTCTTGCCCAGCCTTAGGTCGAAGTAGCAGTGGTGATTTGATACCAACGGGTCTTTTAAGATTTCTAGTAGCGCGCCATAAAGAGTAATTAGATGTTGACGTTACATCAAGACCTTTTAAATACTTTTCCAGTAATGCAGTCTTTTCCGACGATAGCAGCTCTTTGAGTCGTTTGGTACATTCTTTAAGTCTAATTTTATTTAGGGGTGATCTGTGTTGTTGCCATTCTCTTCTAGCTCTCCTTTTTTCACATACAAGACGATCAATTTCCGTAGAACAAATTCTATTAAGTCCAGTCTGCGGATAGGAAGTAGTGGCATGTTCAGCAGCAGTTTTTAATATATTCGTAAAGATTAGCAATATGAAATTCAGTATCATCAGGTGATCTTAGCTGAATGTTTTCTACCCATTGAAGAAGTTAACCGAAGGTTAACGAAATATCGAAATAATAAAGCATTACACAAATAGACCTAAAGCTCAAAAAAATAGTTTAATTAAATATATGTATATAAAAAAAGGTCGAAAAATTAGATAAAAGAGTTAATAAATTATGTACAAGAATTTGTTTATAAACCATTTAGTTCCAAAATTATTAATACAAAAATTAAGATTGATTTCTTTTTACTCCTTATTTTGATTGCATATTCTAGCAAAAGCTGTAAAATTTTTAGTCTAGTTCAAAATTGTTTTATAGTTCTGAAAAGAGGTGTTAATTTATAATTCGTCAAATTGAGGCCTTGTTTTGTAGCAGCTGGAGACTACAATGCGAAACATACGTTCTGGGGTTCGCGCCTTGTTCATAAGTTATAATATTAAAAACATAGAAATGGGTATCGCGGATGCTAAAGTTGAAGGTCATGCAAATGCATATGCAGTAAACGACAACAAAATAACGATAAGTCAGGAAATAGTAATAGTTTTATTGATAATTATCTTACTAATAGTATTATGGAAATTTATTCAAAACTATATAAAGAAACAAGTAGTAAGAAATAATGTACAAAATGCATGAAAACATATATTAAAATTAAACAAAAACCATTACAAAAAAAATTTTTATGGATCAAATTATAGAAGAACTCAACAGAATAATTGTAAATGCAAAAAAATCGAAAAGTAAGAAGTACACAGAAGAAACACTTAAAGAAAAGCTTTATTTAGTTGAGCAATTAAGTAGGCAATTTGGCAAAGTAGCAAGCCAACTACCAAGATCACTAAGGGAAGATAAAATATCAGAATTTCGAATACTGAAGGGAAAAGCAATTGAAACACTTTTAGAACACAAAAGCACATTGGACACAAAAATACCTACAATCATGTCTAATTTCGACAGCAAAAAGGCATCGGATACAATCCCGACATTTGATGGAAAGCCACTCCATCTAGACATATTCCTAACCATGGTAGAAATGGTTCATGACGAGTTAAATGATTAAGGTAAAAAGAAACTTATAAAATATGTAATCTGTATGAAATTGAACGACAAAGTCAGAAGTTTACTATTGACACAAAAACTACCAACAACTTTTAGCGAACTAAAAACATCGTTAGCCACAAACTTTAAGCACACTAAAACAGCAAGTTGTCTTCACACAGAACTTAGAAAGATGAAACAGAAAGGAAGTGTAGCTCTTTACAGGGAAAAAATTAATTCATTAATAACAGAGTTGACCATAATACAAATTAAAGACTTGGGTGAAAATCCCAATGAAATAGCTATTGAAACTATAAAAAACATGAATGAAAAATTAGCATTAGAAACTTTCCAAGAAGGTCTCAATGAAAATATAAGAATAGCAGTCATAGCTGCACAACCCAAAACACTGACAGATGCTTACGATATAGCAATAACACAAGAAAGAATCTTGAATACAACAGATGCATTAAAAATCTTTCACATTAGTAACAGACGACAAACGCACTTTAACAACCATAACAGAAAAAAGTACACTTACAACACGTACAGCAACCAGGGAAACCAAAATTTTAATCGACAAAACAAAAATTTTAGCTACACAAACCATAATAATCACAATAACAATAACTTCAATATAAGAAATAGGAATTTTACCCCAACCAATAATAGTTTTACTGGACATAACAGAAATTCAAGCCAGCATAATACTTTCAACAGATTTAATAGAAACTTCAATACTAATCAACGAAATTCAAATATACGTACAATACAACAACAGGGAAACGACCATACCCTGGAGTTTCAGAACGATACTCCGAGAAGGGAAAACTAAGAATCTACAACATAAAAACTAACACATCAAATTTTATTTACTTATCAATTAAAAATATAACTTACAACTTAACTTTCTTAATAGATACCGGCTCAGATATATCTCTATGCAAAGAAAATATACTACACGGCTACAATATACTTAGTGAAGACATATGTAAATTAAATGGTATAACACAAGATTCCATAAATACCATCGGATCGACATACTTAAATCTTAAACTAAATGAACATGAAGTAAAACATAAATTTTATATATAGTTAACGGTGACTTTCCAATCGCAACCGATGGAATTTTAGGAATTGATTTCTTCTATAAATACAGTTGCAAAATAGATTATGATACATGTAAAATAAATGCGTTTATCAATGGAGAAAGAATAACAATTCCACTAGAGATTAATGCAGAACATTTAGAAAATATTATTATACCCCCAAGATCAGAAAAAGTAGTAAGAATAAATATTAAAATTGATGAGGATAGTTTAGTATGCAATAAAGAAATAGAAAATGGTATTTTTGTAGCAAATACAATTATCCCAAAAGAAGGCAATAGACACGTCAGAATTTTAAACACTACAGATTCACCTGCAAGACTTTCAAACGTAAAAATTTCTACCATACCACTTAAACACTACTACATTTTTAAAGCCACACATCAAAACTATTCGGAACAAAAATTCCAGAAACTACTTAAAGCAGTAAATTTCCAAGACTTTGACCAAGAAAATAAACATACTTTATACAAGATCTTAAGAGAATATCAGGAAATATTTCACCTTGAAGATGAAAAGTTAACAACAAATAATTTCTACAGGCAAAGCATTGAACTTACAGATAATACACCAGTATATATAAAAACTACCGTCTACCACAAACACAACTTAATGAAATAGATAAACAAGTACAAGGACTCCTAAAGGAAAATATCATTGAACAATCCACTAGCCCATATAATTCACCTTTACTTTTAGTACCAAAAAATCAACAAGACGGTATAAAGAAATGGCGTTTAGTTGTAGATTACAGACGATTGAACGATAAAATAGTAAATGACAAATTTCCCTTAACAAGACTTGATGATATATTAGATAAATTAGGAAGGGCTAAATATTTCTCAACTCTAGATATGACAAGTTCTTTCCATCAAATCGAACTAAACCCTTCATCACGACCACTTACAGCCTTTTCCACCAACAGCGGACATTACCAATATAATAGGTTACCGTTCGGACTAAAAATATCATCAAATAGCTTTCAGAGAATGTTGACTATAGCACTATCAGGGCTGGAAACAGAAGCATTTTTATGTGTTGACGACATAATTGTTTTTGGATGCAATCTGAAACACCACAATGAGAATCTCATAAAAGTATTCAAAAGACTAAAACATTATAATTTAAAACTCAATGCTGAAAAATGTTGTTTCCTGAAACCAGAAGTTTTATATTTAGGACATCTAATTACAAAGGATGGCATCAAAACCGATCCAACAAAATATAAAGTTATCGAACAGTATCCTGTTCCCAAAAACGCAGATGACGTTTGAAGATGTGTTGCTTTTTGCAATTACTACAGACGTTTCATTCCAGACTTTGCGAAAACGGCCAACTGTTTAAATAATTTACAAAAAAAAAAGTAATGTTCAACTGGACAGAAGACTGCCAAAAAGCATTTGATACATTAAGAGAGAGACTAAAAAACCCACCTATACTACAATATCCTGAATTCGATAAACCATTTATACTAACCACAGACGCATCAAATGTTGCATTAGGTGCAGTACTTTCACAGGGTAATATTGGAAGTGATTTGCCCATATCTTATGCGAGTAAATCACTAAACAAACATGAAAGAAATAAGTCAGTAATCGAGAAAGAATTATTAGGAATATATTGGGGCATACAATTTTTCCGACCTTACCTATACGGTAGAAAATTTACAGTTGTTACGGACCATAGACCACTCATTGCACTATTTTCTCATAAAAACCCATCCTCAAAATTAACCAGAATGAGACTAGAACTATCGGACTATGACTTTGAAATTTTATACAAAAAGGTTCAAATAATACAAACGCAGATGCATTGTCAAGAATTGAAATAAATTCGCAAATTCTAAAAGATATGATTCCAAATTATGTTGATGAAAAAGAAAAGAAAACTTTGGCAATAACGCGAAGTATGGTTAACCAAAATAATAAAAACGATAAAGATAATAATAATACTAAGGATTGCATATCTCCAAAAGAGACTGATCACCTCCGTATGTGGGAATGCACGTCAATAAATGATATTAAGAAGCTCCAAAAAATCAAATTTATATATGATATGATATGTTGTGTGCGGCGAATTACACGGCACCGCTAGCTGCAACAAACCAAAAGATCAAAGTGATAAAAAATGCAGTAATTGTGGAGGTAATCACACCGCTAACTACAGAGGTTGTCCTGTGTACTCTTTTGTAAAGAAGACTATGGTGCAAAAACCTAAATTAGCTCCAGCTCAATCAGCAAACTCTTACTCTGCCACTTTTCAGCAAATGAGCCAACCAGTTACCTCCCGTTTATCGTATGCAGATGCTGCTAAGGCTAGTTCTATTCCGACACAAAATGTTTCACCGCAAAATAATTCTACAAATACAAACTCAAACTTTGATTATAATCGCCTTGAAGCCACTATTGAAAATCTTGTGCAAACTATAAACAATTTTACAACAAATATGACTAGCATGATGCAAGAAATGTTGCGAATGCAGAATACTCTGCTTCAAGCATTACTTAGTAAGCCATGAACACGTTAACAATATGTTTCTGGAACGCAAACGGCATTCGCCAACATAAAAATGAACTTGAGCACTTCCTCACGGAAAAAAATATTGATATAATGTTAGTATCTGAGACTCATTTGACTTCGAGAAGTCTTTTTAAAATTTATGGCTACACTATATATGATACAAAGGACCCTAGAGGAAGGGCTTGCGGTGGATCAGCAATTCTAATAAAATCAAGACTCAAGCACTATGTTTTTGATAACATTTGTGAAGATTACCTACAAGCAACAAAGATTGGCATTGAAAGTTTTTGTTCAAATTTCGTTATATCATCAATTTACTCCCCTCCCAGATTTTCAATCACTGAGAATCAATATGAGGATTTCTACAAATCTCTTGGACCTTGTTTTGTAGCAGCTGGAGACTAAAATGCGAAACATACGTTCTGGGGTTCGCGCCTTGTTACACCCAGAGGTCGAGCATTGTTCAACACTATTTCAAAAATGGGCTTGGATGTCATTTCGAGTGGGGAGCCCACTTATTGGCCTACTGACATACAAAAAATTCCGGATGTTATAGATTTTGGCGTCATAAAAAATATCTCTAGGGATTTAATTCAAGTTCAAGCTTCTCTTGATCTCTCGTCCGATCACACCCGACGATCATCACAATTTGTAGCCCATTAAGAAGTAACTTACCTGACCCATATGTGAAGATGATCAATCGTGTAAATTGGCTGGGGTTCAAAAAATATCTCAGCAGTCATTGTACGGAAAACATTACGCTTAGAACACCCGATGATATTGAATCGAACATTGCCAATCTCAGAGAGAATATTAAACAGGCTGCTGAACATGCCACTATCTCCCATCCGCAGATTGGGTTTAATAAAATTTATTCTACAGACATTGAACGTCTCGTACGTGAAAAAAGAAGGGCTAGAAGGGAGTGGCAACAGCACAGATCACCACAAAATAAAATCAGATTTAAAGAGTGCACTAAACGACTCCAAGAGTTGCTTGCATCTGAAAAAATTGCATCTCTTAAAAATTATCTGGAGGGTCTTGATGTTACACCGGCGTCTAATTACTCCTTGTGGCGCGCTGCCAGAAAGCTTAAAACACCCGTTGAGTGTAAGCCTCCTCTACGCACATCTACCGGAGGTTGGGCAAGAAGCGATACTGAAAAAGGTAAAATATTTGCTGAGCACTTAAAATCCGTTTTTACGCCAAATATATGTACTGGTGTTGCTGATTTGCCGAATATAGTCGCTCTACCCCCTCAACACATAAAGTTTAAGACGCGTGATTTACAAAAATTAATTGCCGAACTCAACCCGAAGAAAGCTCCGGGTATTGATGGAATTAGTAATCAGATGCTGATGAACTTGCCTCGTATTGCAATGAGAATCCTGTTATTCATATTTAATGCTATTTTACGACTGGAGTATTATCCACACAACTGGAAACTTGCCAAGGTTAAAATGATTCCAAAGCCGGGCAAAGATATAACAAAGGCTGAGTCATATAGTCCAATAAGTCTACTATCTACAATGTCAAAGCTTTTCGAAAAACTGCTCAAAACAAAATTGTCCCCAATTCTAATTAGTAGTGGGTGCATACCAGACCATCAATTTGGTTTTAGAAGTCAGCATAGCACCATTGAACAAACTCACAGATTAGTTCAATTTATAAGAAGAACTTTTGAGGGAAAAAAGTATTGTTCTGCGCTGTTTATTGACGTTTCCCAGGCATTTGATAAAGTGTGGCATGAAGGCCTTATTTTAAAATTGAAGACTTACTTACCAATAAACATTTTAAATCTTTTGGAAAGTTACATTATTTCCCGTAAGTTCACTGTTGCGGAAGGAGACTTTACAAGTAGGCCTGAAACAATTTCATCTGGTGTGCCACAGGGGAGTATACTGGGGCCAGTTTTATATTTAATTTATACTTGTGATATGCCTGTGAGCAGTAGTATCCATACTTCCACATTTGCCGACGATACAGCCTGCCTTAGTATGCATGAAAACCCTGATGAGGCATCCCGCAAACTCCAGGAATACATTAGCCAGATGGAGCTTTGGTTAAACTTATGGAGAATCAAGGTAAATGAACAAAAGTGTGTTCAAGTAACATTTACTTTACGAAGAGATACTTGTTCCCCCATTCGGATTAACAATCAAGTTGTTTCTCAACATTCACATGTGAAATATCTTGGTATACACCTTGATCGACGACTTACATGGAAACACCACATTGATTCTAAGTTAACTCAAATGAAACTTAAACTAACTCAGGTACATTGGCTGATTGGTCGAAATTCAACACTTAGCCTAGACTGTAAACTTTTAATATACAAGTCGCTTTTAAAGCCAATATGGTGCTACGGAATTCAACTATGGGGCACTGCTTCAGCTTCAAATGTAGAGAAAATTCAACACAGGCAAAATAAAATTTTACGCATGATAACATCGGATCCATGGTACATCAAAAATTCAAATATACATCGTGATTTGAATATGCCACTAGTGACTGAAGAAATTGCAAAATACGCTGGCAAATATTTAACAAAACTCGAGTCACATCCTAATCCGCTTGCCCGTAATATTTTGAACTTTACTGGACACATCCGCCTAAAAAAGAGGGACACAATGGCTCTTATTCACAGCACTCCAGATGGGACTTCTTGAAAATACTTTTATTTTTTTCCTTTTGATTATCACTACTTACATATGTATTATATATAACTACTACTAAGCTTATGTCCGACATTGGTCGGGCCTAATTATATTTTTTAGATTTAAGATTTGAATACTTATTGTTAGTTCATATATGAAGATACAATAAATAAAAAATCATGCATATAAAAAAAAAAAAAAAGAAATTGAGGCCGAAAATCGTCCAATCGTCAAAATGCTATTTTTGGCACCCAAAATCGTCAAATCTGTCAACTGTGCTTTTACAGCCTGTATGAGTGAGCCCTTTTGAGGCATCATACAATCTCCAGGAACATATTAACCAGCTGGAAACATGGTTGAACTTATGGAGAATTAAAGTAAATGAACAAAATGTGTCCATATAACGTTTACCTTAAGAAAAGATACTTGTTCCCCCATTCGAGTCAACAATCAAAATAATCCTCAACATTGTCAAGTGAAATACCTTGTTCGAAGGCTTACATGGAAACATAATTTTGATTCTAAGCTTACTCAAATGAAACTTAAGTTAACTCAAAATTTTTTGGTTGATTAGCAGAAATTCCACACTCAGCCTAGACTGCAAACTTTGTATCTACAAGTAACTTTTGAAGCCAATATGGTGCTAAGGAATTCAGCTATGGCGTACTGTTTCAGCTTAATATGTTGAGAAAATCCAACGAAGGCAAAACAAAATTTTACGTTAGATAATATCGGCTCCATTGTATATCAAAAATTTTAATATACATCGTGATTTATATATACCACAAGTGACTGAAGGAACTGCACAAAATGCTGGCAAATAGTTCACAAAACTTGAGTAACATCCCAATCCCCTCTCTCATAATATGTTGAAATTTACTGGACACATCCACTTAAAAAAGAGGGACACGTGGGGTCTAATACTCAACACTCCAAATGAAACTTCTTGAAAATAATTTTTGTGCTTAATACGACATTTAACTAAGTTTATGTCCGATACTGGTGATGCCTAATAATTATATTTAGATTTAAAGTTTGAAAATATTAATGTTATTTCGTTTTTGACGATACAATATATATATATATATATATATATATATATATATATTTTAAAAACGTAAAAGTGAAACACAACTAAACACCGATAAAAACGTGTGAAATTAATCAACAACAGCAACATATATTTGAGATCAAATAGATCATTATTATTTGAAAATATTAGATAATAATAATACATTGGATAAAGTCTATGGTTTCAGTGAAGATAAATAATGAAGTTGGCTCTACGGAAATAATAAAATAATATTAATAGAGAAAAATCTATGAGAACAGGAAATATGAAATGGAAAATGACTCCAGACTTATTTAAACCAGTATTTCATTCAAAACCTCTACATAATTCTAAAAATGATTTGAAAAAAAATATAAAAAAAATTATTAAACATTTCATTGCAGAGTGTTGGTCATAACAATCATAGAAACGAGATAATTTCTATTATTGAAGAACTCAGAGAATCCAACATAATATCGTACCTACCACGTTAAACTATCCACTATGCAAAATGTGTTTTTCCCGATTCGTTGCCACGTTTTATTGGAACAATGTAAAATTGATTTTCAACAATGACTGAGATTAATTTTTTTAAAAACGCGTTTGAATTTTTTTTCTCCAAAATATATTGGTGGCACCTTGGAGGTTTTGTTCGTCGAGAACAGTTCTGTTCGTTTACCTTTATTCTCCATAAGTTTAGCCATTGTTATAGCTAGGAAATATGTTCGTGAAGATTGCGGGATGCCTCTTGAGGGTTTTCGTGTATAGTTAGGCCGGCTGTATCATCGGCAAATGTAGAACTGTAGATATTACTGCTCACAGGAATATCATATGTATAAATCAAATACGAAACTGTATAGTCCCAGTATAGTCCCCTGCGGCTCACCGGATGAGATTATTTCAGGCATACTCATAAAGTCTCCTTCCACAACAGTGAACTTTCGGGCAATAATATAACTTTCCAAAAGCTTTTGTATGTTTATTGGCAGATATGTCTTCAATTTCCAATTTGGCCTTCGGGCCATACTTTGTCAAATGCCTGAGAAACAGCATTATTTTCAAGTTTAAAATTTTTAAACGCACTAATAATCCCAAATTATTATTTTACTTATTAACTAAAATATTTGTTTATTAAATATACATTGAAATTGATTATTAAGGGGTTTATTTTACTTATTAAGTAGTAATAATTTAGGATTATTAGTGCGTTTAAAAATGTTAAACCTAAATTTTAACAATTCCCATAAAAACACTAAATACACTAGTTTACAAAATTAAAATTTTTTCATGTACATTTAATGAGATATAGAATTCCTTATGTATTTTCTTCATTTTGTTGACCTGTGTTATTTGTTATTTTTATGTGTTTTTACTTTGGATTTATTCAATCCATTGCTTATAACTTCGTAATTTGTCGGTCGATTTTCTTCTGGTTGGTCTTAGTTCTTACGTAAAAGTATTATCTTTACGCACATGAAAAAAATCAGACGTTTTTTTTTAACGATTTGTACTTTTCTGTCAGCATATAATCACTGTAAAATATGATTTTTTTGAAAATGTGCCCTATTTTCATCGATACATTTTGAACCGCTATACCAATTAAAGATCCGATTATGCATATTCATTTGTCAACTCAATACCTTTCATTTGAATACGAAGAACGCCCCAATCGGACAGTTCTAGCTCGAGCTATGATGGGTCAAGTGAAAAAAGGTCGAACAACTGAAAAAACTGAATTTTCGAATTCAGCGGAAGGAAATACATAAGGAAAATCACCTCTCGTCAAGTGTACATTTTCAGTGTAAGCTAGTGTTATTAACTTGACTGCACCCGGTCAAAAAAATAGTTGTGTGGCAACACTCTATTCTTTAATAGCTGTTGTTGTTATTTACATATATTTTTTTACATACTTTTACAACTAGAATTTGAAGCTGAAAAAAAGTCAGCCAATGTAGCAATGGTAAAGTAAGAAAATAAAAAAACATGTTGATTATTGAGTTCTTGTTTCAACTTTGTTATTTGTTGTTAGGCTTCTCATTTGTTTAAATGAAAGTTTATAACATAATAACTCTAGTTGTTCTAAGAAATTTGGGTAAAGGTTCCCTGATGATCTGCATTAGCAACAGTGAAATGCGCATAGGATCCAGCTAAACCCCTCAATAATCAATTTCAATGTATTTTTAATAAAAAAAATATTTTACTTAATAAGTAAAATAATAACACTGTACAACAAAATAACATTTTTTGGCTGTCCTTTAGATAAAAATACGCGGACTATATGGATTTCGATGCGTTAAATTCAAATCTGCTGTCAGTTTTGCTCTATCACGTAGAGATTTTTTTTATGGGCGTGGCAAATTTTGGCCCCTAAATTAGTCAGCCAAACTAATATATTTTACTATAACTCGAAAACCGCTATTTCGATTTTAATAAATAATAAACCAAAAGACGCGCCACAAAATTTTGTTAAAAAATATTGATAATAATTTTTACCTAATTTTTATTTTTTTGAAGTTATTCAGAATTTAAAAAAAAAAGTTCTTTTATGCAAAAATCGCGTAACTTTTTTACATGAAAATTACAATTAGAAAATCAGAAACTCAGAAGTTTCATATTTTCTTACATTTTTCTTAAAACCACATATCCTAGGAATAAAACAAGCTATAAAACGTGAAAATCCAGCAATAAATCTTGATTTTATTCACAATTTAAAGTTCTGTTACCTGCCCGCAATGCCCTTTCAATAGCATTACCAGATGTCAGTGATGGGAAATGAGATTTGCATTTCGGTATCAAAAACAAATTTTTTTAGTACTTTTTTGATCCCGAGAGTACCCAAAATTATAATATTTCTTATTTAAATTTTATTAACAAAAAATTATAAGAAATTCATTTACAAAAAAAAGGAACACATACATAGGTACAAATATACAATATATATGGATTAGACTTAATACTGTTGGAACATAAAGCTTGCCTCCGTATTCCATAGCTCGCTAAAGCTAAAGCTAAATTCGACCGCCAAAATGATGAACAAATAGAAAATTTTAAATTTTTGGCGATGACATAAAGCAATAAAATTTCGGCGAATTACATTTTTAAGCCATTACCTGATTTATCAATACCCGTTTGTAAATTGCATTCGTAGCCGAAAATCGACAAATTGATTTTATGGATTCTTAGCGATAGAGATTTAGCTTTAGCGAGTTACAAAATACGATGGCTGTTGATTTATATTTTGTTTTCATGAAATTTTGGTAAAAAAAAACCTTTCGACATTTACAGCGGAGTGAGGCATGGATAAAATTCCGTAAGCTACTCTCGATATATCAGGAAACATGTATTCATCTAATGCGTTTTTATATAAGCCAGTGCTATATTGGTTGTTAATATTTCAAATTATTTTTCTTTTCTTTTTTTTCTTTTCCCTGGGAACATTTTAATTAAAAGTGTTATAATGATATTGGTTTAACAGATAAAATACTTTCAGGGGGAAACTTACTAAACCAAACTAACATTTCATTGTCAAAGTCCACTTTTGCCCTTAGAACTTAATATAAACTTTTTAAAATTTTCTTTAAACTGATTTAAAACAGTTGTTTCAATATATCAACTTCTGTGCCACATAAAATATCATTGAATGAAATATTGATATTGATATTTAATTGTGGTTACACTTTTCTAAAAGATCTTTACTAATAAAGCTTCTTTCTATTTGTCGAAAAAACAATTCAATTCTTGGCAAAATATATACATGCGCGAGTCTTCTGACTGCATTTCTAAGTTGCCCGTGAGAGTATCAAATTTCTTAGGGGAGTACTACGGTACTTTTTCATGTCAAATAGTATCAAAAAAAGTACGATCGTACCAACTTTCCCATCACTGCCAGATGTAAATGTGACTGCATTTAATGCATTACACACATTTTTGCATTTTTAGGTACCTGCTTTAAATTGTGAATAAAATCAAGATTTATTGCTGGATTTTAACGTTTTATAGCTTGTTTTATTCCTAGGATATGTGGTTTTAAGAAAAATGTAAAAAATGTGAAACTTGTGAGTTTCTGATTTTTTTATTGCAATTTTCATGTAAAAAAAATTACGCGATTTTTGCATAAAAAACTTTTTTCTTTTTTAAATTCTGAATAACTTCAAAACGATAAAAAATATGTAAAAATGATTATCAATATTTTTTAACAAAATTTTATGGCGCGTCTTTTGGTTTATTATTTATTAAAATCGAAATAGCGGTTTTCGAGTTATAGTAAAATATATTAGTATGGCCGACTAATTTAGGGGCCAAAATTAGCCACGCCCATAAAAAAAATCTCTACGTGATAGAGCAAAACTGACAGCAGATTTGAATTTAACGCATCGAAATCCATATAGTCCGCATACTTTTATCTAAAGGCTATTTTGGCTGTTGTACAGTGTAATTTGGGATTATTAGTGCGTTTAAAAATTTTAAACTTGGATTTTAACAATTCCCATAAAAACAATAATTAATACTTATTTTCTTCAAATTATCTTCTTACAACTTCAACCAATATATTTGTTTATTCAATGGTGCTATGCTGACTTCTAAAACCAAATTGATTGTGCGGCATGCACCCATTATGAGCAGCTTTTCAACAAGCTTTGAGATTGTTGATAGTAAGCTTATATGTGTATATGATGCAGCCTTGGTAAGATCTTTGTCCAGCCTTGGAATCATTTTGATCTTGGTAAGTTTCCAGTTATGTGGAAAATAATGCATTCGTAAAAATCAGCATCTTGTTAAAAATACACAAGAAGCAGTTATTGGAATATCAAAAAAATTTAAATAAAAAAGTTTTGAGGACGAAACTCATTACTTAAAACCCCTGATATACTTCTCAATGTGGCTTTACTCAAATGCAAGAGAATTTCATGTGAAATATTAATTCAAAAATATACTAATATTAGGAGGACCAGATAAAAACACATAATTTTTCACCAAAACTTTTCGAAGGGATATTATAATTTTAGTGAATTTTGGATGATATTAATGTTTTTTCTTTACGAGTTTTATTGCTCTTATATATATGTGAGTGATGTAGAGTCATTCTGTAGCTCTTTTCTGTATTTTTCGCATCGTAAAATTTACCGCATGAAAGGCGGCAATCGTAACAAAAACAGTGTAAAGTGAAACACAAAATGGCTTTTCTGACATAAGTGTTTCTGTATCTTTAAGGTCATGTCAAATAAAACGTTTGCTTCGCGTTGCGTTGAAAATTCGCTTTGACATTTAAGATGGAATGTCCATTGTTATATGAAACATGTCACATAAAGGCTTTTTAACGCAAAACGAATCGAAAAGTTAAGCAACTCTCAAGTTTTTGAGTGGTTTGACAATCAGTGGAAATACTTTTCTAAATATGTTTGACCAAACTTGCATGTAAATACGAAATTTTATTATACTTTTGGTAAATTTACGAGAAAAAATGAGATAGTGACATCAGAGTAATAGAATTATGCTGTAGTTTTTGCATTAAACAAAGCAGTTAACCAAAAAGTGAGTGTTGTCAAAGTTTTCATTGTGTCACCTACATTTTGTGTCACACTTTTTGCCCAAAGTTAGAAACGTCACGCAAAGCGTTAAAGTTGTATCTGACACCACTTTTACTTTGCGAAAAATGTCTGTTACTTAAATAAATTTCCAGCAATGATTGGAAGGATGTGAGAAAAAATGTTTCTGTACGAATATATTGTGAAAAGTTTCTCGCAAGAACTCTCAAAACAACTCGCATTTTTAACTGGTACTAGAACAACCAAATTTCTACAAAAAATATGAATTTTTGAATTTGTCTGTAAAAATTTAAAAAGTAAACTAGTTGAAATGATATGCAACGACTTGTTGAACTAAAATATTATTACCAAGTCGATATGTTTATATTTATTCAGAATCTTTTTGTGTAATTGTCTTATGTAGAGACAGCCCAGCAAAAAAAGTTTGCTTACTAGAATGCTTACTCTTCAGTCGTAAATACATACAATTTGACTGAATAACCCATTATTTTTGTTTGAGAAGTTCAAAAAGTATGCGGTACCCCATACTTTTTGCCTACAAATATCCAAAAGTTAATAGATTACTTATTGCCTAAGAGTATTCAAAATTTAATGGGTTATTTTGTGGATTACTTTTTACCTAAAATTGTTGAAAAATAATTTATTTGCTAATAAAAATATATAGAATTTTGTAAATATCATAATTTTGCAAAGAAAATATATGAATATGTATATTGAATAATATGCAAAAGTACGTAAATTTTGTAATATATTTTTCTCTATATAAACTTCAATTAGTACTTTCACGTAATGATATAAATAAGTACCACTCATTACTTTGTAAGCCATTAAAAGAGTACTACCCATTACAAAATCTTGAAAAATTTTTGCATCCAACAGTTTATATTCTTGTTCAGTATCTTATTTTCTTTTTCTTGTAAATTATTTCTTTTTCCGTTATTGAAATAACATTTTTGTGATATTTGGTTTTCATTTGAGACTCGATTACTGGAAATATTCCAGCAAACACAGAATCAGTTTTGTCTGTTTTGGCATTCAAATGCAGAAACATTTTTGTCTCACAAATCGGGAAACAATGGAATTTTGTGTTTCACACTTCATGTGAGAAATTTTACGATACGAGGAGTATAGAAACGAGGTACTGTATTTTCTAAAGCGTTTATTGTCGTTATAAAAGTTTACTTCTAGAATGGTCTCTTTTTAAACTGTAATACAAATAATATTTTTTTAAAAAACAATAGAAAACCCGCGAAGCGATTAGCTGGTCTGCGGAAACACCCAGTTGTATATATATTATATATTATAATTTATTTATAATAACCCAATAAGCAATTTTGCTTGAAATCAAGTGTAAAACAACTGTTATTCAAGCCACACATTCAATTGTCAAAGGTTGACTTATGCTTGATTTACACTTTATTTCAATAGCATTTTCCAGTGATATGGGAACTTGAATTCAATTCGAACAATTTAGTTGTATTACAGTGTAATTCAAGCCTTGAAATACAATATATTTCAAGCATTTTAATACAGTTTACTTCAAGCCTTGAATTACAGTTTAATTAAGCCTTGTATTACAGTTGTATCAAGCCTATTTCAAACTTAAAAAACAATGCTTTTAAACTAGAAAAGAAAGTACAATTAAATTGTTTTTTAATAATAAATTTATATTTATATATACATACATATGTATGTACATTTTCTTATATTTTTGTACATAAATAAGTATTAAATACATTTTTGAAAATAATATTAAAAGAAGTATTGCAAAATTAAAGTAGCAAAGTTAAATTAGGTACCTATTCGATTATTAAAATAGTATAGTTTTTAGTTGAAAATATAAATAGATATATACATGTGCAAGAATAAACTATAAATCTAATAAGTGAATAACAAATGAAATAAAATCAAAAAAAAAATCAAAGTTTTATGAACATGTGGATATATAAGAATATTAATTTTTGTTACATTTTTTTGAACAACGATTTTTCGCCTGCTGAAAGTATAGTATATTTGTTTTTTCAAATTCGGCTTCATTGCGATCAGCAAAGTTTTGAAATATACACAACTGAAATGTTATTTAAATACGTATAAGTAAATTTATAATTATTAAATAATTAATTCAAAATATTGAATATCTTACATTTAATGACTAACATAGTTGAGAAATTCTTTTCCTTCGAACCTTGCCAACAAAAATTTATAGCAACGTCATCTTTCATTAATAAGCGCCAACAGTTTTTTATAAATTTAGAAGAATTTCCTCTTGCTTTTTCTTTAAACTCTTTTACCTTAAAAAATTAAGTATGTAAATATATATTTATTGTTTACTTGTTAATAAAACGGTGTACAATTTTAACAAATTTTTTTAAGAACATATCGGATGAAGGGGGATTTCGAACTCCACAAAAAGCTGCAACAGTATAGACATCTTTGTATACATGAATATTTAACAAAATAGGCCATATTTGCCGATTTGAACTTTTAGCTAAGGGTAGGCCATCGATATTAAAGTTCAAATCTAAATCAGATGGAGCGTTATTGTGTTTAGCAAGAAAGTTATTTAAAGCAGCTTTTACTCCATAAAACATTAACTCGCCAGTACTCATATGTTCGACTGCTGGAACTTTTGGAGTTCGTTTTAAAGTACGGCAATCAAGAGGCAACCCTTCAATATAATCTTTTAAAATTTTTAAAAGATTATTGACAGCATCATTGGTTATGTTGAACGAAACTGCCCAATTAGCTAATTTGTATTTTAATTCAAACACTTGTTTTAAATTATTTTTTCCACTTCCAAGATTTTCTTCTTCAATGTTTTTTTCTCCAAGTAAATTTTGTGTTGCATCATTTACTGGCAAATGTTGGGTGCACGAATTTTTTTTATATTCTTGTGTAAACAATGCAACAATTTTCTGCGCATCTGTCTTCGCTTTTCTTTTCACCATTTCTCTTACTCACCTTTTTTAAAAATTCACTTATTTATTTAGTATTTTAAACACAATTTTAGTTTTTATTAAAAATTAAAATACTTATTTGACAAGGTTTGAAAATATATGTATGTTGTCTGATTTTTTTATTTTAAAATATTTCCAAACTTGAATATTACTTGAAAAAATGCTTGAATTCAACTTTGTTTCCAGTTAAATTTCAAGTGTTTGAATTTTAATTTTTTTTTAGTGCTTATTGGGAACGGACTCACATACTAAATATATTTAATATATAGTATGTGAGTCCGTTACATTGTTTTGTAAAAAAAATTAACTTTTTATTCAAATTTATTTAGTTCGAACAATAAAAATAGTACAATATCAAAGTATTAACTCTACATTAGAACACAAAATATGAAACCAACTACAGGTGAATCAATTAGGGCATGGATATTATATGCCCTAATGGTACATGGAGCTGTTGCTGGAAATCCTGATGCCAAGCGCCTCTATGACGACCTTCTCAGCAACTACAACAAACTCGTCAGACCGGTGGCCAATACAAGTGATGTTCTTAAAGTTTGCATAAAATTGAAGCTGTCTCAATTAATAGATGTGGTAAGTTTAATAAAACTTTAATGCACTTATATTTGACAGCGCCAATTCATTTTGATTGTTAAGATATTTTTTGCAACTGCAAATAAAACAAAATCCTTTAAACTAAGCTAATTTAGTTTATGGAAAATAAAAACAAAAACGCACTTGGGAAAATTGTATGTACTTCAGTGTGTATTAAAAAAAGATAAAAGGAATAGTAATTTGATATACAAAGTGAAATATGTATCTACAGTCAATTGCTTAATACATGCCAATGAAAATATTACACGTCATCAGCAATGAATATATAAACGAATCCTACCACAAAATGAGTTAAAGGGTAATACAAATCATAAGTGATGTAAATTAAACAATGTGATTTCTCAACACTATCACTCATTGTTCAAGTTTGACACTAATAAAAAATTTTATATTTGAGGTGTAAAAGGTTTTGTAAAAAGTTCTGTATATTGTAGATCCTTGTTTAGAAAGTTGACTGTAATCGTTTTATTGGTTCTTACTTCTCTTATGAACTTCAGTCTAATGTCAATGCACCTTGATTATTTACATTTATAATAGTTGAAGCATTTTGAAGATATCCAGTATCGGCTAATAGTTCCTTGAGACATATCGCCTATACAGACCAATCATTCGGCTTCAGTAGTGCAAGTGATTGCACTGTTATTTATGAGATCGTCTAGTATCAATGTCGCGAGCAAAATCTGTATCTGTAACCCCACCAAATTCATTGAATCTTACATCTTGTACTCGATACAATAGTCAAATGTTGCTTTAGTCAAATGTTGCTTTGAGATATCGAAATATACGGTTTAATGCCATAACGTGGTACCATTTAGGGTTCTCAGTAAATGTACATACTTTACCCACAGCGTAGGAAATGTCGGGTCTCGAAACTTTAGCAGCAAACATTAGGGAACCAACGACTTGTTGAAATGGAAAAGGCTCTTCATTTTCTGTACTTGATGTAGAAAAATATGTATTAGTATTGGACTTGCATTTTACATATTTAATCTTACAAAAATAAAATGAGTTCACCTGAATATAAATTATTTGCGGGGTTTTGTATCAGTTTCAAAGCCTACTAAGCTTATTTTTTCTTTTGTGATTTTCAAAAATATTTTATATTTTAGGAATTCTCATATAGTTTTTGAAAGTCTGTGCATAAAGTAAGAGGTTTGTGACTGTTAAGAATTGTGGTTGAAGTCTACTGATGATTTGGTTCAAGCGCCAATGAAATACGTATATAGACAGCAAATAAATTTCAATTATTGTATTTAATCTTACAATAATTTTAATAATATACATATACTGATTGATTTTAATACTTTTCTATGATCTATTGCGATACATTTTGTTGTCCAACAGACTAATTATGTTGACCAAAAGTAATTTCCGATGACTTACTGATAAAAAAATTCAATGACTGTTTTGCTGGGTGACACAATCGTCAACGTGTAAAAGTAATATTACTTTGTTCAGCTCTCGTTGTACCTTCATAGTGAACAAACGTCTTAGCGGAGTTTTTTTTACATACATACTAAACAAACAAAAGCATAAAAAAATATTCGTAATACATATTGTGCAGGGCACACGGGGGTTGTATATAAGTATATATGTGAAAATGAATGACTTACCGGGAGGTGGTTGTTTCTGGTACAATAGTAATTGTTTCTGGGACTTTAGCAGCACTAATTCCGGGTGTAGTAAGCGGAGCTTTGGCAATTGTTGAGTTTTACGAGTTAGCTCTAACTCAGTTTGACCACCAATTTCTCCAACAAATTCTTTCAATGATGATTCAATACTACCTTGAAGATAAGCGGGAGTGATAATAGCAGACTATTCCTTTAACTTCAATTCCACATCGAAGTAGCAAATTTTTTTTTTTTTTTTTTTTTTATACACACATATATTTATTTATTGTATCTTCAAATATGAACTAACAATAAGTATTCAAATCTTAAATCTCAATATAATTATTAGGCCCGACCAGTATCAGACATAAATTTAGTGATAGTAATTAATAATACATAAATTTCGTATTAAGCACAATAATTATTTTCAAGAAGTATCATTTGGGGTGCTGAGTATTAGGGCCCTTGTGTCCCGCTTTTTTAAGTGGATGTGTTCAGTAAAGTTCAAGATATTACGAGCAAGCGGATTAGGATGTGACTCGAGTTTTGTTAAATATTTGCCTGCGTATTTTGCGATTTCTTCAGTCACTAGTGGCATATATAAATCTCGATGTATATTTGAATTTTTGATGTACCATGGAGCCACTGTTATATAACGTAAAATTTTGTTTTGCCGTCGTTGGATTCTATCCACATTTGAAGCTGAAGCAGTGCCCCATAGCTGAATTCCGTAGCACCATATTGGCTTCAAAAGCGACTTGTATATCAAAAGTTTGCAGTCTAGACTGAGTGTTGAATTTCTGCCAATCAACCAATGTATTTGAGTTAACTTAAGTTTCATTTGAATTAGTTTAGCGTCAATATGATGTTGCCATGTAAGCCTTCGATCAAGGTGTATGCCAAGGTATTTCACTTGAGAATGTTGAGGAATATTTTGATTATTGATTCGAATGGGGGAACAGGTATCTTTTCTTAGGGTAAACGTTATATGAACACACTTTTGTTCATTTACTTTAATTCTCTATAAGTTCAACCATCTTTCAAGCTGGGTAATGTGAGCTTGGAGATTGCGGGATGCCTCATCAGGGTTTTTGTGCATACTCGTACAGGCTGTATCATCGGCAAATGTAGAAGTGTGGATGTTATTGCTCACAGGCATATCACAAGTATATATTAAATACAAGACTGGCCCCAGAATACTACCCTGCGGCACACCAGAAGATATAGATTCGGGCACACTTATGAAGTCTCCTTCTACAACAGTAAACTTCCTATCAACAATATAACTTTCCAAAAGTTGTTCTATATTTATTGGCAAATATGTCTTCAATTTTAAAAATATGCCTTCGTGCCATACCTGAGAAACATCAATAAAAAGGGCAGAACAATACTTCTTTTCTTCAAAAGTCCTCCTTATAACTTGAACCAATCTATGCGTTTGCTCAATAGTGCTATGCTGACTTCTAAGGCCAAATTGATGGTCCGGGATGCACCCATTATCAGCTAAAATTTTGGACAATTTAGTCATGAGCAGTTTTTCGAAAAGTTTTGAGACTGTAGATAGTAAGCTTATAGGCCTGTATGACTCAGCCTTGGTAAGATCTTTGCCTGGCTTCAGAATCATTTTAATCTTGGCTAGTTTCCAGTTATGTGGAAAATACTGCATTCGCAAAATGGCATTAAAAATAAATAGCAGGATTCTTATTGCAATATGAGGCAAGTTCGTCAGCATCTTGTTACTAATTCCGTCAATACCTGGAGCTTTCTTCAGATTAAGTTGAGCAATTAGTTTTTGTACATCGCGCATCTTAAACTTTATGGGCTGCGGGGGTAGAGCAACTACACTTGGCAAATCAGCAACACCAGTACATGTGTTTGGGGTAAATACGTATTTTAAATGATTAGCAAATATGTTACCTTTTTCAGTATCGCTTCTTGCCCAACCTCCAGTAGATGTGCGCAGAGGTGGTTTAAGCTCAAAGGGGGTTTTCAGCTTTCTAGCAGTGCGCCACATAGAGTAATTAGATGCTGGTGTGACATCAAGACCTTCCAGATAATTTTCAAGAGATGCAGTTTTTTCAATTGCAAGCAACTCTTGGAGTCGTTAAGTGCACTCTTTATATCTGATTTTAAGTTGTGGTGATCTGTGCTGTTGCCATTCCCTTCTAGCTCTTCTTTTTTCACACACGACACGTTCAATATCGGTAGAATAAATTCTATTAAATCCAGTCTGCGGATGGGAGGTAGTAGCATGTTCAGCAGCCTGTGTAATCATTTCGTTAATGTTGGCGATGTTAGCTTCAATATCCTCGGGTGTTCTTAGCGTAATGTTTTCCGTGCAATGACTACTAAGATATTTTTTGAATCGCTGCCAATTTACACGACTGATCATCTTCACATACAAGTGAGGTAAATCACTTCTCTGTGGGCTACAGATTGTAACGATCGTGGGAGAGTGATCGGACGAGAGATCCAAAGAAGCTTCAACGTTAATTAATTCTCTAGAAATTTTTTTTATGACGCCAAAATCTATAACATCCGGAATTTTGTTTATGTCAGTAGGCCAGTAAGTAGGCTCCCCACTCGAAATGACGTCCAAGCCCATTTTTGAAATTGTGTTGAACAATGCTCGACCTCTGGATGTAATATGACGAGAACCCCAGAACGTATGTTTGGCATTATAGTCGCCAGCTGCTATGAAACAAGGGCCAAGAGATTTATAGAAATCCTCGTATTTATTCTCAGTAATTGCGAATCTGGGAGGGGAGTAAATTGATGATATCACAAAATTTGTGCAAAAATTTTCAACACAAATATTCGTTGCTTGTAGATATTCCTCACAAATGTTGTCAATAATATAATGTTTAAGTCTAGACTTTATTAGAATTGCTGATCCACCGCATGCTCTTCCTCTCGGGTCCTTTGAATCATATAAGGTGTAGCCAGAAATTTTAAAAAGGCTTCTCGAAGTCAAATGAGTCTCGGAGACCAACATTATATCAATATAGTAAAGCAACAAAATTATTAATAATTTAGTTGCTTTACGGCAACTTATATTCAGTTTATTTAAAAAGAAACAAAAGCAAAATATGTTCACTTAGGTTTTATTTATGCAAGTTTAGTATTCTTAACAACGTTAACGCATGGGACACAGAAATATCTTCTTAATTTTATTTGTTCAAACTATTAATTTTCTGTTTTATATATTTGTATGTATATACCACTTTTAAATGCACTGTATTGATCGTGTCTAAAAATGATTTTACTTCAATATACCGGCTTAAAAACGCTATGAATATATTTCAACACTTTATGAAAATTTACAAAAAAAATGTATTAGAACATACGAATCAGAAATATAATTAATTATATTTAATAATAAAAACTCCAAATAATTTGCAGAAAGAATACAACTTAAACCGACTGACGTTTGCAAAAAAAAAACGTTTTTTCAAATTGATGTGCAAAATATGATTGACTTCTTTTTCTCTTGCTCGAAGCAAAGAAGCAAAAATGGAAAACAAAAAGAAACAGTGTTACCGTGCATCAACATTCTGCTCCCCTTTCTATATTGTAATAGCAACGAGGGACGTTCTTTAATGATATATAAAAAAGTGATGAGATTATAATATAATAATAATGTTATAATTCCAGGATGCAAATAAAAATTATATAATTCAAATATGATTTTGTATAAATATACGTAGAAGGTAATATGTATATAATATGTATATAAGTTGTATAAATGTTATAAAGATAAAAAATGATTTTCAAACGGCAAATTTTCTGATGATGGCCCATCCCAGCACAGTGTCTTGCGCCAATGGGGACCCAATAGAGGCAGTTTGGATACTCTCCGGATTAACCTGGGATACACGTCCGCTCCCCAAACAAAATTGATGGTGTGCCTTTTGAAAAAGTTGGGATCAGCCAAGCGCAAGTTGCGATAAGCGTCAGTGACGCTACGATCCAGGCGTTTTGCTAGCGTCCTTTCAGGTAGATCGTCTGCAACACGTGTATTTTGTTAAATTTTGCGCATTTACGCAACGGATGATCTTTCCGACATAAACGCCAGTCGGGAACCTTAGCCTTTAGGTGGACGGTGAGCTTGTGCTCTTCAATGGAGGAGTCGTGACTGCGGCGACGATTATGCATATTTGCTATAACGGGGAAGAAATAAAGGGGGAAAGTTGTAAATGGGTTGAACGATAGAAGCGAACTTTTGCGGGACAGAGGTTTTTGTTCCAATAATTATGAATACTCGTCGCTGAAATGTGATTTTTGACAGGCGATTATCAAACGATTTTTGACGACAATTATTTCTTTAGCTGGGAGCTCGTTGTTGATGTGATCAGACTTTTGTTTGGCGCATAGGCGGTAGTAAAAACGAGTAGTAAAAATGAAAAATGTAACATATGACTCGTAATGCACGAGGAAGGTCAGAAAGACTGGTAAGAATATCTTCGGGATGTACTATAGTGGTAAGAACGCGTACTGACCGTTTTTCTTCTTCAGTTTCAAAATCATGATGGCCATTCATTATGAGGAAGTTTTAGCCATAAAGGTCCATGCCACCACAAATCGTTTGATGACAATTCAGTAAACGTCATACCTCGAGATGCCAGATCAGCTGGATTATTTTTGGAGTCCACGTGAGACCAACAATCCTTGCATACCTTTTCAATAATGGAGGAAATTCGATTTTCAACGAAAGTTTTCCAGTTGTGAGCCGGTTTTTTCAGCCACGCCAACACAATGGTGGAATCTGTCCACAAGAAGATTTTGTAATTCTTGAGGTTGAGCTGAGATTGAGTAGACTCTATCATGTTTGCCAGTAGTTCAGCTCCGCATAACTCTTTCCTAGGTAAGGAAACGAATTTCACTGGCGCAACTTTCGTTTTGGCTGCCAGAAGATGATTGGCGACATATCCTTGGAACTCAGAGCGAAGGTAAATGGCTGCTGCATACGCCTTTTCGGACGCGTCACAAAAAACGTGTAGTTGGACCTTATAGGCGGGATCAAAATCAATGAAGCGGGGAATTTTGAATTGTTCGATGTTTAAGTAGTCGTCAAGGAATTCATGCCACTTTTGCATCGTCGGGGGATTCAAATCTTCGTCCCAGTTGGTACCATCTTTCCATATTTGCTGCATAATGATTTTTTCTACGATGATTTTGGGTGACAGCCAACCTGCTGGATCGAATAATCTTGCTATTTCAGATAGCACACATCTCTTTGTAGTGAAATTGCGATTGGGGGTAGTTTTAAGTTTGAAATAAAAATAATCGCCTCCAGCGTTCTATCTGAGGCCTAAGGTCTTGGTTATACTAAAGTCTGACAATTTTAGAAACTCTTTATCCAGCAAGTGTGTCGACGGTAGTCCTTGTAGTAACATTTCATTGTTTGCCGTCCATTTTCGAGGCGAAAAGCCTGCTGTAGCAAGAACTTTTATGAGTTCATCGCGTGATTTTAGCGCCGATGATATGGTATGTGCTCCAGAATGGACATCGTCGACATACATATAGTTTTGTAAGACTTCGACCACATCAGGGTAATCGGTTTCGCTCTCTTTGGCGAGTTCTAGCAACGTCCTGTTTGCTAGGTAGGGGGCCACGCTAAAGGTGACTGTTTTTAATTCGTGATCTTTAATGAATTCAGTTGGCGAAGTTCGATGTAAAATTCGCTGAAAGGGGGTATGAGAGGGGTGGACTAAAATTTGGCGGTACATCTTTTCGATGTCCGCGCTAAAAACGTAGCGGAAAAATCTCCATCTTAATATTAAGATCATTAAGTCTGCTTGTGGAACTGGGCCAGTATAAAGCAAATCGTTGAGGCTGATGCCATTTGCTGAGGGACTTGATGCATTAAACACCACACGTAATTTGGTTGTGGTGCTTCGGAATTTAAAACAGCGTGGTGGGGCAAATAATAAGTGCTGCTGTCACCACTTATGGGAGTTACCTTGGCCATTTGGTCAAGAGCAGAATATTCGGTAATAACTCGATCATATTCAGCTTTGAGTTGGGGGTTTTTGATCAAGCGCGCTTCATTTCGTAGAAATTGGGATAACGCGATTTTTTGGGATTGACCAATATTTAATTTGTCGGGGTGTTCTTGTTTAAAAGGAAGTGATACAACGTATCGACCATCTTAATTGCGGAAGGTAGTCGAGGTGTACAGATTCTGGCTGTATATGTCATCTAGTAATGATTTTGCTTTCTTCGGAAGATCTTCAAGCTCCCAGAAACGTCAAAGGTGATTATTTAACGCGACGGTGTTATAAAATGATAGAATTACCTTTTTACTTGGATTTTCGGTTACCTTGCCGGTAATTATCCATCCGACAGCAGTTTTCTGCGCAACCAAAGACTGTTGTCTATCGCAATGCAGCCTATCTCGAATTATTTTTGGGTAGACATCTCCACCGAGAAGTAGGTCCATTTCGGACCCACAGCTGCGGTAAGTATCGGCTAACTGCAAATGTGAAAAAGTGATGTATGCCGGCGATGATGGGGGGTAATATGTAAGCTGACCTGTCAGATGGATCGATAGAAGAGCCTATTTTAATGGGTCATGTCTGCGCTGAGGTAGCAGTTATTGAATCACCTAATCCATGTATTTGAGCTTGCGAAGATCGCGTGCTAAGGCCCAGACAGTTTTGTAGTTTTCATTAAATGAAAGCTGCCTCAGATGCAGAATCAATTAGCGCGCGAACTGTATATTTGCATTCGCCCTAATATACTTTTTTTTTTAATACAAAATTTTTATTTATTGTATCTTCACATATGAACTAACAATAAGTATTCAAATTTTAAATCTAAAATATAATTATTAGGACCGACCACTGTCGGACATAAATTTAGAGATAGTTATAAATAATACATAAGTAGTGATAATCAAAAGGAAGAAAAATAACTAAAAAGTATTTTCAAGCAGTCCCATCTAGAATGTTGAGTATAAGAGCTTTTTTATCCCTCTTTTTTAGGCGGATGTGTCCAGTAAAGTTCAAAATATTACGAACAAGCGGATTAGGATGTGACTCGAGGTTTGATAAATATTTGCCTGCATACTTTGCAATATCTTTAATCAGTAGTGGCATATTTAAATCACGATGTATATTAGAATTTTTAAAGTACCATGATGCCGATGTTATCAAACGTAAAATTTTGTTTTGCCTTCGTTGGATTCTCTCGACATTGAAAGCTGAAGCAGTACCCCATAGTTGAATTCCGTAGCACCATCTAGGTTTCAAAAGTGACTTGTATATCAAAAGTTTGCAATCTAGACTGAGGGTTGAATTTCTACCAATCAGCCAATGTACCTGAGTTAATTTTAGTTTCATTTGGGTTAACTTAGAGTCAATGTGGTGTTTCCAAGTAAGCCGTCGATCAAAGTGTATACCAAGATATTTTACATGAGTATGTTGAGGGACAACTTGATTGTTAATCCGAATGGGTGAACAAGTATCTCTTGGTAATGTATATGTTACTTGAACACACTTTTGTTCGTTTACCTTAATTGTCCATAAGTTTGACAATAGTTCCAGCTGGGTAATGTGTTCTTGAAGATATCGAGGTGCCTCGCAAGGACTTTCATGCATACTAAGGCAGGCTGTATCATCAGCAAATGTGGAAGTGTGGATATTGCTGCTCAGAGGCATATCACAAGTATAAATCAAATACAAAACTGGCCCCAGTATACTCCCCTCTGGCACTCCGGATGAGATAGTTTCAGGGATGCTCATAAAGTCTCCTTTCACAACAGTGAACTTCCGGGAAGTAATCTTTTCTTCAAATGTTCTTCTTATGAATTGGACCAATCTATGAGTTTATTCAATGGTGCTATGCTGACTTCTAAAACCAAATTGATAGTCCGGTATGCACCACTACGAACTAGAATTGGGGAAAATTTTGTCATGAGCAGTTTTTCGAAAAGCTTTGCAATTGTTGATAGGAGACTTATTGGCCTATATGACTCAGCCTTGGTAAGATCTTTGCCCGGCTTTGGAATCATTTTAACTTTGGCAAGTTTCCAGCTGTGTGGATAATACTCCAGTCGTGAAATGGCAATTAAAGTATATAACAGTATTCTAATTGTAATACGAGGCAACTTCATCAGCATCTGGTTACTAATTCCATCAAAACCCGGAGCTTTCTTCGGGTTGAGTTCAGCAATTAGTTTTTGTACAGCACGCGTCTTAAACTTTATTTCTTGAGGGGGTAGAGCGACTACATTTTGCAAATCAATTACACCAGTACATGTGTTTGGGGTAAATACGTATTTTATATGGTCAGCAAATATGTTACCCTTTTCAGTATCGCTTCTTGCCCAACTTCGGTAGATGTGCGCAGAGGTGGTTTAAACGAATTTCACTGGCGCAACTTTCGTTTTAGCTGCTAGCAGATGACTGGCGACATATCCTTGGAACTCAGAGCGAAGGTAAATGGCTGCTGCATATGCTTTTTCCGACGCGTCACAAAAGCCGTGTATTTCGACTTTATAGGCGGGATCAAAATCAATGAAACGGGGAATTTTAATTTGTTCAATGTTTATGTAGTCGTCCAGGAATTCATGCCAATTTTGCATCGTCGGGGGATTCAAATCTTCGTCCCAGTCGGTACCATCTTTCCATATTTGCTGCATAATGATTTTTTCTACGATGATTTTAGGTAACAGCTAACCTGCTGCTAACCTGATCCAAGAACCCTGGATTAGTGGTGGAAGGGTTTGCGGACTAAGGACCAAGGATATTAAGATGCTAGCCGACAAGAATGAAGGTAACAAATGAACCTGCATCTTGGCAAGGAACCATCTTAATACATTTTTATTATTTAACTTCAGCGGCAGAGACATAACGGCGGTTAGCGTAGAAGTCGGCGATACATGCTACTGGCTGGCGTGAGTTTACTGCGCTCACGACGATCAAGGCCCTCTACCGTCGGTAGTGGTGAGAAATTTTGTGGATCCGGCGGTAAACGCTGGACTCCATATCATCCTGCGCTGTGATGCCAACGCACATCATACTATCTGAGGAAGTACGGATACTAATGAAAGAGGTGAGGAACTTTTAGAATTTGTAGTTAGTACTAACCTTAACATTTGTAATAGAGGTCAAGAACCTACTTTTATAACAAGGAACAGACAGGAAGTCCTGGATGTTACCTTTTCTTCTGATTCGGTAGCTGATAGGATCATGAATTGGCGTGTGCTTCAGGAACATTCCTTTTCTGATCATAGGTTTATTGAGTTTGGTATCAGGGAGCGGGCACCAGAGGTAGAAATCTCCCGGAATATTAGGCAGACAAACTGGCGTCTAAACAGGTCTATTTTTTCTAGACAATTAGGAGCGATTGGAGACTCGTCACTTCTAGATAATTCTGACTTAGATTGTGAGGTTGATAATATTACTACAATCTTTAGATATGCAAGGGAGTCGTCTTGCCCTTTGAATAAGCCAAGGGGGAAAAAGAAACCGCCTTGGTAGAATAATGAGTTGCAATTGTGCAGGTGTACATGTAGGAAACTCTTCAATAAGGCTAAATCATCCGGAAATTAACTGGACTAGATAGCTTATAAGGGTAAATTAAAAGAGTATAAAAAGCAGATAAGAATTGCTAAGAATACAACATGGAAGAAGTTTTGTGAAAATATTGATAATATTTCAGAAGCCTCTCGCATGAGAAAAATCTTGTCCGCTACTCCCTGCACCCTGGGATATTTAAAGAATCCCAATGGGACGTGGACTATATCCAGCGAGAAGTCGTTAAGAACCCTGCTGCTCACTTTCCGGGTAACTCAGTGTCTGAGATTCAGACATCTGATCCTTACCCCATACCTGCGGAAAATATATCTGACATAGTCAATATGCAGACATTAAATTGGGCTCTGAGAAGTTTCAAGCCTTACAAGTCACCAGGACCCGACGGTATCATACCGGTCGAGATATGGAAAGTATCGAATCTCATAGCCCCAAGGCTACTGAGAATTTACACCAGTTGTCTGAGACTGGGTTATGTTCCTGACAAGTGGAGGGAAGCGAGAGTGGTTTTTATACCGAAGGCCGGTAAGAGCTCTCACACCAAACCGAAGGACTTCAGACCTATAAGTCTATCATCCTTTCTTCTGAAAGCATTAGAAAGGATGGTTGATCATTATATCCGCAAAACCATCAATGATAAACTACTTTCCCCGCATCAACATGCATATCAAACGGGAAAGTCAACAGAATCGGCTCTACATGAGCTGGTTGGCACAATAGAGAAATCTCTTTCTGTAGGTGAATACGCCTTTGTGGCCTTCGTGGATATTGAGGGGGCTTTTAATAATATATTTCCAGATGCGATAATTGAAGCATTGTCGAATTTGGAGGTTGGTGCGGGATTGTGTAAGTGGGTTCAGAATCTACTAACTCACCGCAGGATAAATGCGGCTCTAGGAGCTGCTAGACAGACCCGCTTTGTAAATAGGGGTACACCACAGGGAGGAGTTCTTTCGACACTTTTGTGAAATCTAGCTCTAAATTCTGTGCTACTATCTCTAGAATCGCGGGGTTGCAGAATCGTGGCTTATGCTGATGATGTGGCAATAGCTGTAAGAGGAAAATTCCTCACAACTCTAAGGGACATCCTACAGGATGGTCTTTTACATTTAACAAGATGGGCGGAGAAACGAGGGCTCGCCGTTAATCCTAATAAAATGGAACTAGTCCTTTTCTCTTGGAAGTATAAGATACCTAATTACCGACCTATCACACTCGATGATACGGAGATAAAAGTGTCCAACACTGCAAAGTATCTTGGTGTTATTCTTGATTCAAAACTGAGTTTCAAAGCAAATATTCTAGAGAGAGTGAGCAAAGCTACAATATCACTGTATCTATGCAAAAAATCTATTGGAAAGAATTGGGGTCTTACCCCAAAAAATTTTCACTGGATCTATACTGCAGTAGTACGTCCGATTCTCATGTATGGCATAATCGTGTGGTGGCCATCCCTGGAGAAAAAGACGTATCTATACATCTTACACAAGGTGCAAAGACTCGTGTTAATTATTAGTATTACTCAATTCCAACACTTGAATTGGAACCGTACTAATTGTTTTTTTTATTGTTTTATCTTCAAGCACTTGTATCTTGAAGACAATGAATCAGAAAAAATTAAATCACTCAGATTTATTTTGTGACTGACTGAATTTAAATTTTATTACGATACTTATACTAAATTAATAATAAAAAAATTGCTGAGCTAATGTCTACAGAAACTTAAAATTTATGGGAAATTAACGAATCAGAACAAAATGTACTTAATGCAATTTAATACGTTTAATATTTTGCTTTGGTTGGACATATTCAATTAATATTAATATTATGTGTGTTTTAACACATTTTAATAATAGGTGTGTTTTAACATTCTCCCCCACGTTGAACAGATGTTCAACAAATCGTTTCATCTTAGGTGAGTCGACTAAGAGTTACCATATAGCCTAAACGTCTAGGACGAACTGAAGTGGTTGCTGACGTGGCATTGGTATAGGGGTCATCTTGTGTTCTTCAGCGTATTGTTGGAGCTCAATGTCCTTTTCAGTGGATTCGATTGACGTAGTTGGATGTGGGTTTTTTGCATTTTTTCTTGATTTGCATGTTGACAGCAAAATGATTAGTGCTATGATGCTTACTACGAGTGCTAGGTATCCAATTATATAACTGTGAGTCTAGTGGGTTTTCAATTTATTAGGTAACTCAGCAATTTCATGTTGTTCCAGCGACCTTTGTAGAGTTGTTAGGTCCTTAATATTCTTGGCATATACACTCTCTAAATTTGTTGAGGTTGATTCGTTATTATTTATGAAGACTGTAGTGTTTTTTGGTAGTGATAAGTCTGAAATTTTGCCAAGACTTGTGTATGATGACCTTACTGTGCTTGATATAGTTCTCAGTCCATTCATGTTGACAAAATCTTGCTTGAGTATACATTCTGGATCAAGCGTCAGCAAACCGGAGCCCTTTAGTGATATAGGAATGATTTCACTGTTGCAAACAGCTGTGCCCCTTGAAAATGGTGACGCTACATATATCCATTGATTGCCTTTGCTGAGGGGTACCCATCTGATATCAGTTTTCTCCAGCACACAATTTGGTTTTGTTTTATTGTGGAATAAATTTATTTCACATGTACAGACATCTGAACCATAGTTGTAACGGATTTGAATGTTGGAACATAGGAAAACGCCTTGTTCAATTGTGTCACAAGCACTTAACTCAGAATTTGTAAAAGGAATGTATTGTTCCCGCAAAGTAGATATAGCCAAGAAAACAGTACATGGTTTAATGGCTACCACGGTATTGTTCATTATATTGGGTACAGGAATCAAATGAAACAGCTTGAGTATTTCACGTTCAACCAATGGTAATGTTATTTTGAAAACAGCGTGGTGGTGTGTTAGTCTGCCCTTAACCTTCATGAGTCTGAATAATTGTAGCAAGTCAGTTTTTTCTGTCACTGGAAGTTTCACTGATGGTGGTGAATGGAGGATGATCTGATTAATTTCACTTTGTAACTGTTCTGGAGTAAGTAGCCATGGACTGATTTTTCCATGATGAGTATCCATTAGGGTGTCAAGGATTGATGATTGTATCTTTCTTATATTGTTTGCGATTAGAGTTAATTCCAGAACTGCTGAATGAAATAGTTGATTTAGTTGTACTTGTATTAATGCATTGTTGATGTTATTTATATCATCTGAATAGATTTTAATTTCTTTCTCCAATCGTTCAAATCTTGACTTAGCTGTTATTTGATTCTGCCGGATGATATTAATTGTAGAATCAACAATTAATGTTTGATTCTTCAATAATTTTAGCAAATATGATTGATTGTCGTTGACTTGTTTCTGACATCTGTTCTGCGTATTCAGAGTCCAGGACGCCAAATAATGAATGGGCAACGTTACCAACGATATCCAGCGCCCCTCTCTTAACTTGTAATAGTCGGTTATCTAGTTGTAACTCACTTTCCATGTGTTGAAAGTGGTCAAAGATACTGAAACAAGATGAATTTGTTTCTAAAATTTTACACAACGTTTGTAATGACCGTGTACCATTGACTAGAATTGATGTTTCTGACCAATAAGGAGCTAAATCATAGTATACAAATAGATTCCATTCCGTAGTTGAAATAGCTGTAGTTCCAATCTGTTCAAAATGGATTCCTACCTTTGATCCAAACTTCTTATTCTGGACTGGAGTTCCAAGAGCAAGTGGTACCAGCAATAATAATGTGATTAATGCCATGGTTAGATAATTTGTTGGTATTTTGACCTTTTTCTGCCTTTTAGCCTCAGGCTCTTCACTTGACGTAGATGTGAACTCACTTGTTGCCTTACTATTGTCATTAATTATTATACGGTCTTGGTCGATAGGTAGTAACGCGATTCGATGTATTGGACGTTTGAACTGCCCATTAGCTGTTTTTACTTCGACGACCCTGACAATACCATCGTCACCAGAATAAGTGTTTATTACTCTCGCCAATGGCCATTTCATGACTGGCAGGTTGTCCTCTTTTATAATTACCATGTCCCCAATTTTAAGGTTAGGGGATTGCTTGTTCCACTTATGACGTTGCTGAAGTTGATTTAGATATTCAGAAGACCATCTTTTCCAAAATTCTTGTTTGAGGTGTGCTACAAGTTTCCAATGCTGAAGTCTCGAATTATTGATTGGAATAGCCCTACTATCTATTTGTGAAACAAGGGGTTCGCCTATGAGAAAGTGGCCAGGAGTCAGTGCTTCAAAACTGTTTGGATAATTTGACATAGGGGTGAGTGGGCGTGAATTCAGTATTGCTTCAATTTCTATTATGACTGTTTCCAATTCTTCTTGTGTCAAAGATGCCGTTGCAACACTACGGAGTAGCAAATACTTTGCTGATTTTACAGCAGCTTCCCAGAGTCCTCCAAAGTGCGGTGCTCTTGGTGGAATAAAATGGAATTGTATTCCTCTTGCGCTGGCGGTGGAGATAACCAATTCTCGTCCTTTATCAGAGTAAATGGTGTCAGCTAGTTCTGATAACTGATTCCTAGCTCCTACGAAATTAGTAGCGTTATCTGAATAGATATTTTGGCACCGACCGCGATGACCTATAAAGCGCTTTAATGCACCAATAAAAGCTTCGGTTGTTAAATCGGAGACCAGTTCAAGATGGATAGCCTTTGTTGCAAACAACAAAATACCGCTATATATGCCTTTGTCTGTTTTTTGCCGCGGACCCTGTAATGAATCCAGAATGGTCCACAATAGTCGACTCCGGCATTAACGAACGGATGTGCCGGAGTTATCCGAGTATGAGGTAAATTGCCCATGAGTTGTTGGCACAGTTGCGGATGTGCCTTAGCACATCTTAAACATTTTTGAACTGTGGATCTTGCCATTATTTTGCCTTTTATTGGCCAAAATCTTTGTCTTATTATATTCAATAATGCTTGCGGTCCGCAATGATTATTTTCTTCATGGACCATCTTAAATAGAAGCTTTATAGGATGATCATTATATGGAATCAGCATTGGATGTTTCACGTCATACGGCAACGTGGAGGCCTCCAATCGTCCTCCAACTCTCAGAACACCTTGCTGGTCAAGAAATGGCGTCAAACTAATAATTGAACTTTTCCTTTCAATCTCCTTACTTTTCTTAAGTTGTTCAATTTCCGGTAAAAAATCAGATTTCTGAATGGCCTTTACAATCACACACAAGGAATTATGCAGTTCGCTTGGAGTAAGTGCTCTATGTGTTGCTCGCTCTTCGTTTTTCATTCTTGCATGTTGGATGAATCTGAGACCATAACCTATTATCCTCTGTAATCTTCCGAAGGAATTTTTGTGTTGAATTTTATATTTGTAATCATCAGAGGCAACTGTATTAAGTGCAACTGAATGTGTTTTCTTCATTTCGATGTCGCTGCTGATTTGTAACCGATGAGAGAAATTAGGTGGCCACATTTCTTCTTTTCCATGTAGAAACAGTGGTCCGTAGAACCACAACATGGATGAGCGAAGTTTTGGTGCTGGCAAGCCCCTGGATAATATGTCAGCTGGATTATGTTTTGAAGACACGTGACGCCATTGATTTGCCAGTGTTAATGACTGAATTGTGGCTACTCGGTTGGCCACAAACGTTTGATACAAAGTCGACTGTGTATTTATCCAGGACAGCACAATTTCGGAATCAGTCCATAGGAATATTGCTAGGTTCTTAGTCTGCAGATCTGCTTTAATTCTATAAGCGAGTTGTGCAGCTATAACTACAGCGCATAGTTCAAGCCGTGGTAACAGCCTGAAATTCATTAGTGATTCCATTTGGAGCCACAATTACAACCCTTGCTGTGGCCAATAACACAATGCCCTGGCGGCCCATGACTCTTTTTGTTGCTGTCGTTGCAACCGCTGCTTCATTTTTGAAGGATTCTGTTGCATTATTGTCTGTCTCCGAACTTTTTCTCTTTTCTGAGTTTTTCCGCTTCGGTAAATGTACCAACGTGTTATGCTTTTGTGCACATAATTTGCAGCTACTCGAATTACATGCCTTTGCATTGTGGTCGGCTTTGAAGCAATTTACGCATAATTTTTGTTGTTGTACCCATCGCAACCGTTGTGATTCTGATAATTGTTTAAATTTACTACAAAAGTAGAGCTTATGGTTTCCGTTGTTGCACAATTTGCAGGTACCACTATGTTTTAAGTTGGACGTTGCACTTACGTTCAAAGCTGCAATAGATGAAACAACTTTGTAATGAGTTGTTTTTTCTTTTTGAACAATTGCTTCCATTGATTGAAACTGTAGTTCCAGAAATGTGAGAATTTCTGAAATTATTGGTACTTCTTTAGGGTTGCTTAATGATTGCATATATCTGACGTGTGTATTTTTGCCAAGTTTTTTTATTAATAGTTGTATGAGAATTGCGTCCCAATCTGCCGTTGCAATCCCTAAATTATTGAGAGCTAATAAGGATTTCTTAGTGGTATCATGCAGGGCCTTAATTGATGATATAGATGATGACACAGCAGGTTGGCTGACTATTCTTTCTACGAGGGTAGCAACAAGAACTCTTTTGTTATTGTATCTGTCTTGTAATGTTTGCCACGCGGTGTTATAATTTTCTTCTGTTAGTGTAAACTGTCGAATTAAATGTTCGGCTTCTCCGGAAACATTCGATTTCAAATACCACATTTTTTGTATTGCAGGGATAGCTTGTTTGTCTACCATTTCGGAAAACAAATCATGAAATTGTCGCCATTTAAGATAATCTCCATTGAAATTTGGGATTGTAACCTTTGGCAATGGTAGAGAGCTTTGTACACAAGAATTTGATGATGTAGTTTGTGGGGTTGCAGTACTTGTTTGATGCTTTGAAGCCATTATGGAAAGATTGATCAACTGCTCTTGAACCTTGTCGTTTAATTCATAAAATTTGTCAATGTCAAAACCAGAAATCAATGGATCGTCAAAGTTCTCACATATATTGTCGTATAAGACCAAGATCTGGTCCCAAAGTTTGTTGATACTTGCCAATTTGATGTCGTAGAATAGACGTGGTTGTATTTCATCGGTAATGGTTAATCCATTTAAAAACCTACTTAAGGTTGTCATTCTAGCTTGTGCCTTGCGAATCAGGCCCTAGTTTTCATTGGACTCTTGACGAGCCACTGAAGCAACAGTGCTTTTAGTTGCTGGTAGCGTTTGTTGGTTTAATGCCATTATACGATTGGCCTCTGTTGTGAATAAATTTATGTATGAGTTTGTTAGCTCACTAATTTTGGCATAATAATCTGACGTAAAATATTCATGCGTTGTTTTTAGCGTTTCAACATCGTCACGCATACGCAATTCTGTATCCTTGGCTTCAAATATATCCCAGGACTCCGAAATTCGCCTTTTACGCTCCTCAAAGTACTCTGCGGTTGTTTTTCTGTCCGTAGAATCCTTTTTGAAGTTACGCACTATCGTTTGAATTGCTTCGCCTGTTTTCAACAGTGAATCCAAAATATTTGCCGTTGCCATTGTGTATGATCAGGGACTGCCACAAACGTTTGGTGAAGGAAAGAATTCAATGGATGTCGGGATCACCAAAATGTTACCCAAAATATTATCTTGATGAATTATGTTGGACCGGATGATATCCTCTGCCTTTGTTGCGCTGGTGCGTGTTTTTCAAACTACTTAAAGTTTGAAAGCTAGGGGTCACCAAAAAATGTTAATTTGGTGAATTATGTCGTACTGGATGATACGAGTATCCTATGATTTGTAATGCTGTTGCGTGTTTTTCAAACTACTTAAAGTTTGAAAGCTAGGGGTCACCAAAAAATGTTAATAATTAGTATTACTCAATTCCAACACTTGAATTGGAACCGTACTAATTGTTTTTTTTTTATTGTTTTATCTTCAAGCACTTGTAACTTGAAGACAATGAATCAGAAAAAATTAAAACACTCAGATTTATTTTGTGACTGACTGAATTTAAATTTTATTACGATACTTATACTAAATTAATAATAAAAAAATTGCTGAGCTAATGTCTACAGAAACTTAAAATTTATGGGAAATTAACCAATCAGAACAAAGTTGTAATTAATGCAATTTAATACGTTTAATATTTTGCTTTGGTTGGACAAATTCAATTAATATTAATATTAGGAACACTGCAGTGTCTTTCAGGCAGAGATCCTTGCTATAAGAGAAGTTGCGCATTGGTTGAGAGTGAATGTCACTTCAACGACTTTGATTAACATTTACACCGATAGTCGAGCAGCTATTATGGCCCTAGAATCCCCGCTTCTATGAACAACAACAGCCCTTGACTGCCGATCATCTCTAAATGAGATGGCAGAGCAGTTTAATATTAGGATCATCTGGATCCCGGGGCATAGAGGCTTCCAGGGGAACTCTAGGGCTGACGAGCTTGCTAGAATTGGGACAACCTTACAGGTTCCACCGGATTTGGAACGTGTAGATCTACCCCTACTCTCTTGCAAGCTCAGACTTAGGCGCAAGACAGAGGAAGAAACGAATAGAAGGTGGGTCACTAGAAATGACAGCGTGATCACAAGGCAGTTATGGACTCACCTAAATAGAGGAGGTACGGATTACCTAATTTCGAAGAATAGGAAACAAATTTCGGTTATAGTATCCGTGTTAACCGGGCACTGTCTTATAGGTAGGCATGCACAACGGCTTAGGGTTGAACACAACGACTTTTGCCGCAGCTGCCAAAACATCGATGAAGAGGAAAGCATAGAACATTTTCTTTGTCACTGCCCTGGACTTGCAGGAAAGAGAATGGCCACAATGGGCGCTCTTGAATTCAGGGAACTTTCTGACGTTGCTAGTGTTGAACTTCAACGTATTAGTAGCTTCATACTGAGCTCTGGATGGTTCGACGGTGGGGACTCCGCATAAGCAGAGTCTCCGTGGCATCACAATGGACCAAAACGGTCTAAGTGAGTCCGGCTTTCTGACTGCCACCTCTACCTTACCTAACCTAACCTACCTGCTGGGTCGAATAATCTTGCTATTTCAGATAGCACACATCTCTTTGTAGTGAAAAAGCGATTGGGGGTAGTTTTAAGTTTGAAATAAAAATAATTGCCTCCAGCATTCCATCTGAGGCCTAAGGTTTTGGTTATACTGGAGTCTGATAATTTTAGAAACTCTCCATCCAGCAACTGTGTCGACGGTAGTCCTTGTAGTAACATTTCATTGTTTACCGTCCATTTTCGAAGCGAAAAGCCTGCCATAGCAATAACTTTTATGAGTTCGTCGCGTGATTTTAGCGCCGATGATATGGTGTGTGCTCCAGAAAGGACATCGTCGACATACATATAGTTCCGTAGGACTTCGGCCACGTTAGGGAGATCGGTTTCGTTCTCTTTGGCGAGTTCTAGCAACGTCCTGATTGCTAGGTAGGGGGCACAGTTCACGCCAAAGGTGACTGTTTTTAATTCGTGGTCTTAAATGAATTCAGTTGGTGAATTTCGATGTAAAATTCGCTGAAAGGGGGTATGAGAGGGGTGGACTAAAATTTGGCGGTAAATCTTTTCGATGTCCACGTTAAAAACGTAGCGGAAATATCCATCTTAATATTAAGATCATTAAGTCTGCTTGTAAAACTGGGCCAGTATAAAGCAAATCGTTGAGGCTGACGCCATTTGCTGAGGGATTTGATGCATTAAACACCACACGTAATTTGGTTATGGTGCTATCGGGCTTTAAAACAGCGTGGTGGGGCAAATAATATGTGCCGCTGTCACCACTTATGGGGGTTACCTTGGCCATTTGGTCAAGAGCAGAATATTCGGTAATAACTCGATCATATTCAGCTTTGAGTTGGGGGTTTTTGATCAAGCGCGCTTCATTTCGTAGAAATTGGGATAACGCGATTTTTCGGAATTCACCAATATTTAATTTTTCGGGGTGTTCTTGTTTAAAAGGAAGTGATACAACGTATCGACCATCTTGATTGCGGAAAGTAGTCGAGATGTACAGATTCTCGCAGTATGTGTCCTCTGGTGATGATTTTGCTTTCTTCGGGAGATCTTCAAGCTCCCAGAAATGTTGAAGTTGATTATCCAACACGACGGTGTTATAAAATGATAAAATTACATTTTTACACGGATTTGCGGTTACCCTGCCGGTAATTATCCATCCGAAAACAGTTTTCTGCGCAACCAAAGACTGTTGTCGATCCAAGTGCAGGTCATGTCGCATTATTTTTGGATAGACATCTCCCCCGAGAAGTAGCTCAATTTCGGCCCCACCGCTGTAAGTATCGGCTACTGTAAATGTGAAAAACTGCTGTATGCCGGCGATGATGGGGGGTAATATGCAAGCTGACCTGTCGGCTTGTTTATGACTAATCCCTCTGCAAACAATTCGAACGATGGATCGATAGGAGTGCCTATTTTAATGGGGCATGTCTGTGCTGAGGTAGCAGTTAATGAGTCACCTAAGCTATGTATTTGAGCTTGTGAAGATCGCGTGCAGACAGTTTTGTAGTTTTCGTGAAATGAAAGTTGCCTCAGATGCAGAATCGATTAGAGCGCGAACTGTATATTTGCATTCGCCCTGATATACGTCAACAAGAGCTGTGCCTAGGATGACAAATTGTGTCGTTAATGTTAGATGTGTTAAGAACGATTGCAGCATTCTGTCAGCGGCTTGTGCTGACGTTGAGGGGCTAATATCTAAAGGAGGACGATTATTATGTAGGTTAGTCTGAAAGGGGGGGGAAATGGATTGGGTGGTATTGGAAGCTCGTTGTGCAGTTGATGTGCGATAAAGCAACGTATGATGTTTTCCTTTGCACGTATGACAGGCATATTTGCTTTTGCATGTTTGAGATCCATGAGATGTTTCCAGACAATTGGTACTTCGATTTTGGTGTTTCACCGTAGCATTCTTCTATTGGCATTGCTAGGAAAACGGAACAAAACCTGAGGGGGTGAAATTGCGGACAAATTCTTTTCTTTGGAAATATTAGTCTGGTAACTTTGAAGCTTTTGCTTGGAAGACGAATTAGATTTATTCAGCTTAGCCGGCTGTGCGGGTCTTGAACCATTCGAGCTCGCAAAAGTTGATCGAATATCAGCAACCGACCATAAAGTGTGACGACGAGATGTTAGAAATACATCAAGCTGCGTCCAAGTGGGCAAATCGGTGGTTTGGGGCAAAGATTGTTCCCATAAGTTAAGGGTAACTTCAGGCAAGCAGGTAGAGCAGATATACACGAATATTGAATCCCAGTTTTCAAATTTGAAACAAACGAAGATTTGTAATACAATTGCTAATTGTACGCTGCAGACGCCTTAAATCAGAACCAGTTTCCCGCGACATCGGGTTTTTATTGAAAAGTGATTTCAATTGTGCGTTGACTAGGACCCTCTTGTTTTCATAACGATGCATGAGGTTCTGCCATGCCATGTCAAAACCTTCGTTGGTCATGGGACAAGTTTTTAGAAGCTCACGTGCTTCGCCTTGCGTCTTCTTCAACAAGTGGCACATTTTTTCTACAGGTGAGAGACGGTTGTTATTGCGGTACAAGGCAGTGAACATATCTCGGAATGTAGGCCAAGATTTGTAGTCACCATGGAATACTTCAGTATCACAGGGGGGTAAAGAAATATGTGGCGTCATATCGACTTGTTTTTTCACTGTTGGGGTAGCTGCTTCGGCCTGGGTACGAATATTATCGGTATATTTATGAATTATCGCGATGATCTCTGTATAGGCCTCAAAGGTAGAATAAAAACGGTTTTTTAATGCTGCCATTTTGATTTCTTCCTTAATTGTTTCGTATTTCTCCAGCGCTATGTCGTAGAGTATCTCGAAACTAGACCATAGCTTCTCAAGCTGTTGTTCTTGAGCCACCAAGGTATGAAGAGTGTGCCCCTCTTCTTTCAAGCTTTTAAAATAAATTTGAAAATCTATCACGCAATCAGAAGCGCGTATTAATTTTTTTAACGTTGCCATTCCAATGAAAAAACGATAGGCGTTATTGACAAAATGTTTTTATGGGGTATTGGTTTAACGATCAGTGTATCGGGGTTAAAAAAAATCCGCAAGCTAGACGTTCACTGGTACTTAGTATAAGTGACCTATGTTCGATGGTTGTACAATTGTAAATTTCCACAGATGCTTCGTATAAGCGGCCAGGATGTATGGGAAAAAAATTTTATAAAATTTGCAGTGGTGCTTCGTATAAGCGACCAATATGTGGGGGGTAAAATTTTAAATAATTAAACAAATTTTCAAATTATCTGTTTCACGAGTGGAAGAAAATTTAAGAAAATTTTCAGTGGTGCTTCGTATAAGCGACCAATAAATGGGGGTTGATATAATTTGAAACAATTAAATAAATTTTAAAATTATTCATTGTGGGAGAAAATTTACGAAAATTTTCAATGGCGCATCGTATAAGCGACCAACATATGGGGGTTGATATAATTTGAAACAATTAAATAAATTTTCAAATTATTTGTTGTGGGAGAAAATTTAAGAAATTTTTCAATGGTGCTTCGTATAAGCGACCAATATATGGGGGTTGATATAATTTTAAAAAATCAAATAAAATTTCAAATTATTTGTTTCACTATTTCATGTAGCGAAAGTATGTGTATGATGATCTGACATATGTGTATGCCGGGGGTGGATTACGGGAAAAATTTGTATTCATTAATCCAAATATCTTAAGTTTTCATCGACTTATTAAAATAAAAAAAACATAGCACATTATTTTTCGTCATGTTACTTTTCGTACTACCCTCGTAACCATTTCTTACTAAATGTTCTTATGTGCTGATGGTCTTTAAAGTTACTGCTGTTGTTTGTATTACTATGTTCATATGTAAGTTATATATTACTAATATTCTTTACTTATTCCTTATTCAGGTTAACAACCTTTATGTTCACCTTGGGGTTCACCTTGATTTATTCTCTAAAATAAATATTGCAATTGCATAATTCTTATATTTTGTTGTTAGTAGTTTAGTTTTTAACGGTTATATTTTAAGAGTACTTTGTGTAGTTTACTTTAAGTAATGAAAGAAAGTAAAATAAAAAGGCAGTCTTGGAATTGCGATCAAAGCGTGAGGTTAAAGTCTGAAATGAAGTGTTTAATTATTTAATGTTTGAGCACAGTTGAAGGTGTTGTTAATATTTTATGTGTGTAAAGAATACTAACTTAACTGGCGACGAGGATGGGATATGGGTGAAAAAACATATCCAGTGACAATTCGGTATTAAAAAGAAAAATTTGTGTAAAAGCCGAACGAATCCAAAACAATTAATTGGAATTTAATAGATAAACTTATTAACTTCAAATATTAAAAACAAAAATTTTAAATAAATAATAAAGCAAAGACCATAAAAACGGTCAACACTAAAGACAAGTTAAAGAAAAAAAACTTTAATCATATGAAATTTTGAAAAATATAATATAAGAAAAGGGTGTAATATGAACAATTAATAACTATGAACAATTAATGTTTTAAAATAAACTAAACATTGATATAACCAAAAAGGTAAAACTAAGTAGTTTAAGTGGTACACGTCGACTTGAAAATCCACTTTAATGAGTGTGTTATAATATTTGCAAAAATCATATTTTATATATAAAACTTTTTTTTAAAGAAAAAAAAATTAAATCGTCCACGGCAAATATTTACAATCACTAATAATAACTTGAATTACCAACAACATATTTACTTAAAGGTATTGAAAAAAATAATAATAATCATTGCACCAACTGCAAGTGTAACTTAGAGAAACAATAAGAAAAAGTGTATTAATAAAAAAAAAAAACATTAAAACAAATATTAAGAAACAGTGACCTTGAATTACTTTCTAAATAAATAACAAAAAGAAATACAATAACAAGTTGCATTTATAAATTAAAAACAACAACATGGCATTGACATTAGCAGAGAGTCTATGCGAAGCGCGCAGTTTACCTGCATTCGATGGAGACAGCGATTATAAGCTTAGCAATTATTTGAGGAACGTCACTATTGTGTTGCAGCTGACGCCGGCAGAACATCAAAATACGATTAAGGCAGTGTTAAGCAATAGACTGCAAGGAAGTGCATTAAGAGCTGTAGAGACGTTGATGAACCCTACTTGGGAAAATATTTTAAATAAGCTAAAGGAAGAATTTGGGATAAAGCGAAGTTTTTTCAATTTAAGAAGCGATGCGCTAAATGTAGAGGCCAACAACATAGAGGAGTTGAATCACAAGTTAAGTAAAATTTTGTCCTTAATGAATACGAAATATAGTTTTGAACCGGATGAGTTGTATACACCGGAAAATAATGAAAAAATAGTATTTGATATCTATATTAATTATATACCAATTAGTATTAAGACACTATTAATTCAGAATAATATTAGATCAATTAGTAAATCGTATAGTTTCTTTTTAGAAAATAATTTATTAAAGGATATAAAATTATTAAATGAAAAAGATAGTTCTCAGGTTGGTGATAATAAAGGAAGAAATAATAACAATAATCCACAACTTTCAAGTTCTAATAATTTACGGTTTAATAGAACTACAAGGGGTAATAATAATTTAAATTATAATAATAATCCACAGTATTCAAACTCTAATGGAAATTTTGGTGAATCTTTTTTTAGACATACTAGATTTAATAATAATAGCAATAATAATAGACCTGCAGGAAATTTTGATAACCAATTTTTGCCTCGCAGTAATGGAAGGCAAAATTCTAATTATAATAATGGAAACTTTGGATATGGTCAAGATAATTTAAATAGAAATTTTAGTGCCTATAATCAGGAACCAATGGAGGTTGATGCCATTAATACCACAGGAAATTTTCATTTACGGCCTCCCAATCATCGTTACCAATAGTGACTTTAACAATAAATAATAAGAAAGCAAAATGTTTAATTGATAGTGGTGCAGCTACTACACTAGGCAGTTATGATTTCTTTTCCAAGCTAGGAGTTAGGCAAAAATTAACTAGACCCTTAATATTGAACACCTTAGTAGGTGAAAACATTGTAACAGATGAAGTGATAGTTGGTGTGCCCAAAGAATTTATGGAGGAGAACAGTACAATGTCAGTTAAGCTTACTAATTTTAATAATAAGAATTTTGATTGTATAATAGGAGTAAATATTTTGCGCCCTATTGGAGCCTGTATAGATTTTAGGAAAAATATGCTTAAAATAAATAATAAAGAAATGAAACTTTTTGATGACATTTTTAGTATGTCATATGAGGAAATAAATTATTTGGAGAAATATGGAATAAATAGATTTAAAAATTTAATACCTGAAAATTTAAATAAGGAGGAAAGTAAACTGTTGGGAAGGTTTTTGTCCGAAAACAAAAAACCTTTTACATTGAGGGCCAAAATTTAACAACGACCAATTGTGTGCGTCATAAAATAATTACGACATCTAATAAACCCATATATTGTAGAAATTATAGGCATCCACAAATATTAGAAAGTGAAATTGAGAAACAGATAAATGAAATGCTGCAACAAAATATAATTCGTCCTAGTAAATCGCCGTATAACTCTCCTTTATGGATTGCCGGGAAAAAATCAAGTAATTTGAGTGAACGAAAATGGCGTCTTGTAATTGATTTTAGAAAATTGAATGAGGTGACTATGGACGATAAATTTCCACTGCCAAATATAGAGTCGTTGTTCGATAAACTAGGCAAAGCGCAATATTTCTCGTCATTAGACCTGGCGAAGGGTTTTCATCAAGTTTTAATGGATGAAGCTGACATTGAAAAAACGGCATTTTCTACGCCAAGAGGTCACTTTGAGTTCGACCGAATGCCTTTTGGTCTTAAAAACGCGCCTGCAACATTTCAGAGAATGCTAAATTATGTTTTAGCCGAATATATAAATTTTTTTTTTCATATTATATTTATTTATTGTATCTTCAAAAATGAACTAACAATAAGTAATCAAATCTTAAATCTAAATATAATTATTAGGCCCGACCAGTATCGGACATAAACTTAGTGATTGTTATAAATAATACATAGTAGTGATAATCAAAAGGGAAAAAAAGAAGTATTAAGCAGTCCCATCTGGAGTGTTGAGTATAAGAGCCCTTGTGTCCCTCTTTTTTAAGCGGATGTGTCCAGTAAAGCTCAAAATATTACGGCCAAGCGGACTCGAGTTTTGTTAAATATTTGCCTGCGTATTTTTCAATTTCTTCACTCACTAGTGGCATATTTAAATCACGATGAATATTTGAATTTTTAACGTACCATGGAGCAGATGTTATCAAACGTAAAATTTTTTTTTGCCTTCGTTGGATTTTCTCAATATTTGAATCTGAAGCAGTGCCCCATAGCTGAATTCCATAGCACCATATTGGCTTCAAAAGCGACTTGTATATCAAGAGTTTGCAGTCTAGGCTGCGTGTTGAATTTCTGCCAATTAACCAATATATTTGAGTTAATTTAAGTTTCATTTGGGTTAACTTAGAGTCAATATGATATTTCCATGTAAGCCTTCGATCAAGGTGTATTCCAAGGTATTTCACTTGAGAATGTTGAGGAATATTTTGATTGTTGATTCGAATGGGGGAACAGGTATCTTTTCTTAGGGTAAACGTTATATGAACACACTTTTGTTCATTTACTTTTATTCTCCATAAATTCAACCATATTTCAAGCTGGGTAATGTGTGCTTGGAGATTGCGGGATGCCTCATCAGGGTTTTTGTGAATACTCAAACAGGCTGTATCATCGGCAAATGTAGAAGTGTGTATGTTATTGCTCACAGGCATATCACTAGTATATATTAGATACAAGACTGGCCCCAGAATACTACCCTGTGGCACACCAGAAGATATAGACTCGGGTACACTCATGAAGTCTCCTTCCACAACGGTAATCTTCCTATCAACAATATAACTTTCCAAAAGCTTTTGTATGTTTATTGGTAAGTATGTCTTCAATTTTAAAACTAGGCATTTGATAAAGTATGGCACGATACTTTATCAAATGCCTGAGAAACATCAATAAAAAGGGCAGAACAATACTTTTTTTCTTCAAATGTCCTCCTTACAACTTGAACCAATCTATGCGTTTGTTCAATAGTGCTATGCTGACTTCTAAAGCCAAATTGATGGTCCGGGATGCACCCTCTATCAGCTAAAATTGTGGACAATTTAGTCATGAGCAGCTTTTCGAAAAGCTTTGAAATTGTTGAAAGTAAGCTTATAGGCCTATATGACTCAGCCTTGGTAAGATCTTTGCCTGGCTTTGGAATCATTTTAATCTTGGCAAGTTTCCAGTTATGTGGAAAATACTGCATTCGTAAAATGGCATTAAAAATAAATAGCAAAATTCTTATTGCAATATGAGGCAAGTTCATCAGCATCTTGTTACTAATGCCATCAATACCTGGAGCTTTCTTAGGGTCGAGTTCAGCAACTATTTTTTGTAGTTCACGCATCTTAAACCTTAAGGGACGAGGGGGTAGAGAGACTACACTCGGTAAATCGGCAGCACCCGTACATGAATTGGGAGTGAATACAGATTTTAAATGCTCAGAAAATAAGTTACCTTTCTCACTATCGCTTCTTGCCCAGCCTCCAGTCGAAGTACGCAATGGTGATTTGAGATCAACGGGTCTTTTAAGATTTCTAGTAGCGCGCCATAAAGAGTAATTAGATGTTGACGTTACATCAAGACCTTCTAAATACTTTTCCAGTAATGCAGTCTTTTCCGACGATAGCAGCTCTTTGAGTCGTTTAGTACATTCTTTAAGTCTGATTTTATTTAGGGGTGATCGGTGTTGTTGCCATTCTCTTCTAGCTCTCCTTTTTTCACATACAAGACGTTCAATTTCCGTAGAATAAATTCTATTAAGGCCAGTCTGCGGATAGGAAGTAGTGGCATGCTCAGTAGCCTGTTTAATATATTCGTTAAGATTGGCAATATTAAATTCAATATCATCAGGTGATCTAAGCTGAATGTTTTCTACGCAGTGACTACTAATATATTTTTTGAATCCTAGCCAGTTGACCCTGTTAATCGTTTTCGCATATGAGTTAGTTAAATCACTCCTTAGTGGGTTGAAAATTGTAACTATTGTGGGAGAGTGATCGGAGGACAGATCTAGAGAGCCCTCTACGTGAAATAAGTCCCTATGGATATTTTTCGTGACGCCAAAATCTATAACATCTGGAATTTTTCTTACGTCAGTAGGCCAATAAGTAGGCTCCCCACTCGAAATGACATCTAAGCCCATTTTTGAAATTGTATTAAACAACGCTCTACCTCTAGGTGTAACAAGACGCGAGCCCCAGTACGTATGTTTTGCATTGTAGTCACCAGCTGCCACGAAACAAGATCCAAGCGATTTGTAGAACTTCTCATACTGATTTTCGGTAACTGAAAATCTGGGAGGTGAGTAAATTAAAGATATCAGGAAATTCACACAAAAATTTTCTACGAAAATATTCGTAGCTTGCATATATTCTTCACTAACGTTCTCAAGGATGTAGTGCTTGAGTCTTGACTTAATTAGAATTGCTGATCCACCGCATGCTCTCCCTCTCGGGTCCTTTGAATCATATAGAGTGTAACTCGAAGTCAAATGAGTCTCAGAGACCAACATTATATCAATATTTTTTTCCGTGAGGAAGTGCTCAAGTTCGTTTTTGTGTTGGCGAATGCCGTTTGCGTTCCAGAAACATATTTTTAACGTGTTCATGGTTTGTTAACTAATGCTTGAAGCAGAGTATTCTGCATTCTCAGCATTTCTTGCATCATGCTAGTCATATTTGTTGTAAAATTATTTATAGTTAGCACCAGATTCTCAATAGTAGCTTCAAGACGACTAAAGTTAAAGCTAGAGTTTGCATTCGTTGAATTACTTGGCGGTGGGACATTTTATGTAGGAATAGAACTTGTCTTGGCAGCATCGGCATACAATACACGTGAAGTAACTAGTTAGCTAGTTTGAGGCAGAGTGGCGGAGTAAGCATTTGCTGATTGAACTGGAGCTAATTTAGATTTTTGACCCATAGCCTGTTTAACGAAAGAATATACACGGCATCCTCTGTAATTAGCGGTGTGATTTTCTCCACAATTACTGCATTTTTTTTCAGCTTGAACTTTTGGCTTGGTACAGTTAGCAGTACCATGCAATTCACCGCAGATAACACAAACTGTAAGTAATTTGCAGTAAGTTTTTGTGTGGCCATATTCTTGGCAATTATGGCACTGTACGGGACCTGAACGCTTACGTGGCTCTTCAACTGTGATTTTTCGGTGTAAAAGGTATTTTAGACTATAAATTGGGTGCGTCTCGTTTTTTTTAACTGTATATCATTCGGCTCCAGTTCAACACGAAATAGAGGCTGGGGAATCTTCTCTCTATTGATTATATTGGTAACATTTTTTACCTTAAATCCTTGTTCGATAAGTGCACATTTTACTTCTTCAGGCTCAACATATGAATCTATGCCCTTTAATACTATTTGTAGGCCTTTAGCACTCTTAAGTTGATATGTATAAAAATTTGTTTTATTTTTTTCAAACTCACTAACAATTTTTCGAAAATCTTTTTCATCATATATTTGGATTTTAGTTTCATCAATATTACCTCGTTTAATTGGAATGATGTGAAAAGTATTTTCACCAATGGTCGACAGTAGATTTTTTAGAAGCGCGTTTGATTTTTTTTCTCTCAGATAAATAGGTGGTGGCTTAAAAGACTTTTGCGATGATGCAGCGGGCTTGTCGTTTTTGTCTTGCAATAATGAAAAACGATTTTGAAGATTGATAGAAGATGTGCTGTTATCCCTAGACATCTTTGGGGCGGATCCAATTTTAGTAGAATTTAGGCTTCGCCCGCGCTTTAAAATGGTTATATATCTGTCCATTCGTACTTGTACCTTTGGTTTTGTACTACTCTTGTCTTCAGTAACAACTTGTTTAATTGTTAACCACGAGCCCGAAGCGGATGATATCGCTGAGTTAAATGTAGAAGTACTAGGCAATAATGTCAACGATTCACTAGTTGGCATTGGACAAAGCGAAGTTGATCGCTGACGAAACTGTGGTTTTGCCGTTAGAAAAAGTCTATTATCAGATTTTTTATTTTTATTAAGAGCTTCAGAACTCACAGCAAGTCTATTATCAGATTTTTTATTTTTATTGTTATCATTATGAGCATCAAAACTCACAGTAAAATAGGCATTTCTGCCGTTAGAACTCACTTCACTATTTTTTTCCTCTGGGGTACTCATAAAGAGTATTCCTCAAGGGTACTTTGTATGTTTTTTTGTTTACGGGTTTTTTTTTTTGTTTTTGTTATTTCTATATGTAACAATATTATCAAAGCAAAAAAAAATGCTTATTTATCAAGGTTTATATGTACTACGAATATTTTTTGTATGATTTTTTTTTGTTTAGTTTGTATGTAAGAAAATTTCCGCTATTACGTCTGTTCACTATGAAGGTACAACGAGAACATATAAATAAAATTTGTATAATATATATGGATGATATTTTAGTTTTTTCAACCTCCCTAACAGAGCACTTAGAAAGTTTGCGGAAAATATTTAATAAGTTAAATGAATACAACTTAAAAGTACAAATTGATAAGTGTAAATTCTTGTCAAAAGAAACAGATTTTCTTGGCCACATAGTTACAGATACGGGTATAAGACCAAATCCGGAAAAAATTAATGCCATACAAAGCTTAAGGTTACCGAAAACAGTAAAGGAAATAAAATCATTTTTAGGCTTAACTGGTTATTACAGAAAATTTATTAACAATATTTCGTTTTTAGCTAGTCCAATTATAAAATATTTGAAAAAAGATAGCAAAATTGATTTAAATGATAAAGAATATGTTGAAGCATTTGAAAAATTGAAGAGAATATTAGTCCATCCACCCTTGTTATGTTATCCGGATTTTGATAAGCAATTTGTTTTGACCACTGATGCCAGCAATTTAGCCATAGGAGCTTTGCTGAGCCAAGAAGGAAAACCAGTAAGTTATGCCAGCAGAACCTTGAATGGTCATGAGAAAAATTATTCATTTTTGGAGAAAGAGCTGTTGGCAATCGTGTGGGCAGTAAAGTACTATCGACCGTACCTTTATGGCCGGAAATTTTTGGTTCAAACGGATCATCAACCGTTGAAATGGCTATATTCATTAAAGGACCCAAATTCTAGAATTATAAGGTGGAAGATTTTATTAGATGAGTTTTATTTTGACATCGAATATCTTAAAGGAAAGGAGAACAAAGTGGCAGATTTTTTAAGCAGAGTCCAATTAAATCAAACTTCTATAGATTCAGTTCCAAGTCAAGAAGAGAACACGAATGAAAATTTTTGGGTTGTGGATAAGATTGTAAATAAATATAGAACACAGATTCGAATTGTTAGAAGGAAAACTAAAGAAATTGAAATACTTTTTAGAAAATATAAAATAATATATATAGCCGAAGATGATTTGTCGAACACACATTATTTGAATGATTTATTTAGGCGAGAACTTAGAAAAGGAAAAATTGGAATTTATGTAGAAATTGAGAACATATTTAATATGGTTAAAAGTAAATTTATTGAATTATTCTCCGATAATAATGAATTTAATTTTATAAAATGTAATAAAATTGCGATTGATATCGAATCCGAGGAATCTTTATTGAATATCTATTGAATATCATTAATGATATTCATATAAAAAGTAACCATAGAGGTATACAGGAGAACTATGAAGAAATGCGCGAAGAATATTTTAATCCTAAATTATTCAAATTAATAAATAGATATTGCAATAACTGTAGAATTTGTAGCGAAAATAAATATGACAGAAAGCCGATAAATAAACAATTTCAATATACCATTACTCCAGATAAACCGAATGCAATAGTTCTTATATAGATATTTTTCGAATCCAAAATACATACTTTTTAACAACAATAGATAAATTTTAAAAATTAGGTACAGCACATAAACTTAGTGATAAGAATATGGTTACTGTCAAAACAAAGATTGAGGAAAGAATAGCATTTTTAGGTAAACCAAAAAAATTAATTATGGATAATGAATTTAACAACGCACTTATTAGATTATTTTGTCAAGAAAATAACATTGAGGCCCGTTTTACGACACCGAATTCGCACACGGGAAATTCGGATGTAGAAAGGTTGCATTCCACACTATTAGAACATATAAGAATAATTAAGAACTCTGAGGGCGTTAATGACTCTGAGGAGTTGGTGTTAAAAGCAGTAAATTTTTACAATAACACAATTCACAGTATAACGAAAGTAAGACCAATTGATTTTATAAATAAATTAGATTTAAATATAAGGGGTATAAAAGACAGAATGGAAACTAATAAAAGAAAGGAAATTGACAGGGTTAACGAGAAAAGGGAAGAAACAAGCATAAATTTAAGAGGACCAAATATTTATATAAAAAACCCAGCTGCTGTTAGGCAAAAAGTTGCAAAAAGATTTACCAAATACCATTACAGCAATCCAAATAAAATAGATATAGCCCAAATTCGAAGACCACCTAGGTCCATAAAATAAATGAAATATTATTTCTTACTTTTTTTATCAATATACTGAGAAAAATCATAAAAATGCAATATAAAATATGGAGAATAGAACTGTAATATTTAAATTTTTTTTAACATTAAGGAATAATTTCATTTAAATGTGTTTTAGTTAAAAAAAAAATATAATAAATAAATAAATTATATATTAATATTAAAAATTCGCTGGGACTCGAATTTTATAAGGGGAGACGAGTTATATATTACTAATATTCTTTACTTATTCCTTATTCAGGTTAACAACCTTAATGTTCACCTTGAGGTTCACCTTGATTTATTCTCTAAAATAAATATTGCAATTGCATAATTCTTCTATTTTGTTGTTAGTAGTTTAGTTTTTAACGGTTATATTTTAAGAGTACTTTGTGTAAATTAGTTTAAGTCATGAAAGAAAGTAAAATAAAAAGGCAGTCTTGGAATTGCGATCAAAGCGTGAGGTTAAAGTATGAAATAAAGTGTGTAATTATTTAATGTTTGAGCACAGTTGAAGGTGTTAATATTTTATGTGTGTAAAGAATAATAACTCAACTGGCGACGAGGATGGGATATGTGGTGAAAAAACATATCCAGTGAAAATTCGGTATTAAAAAGAAAAATTTGTGTAAAAGCCGAACGAATCCAAAACAATTAATTGGAATTTAATAGATAAACTTATTAACTTCAAATATTAAAAACAAAAATTTTAAATAAATAATAAAGCAAAGACCAAAAAACGGTCAACACTAAAGACAAGTTAAAGAAAAAAAACTTTAATCATATGAAATTTTGAAAAATATAATATAAGAAAAGGGTGTAATATGAACAATTAATACCTATGAACAATTAATGTTTTAAAATAAACTAAACATTGATATAACCAAAAAGGTAAAACTAAGTAGTTTAAGTGGTACACGTCGACTTGAAAATCCATTTTAATGAGTGTGTTATAATATTTGCAAAAATCATATTTTATATATAAAACTTTTTTTTTTAAGAAAAAAAAATTAAATCGTCCACGGCAAATATTTACAATCACTAATAATAACTTGAATTACCAACAACATATTTACTTAAAGGTATTGAAAAAAAAAAATAATAATAATTGCACCAACTGCAAGTGTAACTTAGAGAAACAATAAGAAAAAGTGTATTAATAAAAAAAAAACATTAAAACAAATATTAAGAAACAGTGACCTTGAATTACTTTCTAAATAAATAACAAAAAGAAATACAATAACAAGTTGCATTTATAAATTAAAAACAACAACATGGCATTGACATTAGCAGAGAGTCTATGCGAAGCGCGCAGTTTACCTGCATTCGACGGAGACAGCGATTATAAGCTTAGCAATTATTTGAGGGACGTCACTATTGTGTTGCAGCTGACGCCGGCAGAACATCAAAATACGATTAAGGCAGTGTTAAGCAATAGACTGCAAGGAAGTGCATTAAGAGCTGTAGAGACGTTGATGAACCCTACTTGGGAAAATATTTTAAATAAGCTAAAGGAAGAATTTGGGATAAAGCGAAGTTTTTTCAATTTAAGAAGCGATGCGCTAAATGTAGAGGCCAACAACATAGAGGAGTTGAATCACAAGTTAAGTAAAATTTTGTCCTTAATGAATACGAAATATAGTTTTGAACCGGATGAGTTGTATACACCGGAAAATAATGAAAAAAGTGTATTTGATAGATATATTAATTATATACCAATTAGTATTAAGACACTATTAATTCAGAATAATATTAGATCAATTAGTAAATCGTATAGTTTCTTTTTAGAAAATAATTTATTAAAGGATATAAAATTATTAAATGAAAAAGATAGGTCTCACAATCCACAACTTTCAAGTTCTAATAATTTACGGTTTAATAGAACTACAAGGGGTAATAATAATTTAAATTATAATAATAATCCACAGTATTCAAATTCTAATAGAAATTTTGGTGAATCTTTTTTTAGACATACTAGATTTAATAATAATAGCAACAATAATAGACCTACAGGAAATTTTGATAACCAATTTTTGCCTCGCAGTAATGGAAGGCAAAATTCTAATTATAATAATGGAAACTTTGGATATGGTCAAGATAATTTAAATAGAAATTTTAGTGCCTATAATCAGGAACCAATGGAGGTTGATGCCATTAATACCACAGGAAATTTTCATTTACGGCCTCCCAATCATCGTTACCAATAGTGACTTTAACAATAAATAATAAGAAAGCAAAATGTTTAATTGATAGTGGTGCAGCTACTACACTAGGCAGTTATGATTTCTTTTCCAAGCTAGGAGTTAGGCAAAAATTAACTAGACCCTTAATATTGAACACCTTAGTAGGTGAAAACATTGTAACAGATGAAGTGATAGTTGGTGTGCCCAAAGTATTTATGTACAATGTCAGTTAAGCTTACTAATTTTAATAATAAGAATTTTGATTGTATAATAGGAGTAAATATTTTGCGCCCTATTGGAGCCTGTATAGATTTTAGGAAAAATATGCTTAAAATAAATAATAAAGAAATGAAACTTTTTGATGACATTTTTAGTATGTCATATGAGGAAATAAATTATTTGGAGAAATTTGAAATAAATAGATTTAAAAATTTAATACCTGAAAATTTAAATAAGGAGGAAAGTAAACTGTTGGGAAGGTTTTTGTCCGAAAACAAAAAAACCTTTTACATTGAGGGCCAAAATTTAACACCGACCATTGTGTGCGTCATAAAATAATTACGACATCTAATAAACCCATATATTGTAGAAATTATAGGCATCCACAAATATTAGAAAGTGAAATTGAGAAACAGATAAATGAAATGCTGCAACAAAATATAATTCGTCCTAGTAAATTGCCTTTATGGATTGTCGGGAAAAAATCAAATAATTTGAGTGAACGAAAATGGCGTCTTGTAATTGATTTTAGAAAATTTAATGAGGTGACTGTGGACGATAACAAAAAAACCTTTTACATTGAGGGCCAAAATTTAACAACGACCAATTGTGTGCGTCATAAAATAATTACGACATCTAATAAACCCATATATTGTAGAAATTATAGGCATCCACAAATATTAGAAAGTGAAATTGAGAAACAGATAAATGAAATGCTGCAACAAAATATAATTCGTCCTAGTAAATCGCCGTATAACTCTCCTTTATGGATTGTCGGGAAAAAATCAAGTAATTTGAGTGAACGAAAATGGCGTCTTGTAATTGATTTTAGAAAATTGAATGAGGTGACTGTGGACGATAAATTTCCACTGCCAAATATAGAGTCGTTGTTCGATAAACTAGGCAAAGCGCAATATTTCTCGTCATTAGACCTGGCGAAGGGTTTTCATCAAGTTTTAATGGATGAAGCTGACATTGAAAAAATGGCATTTTCTATGCCAAGAGGTCACTTTGAGTTCGTTCGAATGCCTTTTGGTCTTAAAAACGCGCCTGCAACATTTCAGAGAATGCTAAATTATGTTTTAGCCGAATATATAAATAAAATTTGTATAATATATATGGATGATATTTTAGTTTTTTCAACCTCCCTAACAGAGCACTTAGAAAGTTTGCGGAAAATATTTAATAAGTTAAATGAATACAACTTAAAAGTACAAATTGATAGGTGTAAATTCTTGTCAAAAGAAACAGATTTTCTTGGCCACATAATTACAGATACGGGTATAAGACCAAATCCGGAAAAAATTAATGCCATACAAAGCTTAAGGTTACCGAAAACAGTAAAGGAAATAAAAATCATTTTTAGGCTTAACTGGTTATTACAGAAAATTTATTAAAAATTATTCGTTTTTAGCTAGTCCAATTATAAAATATTTGAAAAAAGATAGCAAAATTGATTTAAATGATAAAGAATATGTTGAAGCATTTGAAAAATTGAAGAGAATATTAGTCCATCTACCCTTGTTATGTTATCCGGATTTTGATAAGCAATTTGTTTTGACCACTGATGCCAGCAATTTAGCCATAGGAGCTTTGCTGAGCCAAGAAGGAAAACCAGTAAGTTATGCCAGCAGAACCTTGAATGGTCATGAGAAAAATTATTCAACTTTGGAGAAAGAGCTGTTGGCAATCGTGTGGGCAGTAAAGTACTATCGACCGTACCTTTATGGCCGGAAATTTTTGGTTCAAACGGATCATCAACCGTTGAAATGGCTATATTCATTAAAGGACCCAAATTTTAGAATTATAGGGTGGAAGATTTTATTAGATGAGTTTTATTTTGACATCGAATATCTTAAAGGAAAGGAAAACAAAGTGGCAGATTTTTTAAGCAGAGTCCAATTAAATCAAACTTCTATAGATTCAGTTCCAAGTCAAGAAGAGAACACGAATGAAAATTTTGGGTTGTGGATAAGATTGTAAATAAATATAGAACACAGATTCGAATTGTTAGAAGGAAAACTAAAGAAATTGAAATACTTTTTAGAAAATATAAAATAATATATATAGCCGAAGATGATTTGTCGAACACACATTATTTGAATGATTTATTTAGGCGAGAACTTAGAAAAGGAAAAATTGGAATTTATGTAGAAATTGAGAACATATTTAATATGGTTAAAAGTAAATTGATTGAATTATTCTCCGATAATAATGAATTTAATTTTATAAAATGTAATAAAATTGCGATTGATATCGAATCCGAGGAATCTTTATTGAATATCTATAGAATATCATTAATGATATTCATATAAAAAGTAACCATAGAGGTATACAGGAGAACTATGAGGAAATGCGCGAAGAATATTTTAATCCTAAATTATTCAAATTAATAAATAGATATTGCAATAACTGTAGAATTTGTAGCGAAAATAAATATGACAGAAAGCCGATAAATAAACAATTCCAATATACCATTACTCCAGATAAACCGAATGCAATAGTTCTTATATAGATATTTTTCGAATCCAAAATACATACTTTTTAACAACAATAGATAAATTTTAAAAATTAGGTACAGCACATAAACTTAGTGATAAGAATATGGTTACTGTCAAAACAAAGATTGAGGAAAGAATAGTATTTTTAGGTAAACCAAAAAAATTAATTATGGATAATGAATTTAACAACGCACTTATTAGATTATTTTGTCAAGAAAATAACATTGAGGCCCGTTTTACGACACCGAATTCGCACACGGGAAATTCGGATGTAGAAAGGTTGCATTCCACACTATTAGAACATATAAGAATAATTAAGAACTCTGAGGGCGTTAATAACTCTGAGGAGTTGGTGTTAAAAGCAGTAAATTTTTACAATAACACAATTCACAGTACAACGAAAGTAAGACCAATTGATTTTATAAATAAATTAGATTTAAATATAAGGGGTATAAAAGACAGAATGGTAACTAATAAAAGAAAGGCAATTGACAGGGTTAACGAGAAAAGGGAAGAAACAAGCATAAATTTAAGAGGACCAAATATTTATATAAAAAACCCAGCTGCTGTTAGGCAAAAAGTTGCAAACAGATTTACTAAATACCATTACAGCAATCCAAATAAAATAGATATAGCCCAAATTCGAAGACCACCTAGGTCCATAAAATAAATGAAATATTATTTCTTACTTTTTTATCAATATACTGAGAAAAATCATAAAAATGCAATATAAAATATGGAGAATAGAACTGTAATATTTAAATTTTTTTTAACATTAAGGAATAATTTCATTTAAATGTGTTTTAGTTAAAAAAAAAAATTATTATTAATAAATAAATTATATATTAATATTAAAAATTCGCTGGGACTCGAATTTTATAAGGGGAGGCGAGTTATATATTACTAATATTCTTTACTTATTCCTTATTCAGGTTAACAACCTTAATGTTCACCTTGAGGTTCACCTTGATTTATTCTCTAAAATAAATATTGCAATTGCATAATTCTTATATTTTGTTGTTAGTAGTTTAGTTTTTAACGGTTATATTTTAAGAGTACTTTGTGTAGTTTACTTTAAGTAATGAAAGAAAGTAAAATATATAGGCAGTCTTGGAATTGCGATCAAAGCGTGAGGTTAAAGTCTGAAATAAAGTGTTTAATTATTTAATGTTTGAGCACAGTTGAAGGTGTTAATATTTTATGTGTGTAAAGAATAATAACTTAACTGGCGACGAGGATGGGATATGGGTGAAAAAACATATCCAGTGACAATTCGGTATTAAAAAGAAAAATTTGTGTAAAAGCCGAACGAATCCAAAACAATTAATTGGAATTTAATAGATAAACTTATTAACTTCAAATATTAAAAACAAAAATTTTAAATAAATAATAAAGCAAAGACCATAAAAACGGTCAACACTAAAGACAAGTTAAAGAAAAAAAACTTTAATCATATGAAATTTTGAAAAATATAATATAAGAAAAGGGTGTAATATGAACAATTAATACCTATGAACAATTAATGTTTTAAAATAAACTAAACATTGATATAAGCAAAAAGGTAAAACTAAGTAGTTTAAGTGGTGCACGTCGACTTGAAAATCCATTTTAATGAGTGTGTTATAATATTTGCAAAAATCATATTTTATATATAAAACTTTTTTTTTAAAGAAAAAAAATTAAATCGTCCACGGCAAATATTTACAATCACTAATAATAACTTGAATTACCAACAACATATTTACTTAAAGGTATTAAAAAAAAATAATAATAATCATTGCACCAACTGCAAGTGTAACTTAGAGAAACAATAAGAAAAAGTGTATTAATAAAAAAAAAAAAACATTAAAACAAATATTAAGAAACAGTGACCTTGAATTACTTTCTAAATAAATAACAAAAAGAAATACAATAACAAGTTGCAGTTATAAATTAAAAACAACAACATGGCATTGACATTAGCAGAGAGTCTATGCGAAGCGCGCAGTTTACCTGCATTCGATGGAGACAGCGATTATAAGCTTAGCAATTATTTGAGGGACGTCACTATTGTGTTGCAGCTGACGCCGGCAGAACATCAAAATACGATTAAGGCAGTGTTAAGCAATAGACTGCAAGGAAGTGCATTAAGAGCTGTAGAGACGTTGATGAACCCTACTTGGGGAAATATTTTAAATAAGCTAAAGGAAGAATTTGGGATAAAGCGAAGTTTTTTCAATTTAAGAAGCGATGCGCTAAATGTAGAGGCCAACAACATAGAGGAGTTGAATCACAAGTTAAGTAAAATTTTGTCCTTAATGAATACGAAATATAGTTTTGAACCGGATGAGTTGTATACACCGGAAAATAATGAAAAAATAGTATTTGATATCTATATTAATTATATACCAATTAGTATTAAGACACTATTAATTCAGAATAATATTAGATCAATTAGTAAATCGTATAGTTTCTTTTTAGAAAATAATTTATTAAAGGATATAAAATTATTAAATGAAAAAGATGTTCTCAGGTTGGTGATAATAAAGGAAGAAATAATAACAATAATCCACAACTTTCAAGTTCTAATAATTTACGGTTTAATAGAACTACAAGGAGTAATAATAATTTAAATTATAATAATAATCCACAGTATTCAAATTCTAATGGAAATTTTGGTGAATCTTTTTTTAGACATACTAGATTTAATAATAATAGCAACAATAATAGACCTGCAGGAAATTTTGATAACCAATTTTTGCCTCGCAGTAATGGAAGGCAAAATTCTAATTATAATAATGGAAACTTTGGATATGGTCAAGATAATTTAAATAGAAATTTTAGTGCCTATAATCAGGAACCAATGGAGGTTGATGCCATTAATACCACAGGAAATTTTCATTTACGGCCTCCCAATCATCGTTACCAATAGTGACTTTAACAATAAATAATAAGAAAGCAAAATGTTTAATTGATAGTGGTGCAGCTACTACACTAGGCAGTTATGATTTTTTTTCCAAGCTAGGAGTTAGGCAAAAATTAACTAGACCCTTAATATTGAACACCTTAGTAGGTGAAAACATTGTAACAGATGAAGTGATAGTTGGTGTGCCCAAAGAATTTATGGAGGAGAACAGTACAATGTCAGTTAAGCTTACTAATTTTAATAATAAGAATTTTCATTGTATAATAGGAGTAAATATTTTGCGCCCTATTGGAGCCTGTATAGATTTTAGGAAAAATATGCTTAAAATAAATAATAAAGAAATGAAACTTTTTGATGACATTTTTAGTATGTCATATGAGGAAATAAATTATTTGGAGAAATTTGAAATAAATAGATTTAAAAATTTAATACCTGAAAATTTAAATAAGGAGGAAAGTAAACTGTTGGGAAGGTTTTTGTCCGAAAACAAAAAAACATTTTACATTGAGGGCCAAAATTTAACAACGACCAATTGTGTGCGTCATAAAATAATTACGACATCTAATAAACCCATATATTGTAGAAATTATAGGCATCCACAAATATTAGAAAGTGAAATTGAGAAACAGATAAATGAAATGCTGCAACAAAATATAATTCGTTTTAGTAAATCGCCTTTTTGGATTGTCGGGAAAAAATCAAATAATTTGAGTGAACGAAAATGGCGTCTTGTAATTGATTTTAGAAAATTGAATGAGGTGACTTTGGACGATAAATTTCCACTGCCAAATATAGAGTCGTTGTTCGATAAACTAGGCAAAGCGCAATATTTCTCGTCATTAGACCTGGCGAAGGGTTTTCATCAAGTTTTAATGGATGAAGCTGACATTGAAAAAACGGCATTTTCTACGCCAAGAGGTCACTTTGAGTTCGTTCGAATGCCTTTTGGTCTTAAAAACGCGCCTGCAACATTTCAGAGAATGCTAAATTATGTTTTAGCCGAATATATAAATAAAATTTGTATAATATATATGGATGATATTTTAGTTTTTTCAACCTCCCTAACAGAGCACTTAGAAAGTTTGCGGAAAATATTTAATAAGTTAAATGAATACAACTTAAAAGTACAAATTGATAAGTGTAAATTCTTGTCAAAAGAAACAGATTTTCTTGGCCACATAGTTACAGATACGGGTATAAGACCAAATCCGGAAAAAATTAATGCCATACAAAGCTTAAGGTTACCGAAAACAGTAAAGGAAATAAAATCATTTTTAGGCTTAACTGGTTATTACAGAAAATTTATTAAAAATTATTCGTTTTTAGCTAGTCCAATTATAAAATATTTGAAAAAGATAGCAAAATTGATTTAAATGATAAAGAATATGTTGAAGCATTTGAAAAATTGAAGAGAATATTAGTCCATCTACCCTTGTTATGTTATCCGGATTTTGATAAGCAATTTGTTTTGACCACTGATGCCAGCAATTTAGCCATAGGAGCTTTGCTGAGCCAAGAAGGAAAACCAGTAAGTTATGCCAGCAGAACCTTGAATGGTCATGAGAAAAATTATTCAACTTTGGAGAAAGAGCTGTTGGCAATCGTGTGGGCAGTAAAGTACTATCGACCGTACCTTTATGGCCGGAAATTTTTGGTTCAAACGGATCATCAACCGTTGAAATGGCTATATTCATTAAAGGACCCAAATTTTAGAATTATAGGGTGGAAGATTTTATTAGATGAGTTTTATTTTGACATCGAATATCTTAAAGGAAAGCAGAACAAAGTGGCAGATTTTTTAAGCAGAGTCCAATTAAATCAAACTTCTATAGATTCAGTTCCAAGTCAAGAAGAGAACACGAATGAAAATTTTTGGGTTGTGGATAAGATTGTAAATAAATATAGAACACAGATTCGAATTGTTAGAAGGAAAACTAAAGAAATTGAAATACTTTTTAGAAAATATAAAATAATATATATAGCCGAAGATGATTTGTCGAACACACATTATTTGAATGATTTATTTAGGCGAGAACTTAGAAAAGGAAAAATTGGAATTTATGTAGAAATTGAGAACATATTTAATATGGTTAAAAGTAAATTGATTGAATTATTCTCCGATAAAAATTAATTTAATTTTATAAAATGTAATAAAATTGCGATTGATATCGAATCCGAGGAATCTTTATTGAATATCATTAATGATATTCATATAAAAAGTAACCATAGAGGTATACAGGAGAACTATGAGGAAATGCGCGAAGAATATTTTAATCCTAAATTATTCAAATTAATAAATAGATATTGCAATAACTGTAGAATTTGTAGCGAAAATAAATATGACAGAAAACCGATAAATAAACAATTTCAATATACCATTACTCCAGATAAACCGAATGCAATAGTTCTTATATAGATATTTTTCGAATCCAAAATACATACTTTTTAACAACAATAGATAAATTTTAAAAATTAGGTACAGCACATAAACTTAGTGATAAGAATATGGTTACTGTCAAAACAAACATTGAGGAAAGAATAGCATTTTTAGGTAAACCAAAAAAATTAATTATGGATAATGAATTCAACAACGCACTTATTAGATTATTTTGTCAAGAAAATAACATTGAGGCCCGTTTTACGACACCGAATTCGCACACGGGAAATTCGGATGTAGAAAGGTTGCATTCCACACTATTAGAACATATAAGAATAATTAAGAACTCTGAGGGCGTTAATGACTCTGAGGAGTTGTTGTTAAAAGCAGTAAATTTTTACAATAACACAATTCACAGTACAACGAAAGTAAGACCAATTGATTTTATAAATAAATTAGATTTAAATATAAGGGGTATAAAAGACAGAATGGAAACTAATAAAAGAAAGGCAATTGACAGGGTTAACGAGAAAAGGGAAGAAACAAGCATAAATTTAAGAGGACCAAATATTTATATAAAAAACCCAGCTGCTGTTAGGCAAAAAGTTGCAAAAAGATTTACGAAATACCATTACAGCAATCCAAATAAAATAGATATAGCCCAAATTCGAAGACCACCTAGGTCCATAAAATAAATGAAATATTATTTCTTACTTTTTTATCAATATACTGAGAAAAATCATAAAAATGCAATATAAAATATGGAGAATAGAACTGTAATATTTAAATTTTTTTTAACATTAAGGAATAATTTCATTTAAATGTGTTTTAGTTAAAAAAAAATATAATAAATAAATAAATTATATATTAATATTAAAAATTCGCTGGGACTCGAATTTTATAAGGGGAGACGAGTTATATATTACTAATATTCTTTACTTATTCCTTATTCAGGTTAACAACCTTAATGTTCACCTTGAGGTTCACCTTGATTTATTCTCTAAAATAAATATTGCAATTGCATAATTCTTCTATTTTGTTGTTAGTAGTTTAGTTTTTAACGGTTATATTTTAAGAGTACTTTGTGTAAATTAGTTTAAGTCATGAAAGAAAGTAAAATAAAAAGGCAGTCTTGGAATTGCGATCAAAGCGTGAGGTTAAAGTATGAAATAAAGTGTGTAATTATTTAATGTTTGAGCACAGTTGAAGGTGTTAATATTTTATGTGTGTAAAGAATAATAACTCAACTGGCGACGAGGATGGGATATGTGGTGAAAAAACATATCCAGTGACAATTCGGTATTAAAAAGAAAAATTTGTGTAAAAGCCGAACGAATCCAAAACAATTAATTGGAATTTAATAGATAAACTTATTAACTTCAAATATTAAAAACAAAAATTTTAAATAAATAATAAAGCAAAGACCATAAAAACGGTCAACACTAAAGATAAGTTGAAGAAAAAAAACTTTAATCATATGAAATTTTGAAAAATATAATATAAGAAAAAGGTGTAATATGAACAATTAATACCTATGAACAATTAATGTTTTAAAATAAACTAAACATTGATATAACCAAAAAGGTAAAACTAAGTAGTTTAAGTGGTACACGTCGCCTTCAAAATCCACTTTAATGAGTGTATTATAATATTTGCAAAAATCATATTTTATATATAAAACTTTTTTTTTTTAAAGAAAAAAAAATAAATCGTCCACGGCAAATATTAACAATTACTAATAATAACTTGAATTACCAACAACATATTTACTTAAAGGTATTGAAAAAAAAATAATAATAATCATTGCACCAACTGCAAGTGTAACTTAGAGTAACAATAGGAAAAAGTGTATTAATAAAAAAAAAAAAACATTAAAACAAATATTAAGTGACCTTGAATTACTTTCTAAATAAATAACAAAAAGAAATACAATAACAATTTGCATTTATAAATTTAAAACAACAACATGGCATTGGCATTAGCAGAGAGTCTATGCGAAGCGCGCAGTTTACCTGCATTCGATGGAGACAGCGATTATAAGCTTAGCAATTATTTGAGGGACGTCACTATTGTGTTGCAGCTGACGCCGGCAGAACATCAAAATACGATTAAGGCAGTGTTAAGCAATAGACTGCAAGGAAGTGCATTAAGAGCTGTAGAGGCGTTGATGAACCCTACTTGGGAAAATATTTTAAATAAGCTAAAGGAAGAATTTGGGATAAAGCGAAGTTTTTTCAATTTAAGAAGCGATGCGCTAAATGTAGAGGCCAACAACATAGAGGAGTTGAATCACAAGTTAAGTAAAATTTTGTCCTTAATGAATACGAAATATAGTTTTGAACCGGATGAGTTGTATACACCGGAAGATAATGAAAAAATAGTATTTGATATCTATATTAATTATATACCAATTAGTATTAAGACACTATTAATTCAGAATAATATTAGATCAATTAGTAAATCGTATAGTTTCTTTTTAGAAAATAATTTATTAAAGGATATAAAATTATTAAATGAAAAAGATAGTTCTCACAATCCACAACTTTCAAGTTCTAATAATTTACGGTTTAATAGAACTACAAGGGGTAATAATAATTTAAATTATAATAATAATCCACAGTATTCAAATTCTAATAGAAATTTTGGTGAATCTTTTTTTAGACATACTAGATTTAATAATAATAGCAACAATAATAGACCTACAGGAAATTTTGATAACCAATTTTTGCCTCGCAGTAATGGAAGGCAAAATTCTAATTATAATAATGGAAACTTTGGATATGGTCAAGATAATTTAAATAGAAATTTTAGTGCCTATAATCAGGAATCAATGGAGGTTGATGCCATTAATACCACAGGAAATTTTCATTTACGGCCTCCCAATCATCGTTACCAATAGTGACTTTAACAATAAATAATAAGAAAGCAAAATGTTTAATTGATAGTGGTGCAGCTACTACACTAGGCAGTTATGATTTTTTTTTCCAAGCTAGGAGTTAGGCAAAAATTAACTAGACCCTTAATATTGAACACCTTAGTAGGTGAAAACATTGTAACAGATGAAGTGATAGTTGGTGTGCCCAAAGTATTTATGTACAATGTCAGTTAAGCTTACTAATTTTAATAATAAGAATTTTGATTGTATAATAGGAGTAAATATTTTGCGCCCTATTGGAGCCTGTATAGATTTTAGGAAAAATATGCTTAAAATAAATAATAAAGAAATGAAACTTTTTGATGACATTTTTAGTATGTCATATGAGGAAATAAATTATTTGGAGAAATTTGAAATAAATAGATTTAAAAATTTAATACCTGAAAATTTAAATAAGGAGGAAAGTAAACTGTTGGGAAGGTTTTTGTCCGAAAACAAAAAAACCTTTTACATTGAGGGCCAAAATTTAACAACGACCAATTGTGTGCGTCATAAAATAATTACGACATCTAATAAACCCATATATTGTAGAAATTATAGGCATCCACAAATATTAGAAAGTGAAATTGAGAAACAGATAAATGAAATGCTGCAACAAAATATAATTCGTCCTAGTAAATCGCCGTATAACTCTCCTTTATGGATTGTCGGGAAAAAATCAAGTAATTTGAGTGAACGAAAATGGCGTCTTGTAATTGATTTTAGAAAATTGAATGAGGTGACTGTGGACGATAAATTTCCACTGCCAAATATAGAGTCGTTGTTCGATAAACTAGGCAAAGCGCAATATTTCTCGTCATAAGACCTGGCGAAGGGTTTTCATCAAGTTTTAATGGATGAAGCTGACATTGAAAAACGGCATTTTCTAAGCCAAGAGGTCACTTTGAGTTCGTTCGAATGCCTTTTGGTCTTAAAAACGCGCCTGCAACATTTCAGAGAATGCTAAATTATGTTTTAGCCGAATATATAAATTGTTTATCTAATTTTTCGACCTTTTATATATGTTCAATAAAACTATTTCTTTAAGCTTTAGGTCCGTAAAATTTTATATATTTTTCTTATATATTTTTATTTTTGATCGATATTTCGTAAATCTTTGGTTTACTTCTTCAGGATATAGTAAATTGTATTTTGACTTTTCTGTTTTTTTGTTTTTTCTTTTTCCTTTTTTTTACAATTATGTATACAATTTTCAAACAATAAAGTGTGTCATAAAAAATATTTTTTAAAAAAATTTTTATATAACAAAGTGTGTCATAAAAATTATTTTTACAATTTTTTAATAGTTTTGGTAATAAAACAAAATAGGTGTAAGTCTACAATATTTGTTCATATAGAATTTTGGAATGGTTCTTAGAAATGATAATACATATTTTTTATACTTTTACATAACATTGTGTCTTTGAGTTTCTTAAAAATTTTGAATAATGTTGTAATGAATATTTGCAAAATACTATTTGAAAAAAGTTTATAACATACATGTATATTAAAAAATTGGTTGTTTTAACAAATGAGAATACATACTTTTTAATAATTTTTAATAATTAATAGAAGAAATACGTATCATGAATTTTATATACAAAAACATTAACATTAATTAATTAAACTTTTTTTTAAAAATTATTTTATTTTTTTATAAAAAATGTTTATAAGAGTAACATTAAAAAAATTCTGTTGTTGTATGTTTCTTTCTTAAAACCTATTCTTGTTTTTATGTAATAAATATCTATAATTCTGCGCAACATTGGCCGTGTCTGTTCTGAAATTAATTCTCTGATTTGTTGGAACATCTATAAAGTGTAACATTTCTAACATATACCTACGTTTATAATTAGATTCTGTAATCAAAATTGAAGTATTATCAAAATCTGGATAATGATCTAAATCAAAGCAATGTGAAGATAAAGCTGTCCTATGTGAATTAATATTCCTATACCTTTGATCTGTTTTATGTCCTGATATTCTTGTCCTTAATTTATTTTTAGTTGTGCCTACATACATCATGTCGCAATTTTCGTTGTCATTACCTTTACATGGTATTTTGTAAACTACATTAGATCTATCTATTTTTTCAATCCTATCTTTCGTGTTAGTAAATATATTTCCTAAAGTATTATAAATCTTATATGCCATCTTATATTTTGTCTTATCATATATTTCTGACTTATCTAACCTTTCTGACATTTTTGGTACATATACTAAAGATTTATAAATTTTTGGTCCATTATGATTATTATTATTGTTGTTGTTGTTGTTGATGTTGTTGATGTTGTTGTTGTTATCATTATTGTTATTATTATTATTATTATTATTATTATTATTATTATTATTATTATTATTATTATTATTATTATTATTATTATTATTATTATTATTCTTATTATTATTAAAAACAACATTATTACTATTAATAATAATATTATTATTACCAACAATAATACTGCTGTTATTATAATTAAATTGTCTTATTAATTTACAAGAAAGATTATATATAAATAAAATTTGTATAATATATATGGATGATATTTTAGTTTTTTCAACCTCCCTAACAGAGCACTTAGAAAGTTTGCGGAAAATATTTAATAAGTTAAATGAATACAACTTAAAAGTACAAATTGATAAGTGTAAATTCTTGTCAAAAGAAACAGATTTTCTTCGCCACATAATTACAGATACGGGTATAAGACCAAATCCGGAAAAAATTAATGCCATACAAAGCTTAAGGTTACCGAAAACAGTAAAGGAAATAAAATCATTTTTAGGCTTAACTGGTTATTACAGAAAATTTATTAAAAATTATTCGTTTTTAGCTAGTCCAATTATAAAATATTTGAAAAAAGATAGCAAAATTGATTTAAATGATAAAGAATATGTTGAAGCATTTGAAAAATTGAAGAGAATATTAGTCCATCTACCCTTGTTATGTTATCCGGATTTTGATAAGCAATTTGTTTTGACCACTGATGCCAGCAATTTAGCCATAGGAGCTTTGCTGAGCCAAGAAGGAAAACCAGTAAGTTATGCCAGCAGAACCTTGAATGGTCATGAGAAAAATTATTCAACTTTGGAGAAAGAGCTGTTGGCAATCGTGTGGGCAGTAAAGTACTATCGACCGTACCTTTATGGCCGGAAATTTTTGGTTCAAACGGATCATCAACCGTTGAAATGGCTATATTCATTAAAGGACCCAAATTTTAGAATTATAGGGTGGAAGATTTTATTAGATGAGTTTTATTTTGACATCGAATATCTTAAAGGAAAGGAGAACAAAGTGGCAGATTTTTTAAGCAGAGTCCAATTAAATCAAACTTCTATAGATTCAGTTCCAAGTCAAGAAGAGAACACGAATGAAAATTTTGGGTTGTGGATAAGATTGTAAATAAATATAGAACACAGATTCGAATTGTTAGAAGGAAAACTAAAGAAATTGAAATACTTTTTAGAAAATATAAAATAATATATATAGCCGAAGATGATTTGTCGAACACACATTATTTGAATGATTTATTTAGGCGAGAACTTAGAAAAGGAAAAATTGGAATTTATGTAGAAATTGAGAACATATTTAATATGGTTAAAAGTAAATTGATTGAATTATTCTCCGATAATAATGAATTTAATTTTATAAAATGTAATAAAATTGCGATTGATATCGAATCCGAGGAATCTTTATTGAATATCATTAATGATATTCATATAAAAAGTAACCATAGAGGTATACAGGAGAACTATGAGGAAATGCGCGAAGAATATTTTAATCCTAAATTATTCAAATTAATAAATAGATATTGCAATAACTGTAGAATTTGTAGCGAAAATAAATATGACAGAAAGCCGATAAATAAACAATTTCAATATACCATTACTCCAGATAAACCGAATGCAATAGTTCTTATATAGATATTTTTCGAATCCAAAATACATACTTTTTAACAACAATAGATAAATTTTAAAAATTAGGTACAGCACATAAACTTAGTGATAAGAATATGGTTACTGTCAAAACAAAGATTGAGGAAAGAATAACATTTTTAGGTAAACCAAAAAAATTAATTATGGATAATGAATTCAACAACGCACTTATTAGATTATTTTGTCAAGAAAATAACATTGAGGCCCGTTTTACGACACCGAATTCGCACACGGGAAATTCGGATGTAGAAAGGTTGCATTCCACACTATTAGAACATATAAGAATAATTAAGAACTCTGAGGGCGTTAATGACTCTGAGGAGTTGGTGTTAAAAGCAGTAAATTTTTACAATAACACAATTCACAGTACAACGAAAGTAAGACCAATTGATTTTATAAATAAATTAGATTTAAATATAAGGGGTATAAAAGACAGAATGGAAACTAATAAAAGAAAGGCAATTGACAGGGTTAACGAGAAAAGGGAAGAAACAAGCATAAATTTAAGAGGACCAAATATTTATATAAAAAACCCAGCTGCTGTTAGGCAAAAAGTTGCAAAAAGATTTACCAAATACCATTACAGCAATCCAAATAAAATAGATATAGCCCAAATTCGAAGTCCACCTAGGTCCATAAAATAAATGAAATATTATTTCTTACTTTTTTATCAATATACTAAGAAAAATCATAAAAATGCAATATAAAATATGGAGAATAGAACTGTAATATTTAATTTTTTTTTAACATTAAGGAATAATTTCATTTAAATGTGTTTTAGTTAAAAAAAAAAATTATTATAAATAAATAAATTATATATTAATATTAAAAATTCGCTGGGACTCGAATTTTATAAGGGGAGGCGAGTTATATATTACTAATATTCTTTACTTATTCCTTATTCAGGTTAACAACCTTAATGTTCACCTTGAGGTTCACCTTGATTTATTCTCTAAAATAAATATTGCAATTGCATAATTCTTATATTTTGTTGTTAGTAGTTTAGTTTTTAACGGTTATATTTTAAGAGTACTTTGTGTAGTTTACTTTAAGTAATGAAAGAAAGTAAAATAAATAGGCAGTCTTGGAATTGCGATCAAAGCGTGAGGTTAAAGTCTGAAATAAAGTGTTAAAATAAATGAAATATTATTTCTTACTTTTTTATCAATATACTGAGAAAAATCATAAAAATGCAATATAAAATATGGAGAATAGAACTGTAATATTATCAATTTTTTTTTAACATTAAGGAATAATGAGACATTATTAGATTTAATTGAACTATAGTGAATTTTTAATCAGAAATAATTTCTTAATCAGGCTTGAGTTCAGTAATTTCAATTCTTATGAATGAAATATTTTTATTAATTAATGTGAGTATCTAAAGAAGAGAAGAAAAATTAAACCAGACACTATTAGCTGGGCCAGCTAATAGTGTCTGGTTTAATTTTTCTTCTCTTCTTTAGATACTCACATTAATTAATAAAAATATTTCATTCATAAGAATTGAAATTACTGAACTCAAGCCTGATTAAGAAATTATTTCTGATTAAGGAATAATTTCATTTAAATGTGTTTTAGTTAAAAAAAAAATTATAATAAATAAATAAATTATATATTAATATTAAAAATTCGCTGGGACTCGAAGGCAAAAATTCGAAGGGGAGGCAAGTTATATATTACTAATATTCTTTACGTATTCCTTATTCAGGTTAACAACCTTAATATTCACCTTGAGGTTCACCTTGATTTATTCTCTAAAATAAATATTGCAATTGGATAATTCTTATATTTTGTTGTTAGTAGTTTAGTTTTTAACGGTTATATTTTAAGAGTACTTTGTGTAGTTTAGTTTAAGTAATGAAAGAAAGTAAAATAAAAAGGCAGTCTTGGAATTGCGATCAAAGCGTGAGGTTAAAGTATAAAATAAATTGTTTAATTATTTAATGTTTGAGCACAGTTGAAGGTGTTAATATTTTATGTGTGTAAAGAATAATAACTTAACTTGTAGGTATGTATGTATTTATGTACTTGCTTATATTTGTACATTGACCAACTCGTTGAAAAACAGAAGAATAGAAAAAATTATATGTTTTATGACATATTTTTTAAAGCGCTAAATTCCAACCAAAATACAATAGCAACAACTTTACTGTTTCTCCTTTTTGTCGATTATTATGGTCTCCTTTTAGTTGTGCAATTACTTGTCTTAACTTTTGGCTGCGGGGAACAAAATATGGGGGGAAACATACATATGTATGCTGTTAAAAGGAAGATTTTTAACAACACAATTTTTCTTTTTGCTTTTTCTCGATTTACGCAATAAAAGAAAAAATTTGTATAAACATACATACATATGTAGGTATGTTTATCAGTTATTTGGTGGACCGTTAGAGTTTTTTTTTGTGAAACATAGAAGGAACACCAATCTTGAAGAAATGGAAAGTTTTTCGTTAAACTAACGTTTTATGACGAGACTGTACACATATGTTCGGATACGGGGGCTTATGCACCATTTGTTGCTAAAATGGCATATCTCACAAAGGGGAGGTTATACCATTTTTGGATGAAAATGTGATTTGAATAAAAAAACGGGGGTTTTCCGGATAGCAAAGGGGGGTGCCGAGTTCTGGATGACCCGGATCCGGCTCGAAGGACCAAAATGTGCAGGGCACACGGGGGTTGCATATAAGCATATATGTGAAAATGGATGACTTACCGGGAGGTGGTTGTTTCTGGTACAATAGTAGTTGTTTCTGGGACTTTAGCAGTACTACTTCTGGGTGTAGTAAGCGGAGCTTTGGTAATTGTTGAGTTTGACGAGTTAGCTCTAACTCAGTTTGACCACCAATTTCTCCAACAAATTCTTTCAATGATGATTCAATACTACCGTGATGATAAGCGGGAGTGATAACAGCAGACTGTTCCTTTAACTTCAATTCCACGTCGAAGTAGCAAAATTATTCATAATTTAGTTGCTTTACGGCAACTTATATTCAGTTTATTTAAAAAGAAACAAAAGTGAAATATGTTCACGTAGTTTTTATTTATGCAAGTTTAGTATTCTTTACAACGTTAACGCATGGGACACAGAAATATCTTCTTGATTTTTTTGTTCGAACTATTAATTAAGGCTTATTTTATGTTTTATATATTTGTATTTACCACTTTTAAATGCACTGTATTGATCGTGTCTAATAAGGATTTTACTTCAATATACCGGCTTAAAAACGCTATAAATATAGTTCAACACTTTATGAAATTTTTTTTTTTTTGCATATATTTATTTATTGTATCTTCAAATATGAACTAACAATAAGTATTCAAATCTTAAATCTAAATATAATTATTAGGCCGGACCAGTATCGGACATAAACTTAGTGATAGTAATTAATAATACAGAAATTTCGTATTAAGCACAATAATTATTTTCAAGAAGTATCATTTTGGGTGCTGAGTATTAGGGCCCTTGTGTCTCTCTTTTTTAAGTGGATGTGTCCAGTAAAGTTCAAGATATTACGAGCAAGCGGATTAGGATGTGACTCGAGTTTTGTTAAATATTTACCTGCGTATTTTGCGATTTCTTCAGTCACTAGTGGCATATTTAAATCTCGATGAAGTTTCATTTGAATTAGTTTAGCGTCAAAATGATGTTGCCATGTAAGTTTTCGATCAAGGTGTATACCAAGGTATTTCACTTGAGAATGTTGAGGAATATTTTGATTATTGATTCGAATGGGGGAACAGGTATCTTTTCTTAGGGTAAACGTTATATGAACACACTTTTGTTCATTTACTTTAATTCTCCATAAGTTCAACCATCTTTCAAGCTGGGTAATGTGAGCTTGGAGATTGCGGGATGCCTCATCAGGGTTTTTGTGCATACTCATACAGGCTGTATCATCGGCAAATGTAGAAGTGTGGATGTTATTGCTCACAGGCATATCACAAGTATATATTAAATACAAGACTGGCCCCAGAATACTACCCTGTGGCACACCAGAAGATATAGATTCGGGCACACTTATGAAGTCTCCTTCCACAACAGTAAACTTCCTATCAACAATATAACTTTCCAAAAGTTTTTCTATATTTATTGGCAAACGTGTCTTCAATTTTAAAAATAGGCCTTCGTGCCATACTTTGTCAAATGCCTGAGAAACATCAATAAAAAGGGCAGAACAATACTTCTTTTCTTCAAAAGTCCTTCTTATAACTTGAACCAATCTATGCGTTTGCTCAATAATGCTATGCTGACTTCTAAAGCCAAATTGATGGTCCGGGATGCACCCATTATCAGCTAAAATTGTGGACAATTTAGTGATGAGCAGCTTTTCGAAAAGTTTTGAGACTGTTGATAGTAAGATTGGTAAGACTCAGCCTTGGTAAGATCTTTGCCCGGCTTCGGAATCATTTTAATCTTGGCAAGTTTCCAGTTATGTGGAAAATACTGCATTCGCAAAATGGCATTAAAAATAAATAGCAGGATTCTTATTGCAATATGAGGCAAGTTCGTCAGCATCTTGTTACTAATTCCGTCAATACCTGGAGCTTTCTTCGGATTAAGTTCAGCAATTAGTTTTTGTACATCGCGCATCTTAAACTTTATGGGTCGCGGGGGTAGAGCAACTACACTTGGCAAATCAGCAACACCAGTACATGTGTTTGGGGTAAATACGTATTTTAAATGAAGCACATCCGCGAATAACGTTGTAAATTACAATTTCAAAAAAACCAGTTTTTTCACAGATTACCAGTAACATAACTCTCTTGCGTTGTTCAAACATCAAACCATCCAAAATTATGCATCTGATCGCCGTCAAAATACAATTACAATTAGTCAGTCAGTGAAAAACTTTGTAAGTAACTAATAAATCATGCAAACAAAATTGTCGAAAATAATTGATAAATGTAGCAGAGATACAAAAAGAAAAGCTAATGCTAGTTATCATTATTTTCGATACGCTAAAAAACTGTAAACGAGAAAAACAATGTGGCCTTAAAATACGTTTTGTGGCTCTCCTGCAAAATCATTATTTTGTAACTTAAAACGTTATTCGCGACTCGCCTTCAAATGATTAGCAAATATGTTACCTCTTTCAGTATCGCTTCTTGCCCAACCTCCGGTAGGTGTGCGCAGAGGTGGTTTAAGCTCAACGGGGGTTTTCAGCTTTCTAGCAGCGCGCCACAAAGAGTAATTAGATGCTGGTATGACATCAAGACCTTCCAGATAATTTTCAAGAGATGCAGTTTTTTCAATTGCAAGTAACTCTTGGAGTCGTTTAGTGCACTCTTTAAATCTGATTTTAAGTTGTGGTGATCTGTGCTGTTGCCATTCCCTCTAGCTCTTCTTTTTTCACATAAGGCACGTTCAATATCGGTAGAATAAATTTTATTAAATCCAGTCTGCGGATGGGAGGTAGTAGCAAGTTCAGCAGGCTGTGTAATCATTTCGTTAATGTTGGCGATGTTAGCTTCAATATCCTCGGGTGTTCTTAGCGTAATGTTTTCCGTGCAATGACTACTAAGATATTTTTTGAATCGCTGCCATTTTACACGACTGATCATCTTCACATACGAGTGAGGTAAATCACTTCTTAATGGGCTACAAATTGTAACGATCGTGGGAGAGTGATCGGACGAGAGATCTAAAGAAGCTTCAACGTTAATTAATTCTCTAGAAATGTTTTTTATGACGCCAAAGTCTATAACATCCGGAATTTTATTTGTCAGTAGGCCAGTAAGTAGGCTCCCCACTCGAAATGACGTCCAAGCCCATTTTTGAAATTGTGTTGAACAATGCTCGACCTCTGGGTGTAGTATGACGAGAACCCCAGCACGTATGTTTTGCATTATAGTCGCCAGCTGCTACGAAACAAGGGCCAAGAGATTTATAGAATTCCTCGTATTGATTCTCAGTAATTGCGAACCTGGGAGGGGAGTAAATTGATGATATCACCAAATTTGTGCAAAAATTTTCAACACAAATATTCGTTGATTGTAGATATTCCTCACAAATGTTGTCAATAATATAATGTTTAAGTCTAGACTTTATTAGAATTGCCGTATAGAAGAGCCGTATGCTCTTCCTCTCGGGTCCTTTGAATCATATAAGGTGTAGCCAGCAATTTTAAAAAGGCTTCTCGAAGTCAAATGAGTCTCGGAGACCAACATTATATCAATATTTTTTTCCGTGAGGAAGTGCTCAAGTTAATTTTTATGTTGGCGAATGCCGTTTGCGTTCCAGAAACATATTTTTAACGTGTTCATGGCTTCTTAACTAATGCCTGAAGCAGTGTATTCTGTATTCGCAGCATTTCTTGCATCATGCTAGTCATATTTGTTGTAAAACTGTTAATAGTTAGCACCAGATTCTGAATAGTAGCTTCAGGGCGACTAAAGTTAAAGCTTGAGTTTGCATTCGTTGAGTTATTTGGCGGTGGAACATTTTGTGTGGTAATAGAACTAGTCTTAGCAGCATCGGCATACGATACACGTGAACTAACTGGTTGGCTTGTTTGAGGAAGAGAGGCAGAGTAGGCGTTTGCTGCTTGAGGTGGAGCTAGTTTAGGTTTTTGACCCATAGCCTGTTTAACAAAAGAATATACAGGACATCCTCTGTAGTTAGCGGTGTGATTACCTCCACAATTACTACATTTTTTTTCTGCTTGATCTTTTGGCTTCGTGCAGCTATCAGTACTATGCAATTCACCGCAGATAACACAAACTGTAGGTAAATTGCAGTAAGTTTTTGTATGACCATATTCTTGGCAATTGTGGCACTGTACGGGACCTGAACGCTTATGTGGCTCTTCATCTGTAATTTTTCGGTATAAAAGGTATTTTAGGCTATAAATTGGATGTGTCTCGTTCTTTTTCAACTGTATATCATTTGGCTCCAGTTCAACATGAAATAGAGGCTGGGGGATCTTCTCTCTATTGATTATATTAGTAACAGTTTTTACCTTAAATCCTTGTTTGTTGAGTGCATCTTTTATTTCGTCGGGATTAACATTAGCATCAATGCCTTCAATACGATCTGCATACCTTTAGCACTTTTAAGCTGATAAGTATAAAAATTTGTTTTATTTTTTTCGAAATCAGTAATAATTTTGCGGAAATCTTTTTCTTCGTATATTTGAATTTTCGTTTCATCAATTTTACCACGTTTTATTGGAATAACGTGAAATGCGTTCTCACTAACTGCCGAGACAAATTTTTTAATAAGGGCATTCCAATTTTTTTCTCTCAGGTATATTGGTGGTGGCTTGGAAGTTTTTTTTGATGAAACAGCATCTTGGTCGTTATTTGCTTGCAATATTGAAAAACGATTTTGACGGTTAACTGGTGCGGCGTCGTTATCCCTGGATATCTTGGGAACCGATGAAATTTTTGATGAATTTGGGCTTCGCCCGCGCTTTAAAATTGTGATATATCTGTCCATTCCGACTTGGACTTTGGGTTTTGGGCTACTCTTATTTTCAGTGACAACTTGGTTAAGTGATGACCCCGAGCCCGAGGCGGGTGATATCGCTGAGTTAAATGTGGAAGTACTAGGCAATATTGTCAACGATTCACTAGTTGGCATTGGGCAAAGCGAAGTTGATCGCTGACGAAACTGTGGTTTGCCGTTAGAAAAAGTCTATTATCAGATTTTTGATTTTTATTAAGAGCTTCAGAACTCACAGCAAGTCTATTATCAGATATTTTATTTTTATTGATATCATTATGAGCATCAAAACTCACAGTAAAATAGGCATTTCTGCCGTTAGAACTCACTTCACTATTTTTTTCCTTTGGGGTACTCATAAAGAGTATTCCTCAAGGGTACTTTGTATGTTTTTTTGTTTACGGTTCTTTTTTGATTTTGTTATTTCTATATATAAAAATATTAGCAAAGCAAAAAAAGCTTATTTATCAAATTTAATATGTACTACGAATATTTTTTTGTATGATTTTGTTGTTGTTGTTTGTATGTAAGAAAAATTCCGCTATTACGTCTGTTCACTATGAAGGTAGAACGAGAACATTGACAAAAAAAAATGTATTAGAACACACGAATCAGAAATATAATTAATTATCATTACATAGTATAAAACAAAGTCACTTTTTCTGTCCCTATATCCCCATGTATGCTTAAATCCTTAAAACTACGCAACGGATTTTGATGCGATTTTTTTAATAGATACAGTGATTGTAGAGGAAGGTTTATATGTACAATAACATCCATTAAATAGAGGGGAAATACTGTTATTTTTGAGGTTTCTAATGTGATGTCGTAAATAATTACATTTTTTCCGCTTAAATTGCAAACACAGGCTGAACCCTACGAGATTTATCCAAATAATGTGCAAAGTATTGTACACATTGAAAAGATCTACAGAAAACTCCGCTATGGTATATGTCTATCTCTTATGGATGTCGCACAATAACATTTTTAACCGACTTCAAAAAAGAAGGAGAAGGAAAATGTTCGTACACGCCTAACTCGGTAATTTTTAAACTGATTTCCGAAATTCTTTTTTTTTTGTTTGAAAGGGTTTGCCTGCCATTAGGTCCTTTAATATTTTTTTTTAATCGGCAGGGAAAATTTCATAACTCTGCTATTTGTGAACCGATTTTCAAAATTATTTTTTGGTTTGAAAGAATTTTGTTTTAAGTTAGAAAAATTTCGTTGGGATATTTTGAGCCCCCCTCCACCCTCCGAAAAAAAAACTTATTAATGATTACATAACTTCTCTATTTATGGACTGATTTCTAAAATTCTTTTCTTTTTGTTCCAATATTATTTTCATACTTGCGTTCGTTTTGTAATCTTTTGGATTGATTCTTAGTATTGGAGTCAGTTTTTTTGCCAGAATTATTTTGGCATTTACTTTTACGACAAATAATGGCTGAAATATATTGGTATTATTTCTCCTTTCTCCCTTGTGGTGTTGGTTAGAGTTGTTGCACAATCAGCCTTGCAAGAAAGGGAGTTAATATTATAACCATCTCACGGAATGGTTTATAATATGGGGTTATGGGAAGTGAGAAAAGATGTATAAAAGTTGAACACATACACACCTTGAAGAATTATAGTTTACCTGGGGGTTTACCAAATAAGAGGGGGGATAAAATTCGGTTTATATAAATGTTGATTTATTGTTTAATTCAATACGAGGTAAGTATTTTAAGTATTAAATTTAACAATTAATTTTAAGACTTTAGATATGTAAGTAGCTGAATTAAAACTGTTGGCAGTTTGACTGTTATAATATAACTAACTTTTCAAGATTTTCTTTAAGATGAACAACGTTACAACGGTTGGTAAGAACCGATTCAAGCAAAAAATCAAAAACTACATACATATGTATCTTCTAGCAAGTAAATTCAGGGTTTTCGCTCATCATAAATACACTTAAACAAATTTTCTTTTTAAATGTAAGATAATTAAATTTTTGTAAATAACTTTCATTTCATATTAAAAATTTAATTTTTAGGTAATAAATTAAAAATTATGCATGACTTTAATTATGTTTTATTTTTGAATTTGTATGTTCAACGTTAGATTGAACATGGCTCCGGCTTTAAATTAGATGATTATGGATTTCCATTGACACATAATACCTGAGCTAAAGAACGAATTGCTTCCACTATTATTTGAGTGTTTGTCGTGGTGGATATGGAAGATGGTTGATTTGGTTGCTCAATGGGAGGCTGCTTAATTGGTGTGTGCCTTGTTTGCTTCTTCCGTTTATGCAAATTTTTTGTTTCAATGCCTTGGTTTCGCTTAGATCGTTGAGCTCTTGGATGAAGTAAAGTATGATGATAACTATCGCACTTTTTGCACATGTCCATTGAGGTGCAACCCCTCAAATTGTGACTCCTTGCTAGGCAATTTATGCAGTAGTTATACCTGTAGACCACATCTTCTCTCTTTTTTACAGACATTCTTAGAAATTTTTGACAAAATTTTAACGCGTGCGATCTGCTACACAAAACGCACTTATACGATTCCCGTTCTCGGCGGTGTTTTTGGTTGTCGTGCGCTCTGAATGAACGAGTTTTGTCCAACCGGTGGTTAGTTCTATATTTTGGAGAGAAAAACATGAATTAGTTAAGGAGGATGAACAATTGAAATTATGATGGTATAGTTATAAGCAGCGTTGTGATTATTGTTTATTCAGTAAATGCGTTATTTCCTTGCTAGTTTCGAACAACGCTGTTTATAATGCAATACGAGATAAGTTGGTAAAGCATATAAATTAAAGGCTTAAATTATGCTATGAGTGAATTAATAGTAAGTTTTTTGAGACTCGTCATTGATTAAGAAGGGCAGATAGCATAACTTCACTATAGGTCGCGTTATGATACCTGTAGCAATGCGCACATCAGCAGTACGCACATTTTGATCTGATCCGAGATACGTTTTTTCTATTCTACCTAATCTCCACTCGTATGGCGGTTGCAAATCATCCATTACCACGACGAGATCACCTATCTGGATGTTTGGAATAGTGGTCTTCCATTTATACCGTTTGTGAAGAGACTTTAAGTATTCTTCTTTCCATGTAATGGCGAATTGATGGTGAATTACCTTTAGTTTTTCCCACCTATTGATAATAGACATACTTTGGTTAGATTGGGCGCGAGTTCAAAATACCTTCTATTCGAGTTAAGATTGTAGAGAATTCTTCGAATGTAAATTTTTGCGCTCCAGCTACTCGTTTTAAGTGGAATTTGAAGCTTTTTACAGCTGCCTCCCACAAGCCTCCCATATGGGGAGCGTGTGGTGGTATAAATTTCCACTCGAAACCATAAGTGAGATAGTTTTGAGATATATCTTGGGCTGCATTGCTGACAAAAGTGTTGAATTCTCGCTCGAGTACCCTACTGGCTCCTAGGAAATTTCGTCCGTTGTCAGTAACTAACCTTTGGGGTAGCCCTCGCCTCCCAACAAATCGCGAAAATGCTGCGTGAAAGGCTGCGGTTGATAAATCTGAGCACAGTTCCAAGTGTATTGATTTCGTACTGAAGCAAACAAAAACACAAACATACCCTTTGGTTGCGGGTGCCTTTTTTAGTAGAGATGATTTTATCTCAAAAGGACCTGCAAAATCAATTCCCGTGATTTGAAAGGGAAGGGACAAATTACACCTTTCTGGAGGTAATGGAGCCATTATTTGGGTACACGGCTGTCGCTTGTTTATAATACATGTTTTACAATTGCGAATTATTTTTTTTATTCTGGGTTTGAGTCTGAATATGTAAAATTCAGTTTGCGCCATGCGACATATTTGACTGCATTCTGCATGGTAAAGGAAGTTGTGCAGATGAGTAAGGTATAATTGGCAAAACCGTGAATTACCGGGCAAAATAATAGGGTAACGCTCGTCATAGGGAAGAGACGATTGCGTTAATCTCCCGTTTACTCGCATAATGAAATTTTTATCAAGAAATGGGTTAAGAGACTTTAAAGAGGTTTTATTAGGGATAGGCTGAGAGTTTAACAAATATTTATACTCTTCGGAATAAAACGATTTTTGAGCTAAATTAATGAGTTTATGTTTAACTTCCCTGAATTCCATATGTGTTAATTCCTTTTGGGCTACGTGCAGAGAGCTAGATCGGAGTTTTCGTAAACTTTTAGTGAAGAATCTGAAAACATAACATATAACGCGTAGAGCTTTGGAGTAAGATGGAAATCGATTAAGAATATCTTCTTCTTCAACTTCTAAATGCAGCGTGTGAATTTGTTGACTTTCTTTTGAGCTTTCAACAAATTTTAATGGATTGCTTTTTGGCCATTCAGTTGAAGGTTTAGTTAACCATGACGGGCCGTACCACCACTGAATGTTATTTGCGAGTTCTTTAGCTTTGCATCCACGAGTTCCAAGATCGGCTGGATTAGAATGAGTAGGAACGTGTCGCCATATTGCTTTAGGCACAAGGCGATGAATTTGTGCTATTCTATTTGCTACATAGGTTTCCCATGAGGATGGAGGCTTAGAAAGCCAACCTAGAACTATTGCAGAGTCAGTCCACAGGACTAGTTCTGTAGAATGGAAATTAAGTGAGTCTTGCACATATTTCATCAGGTTGGCTAGCAATACTGCTCCATTTAATTCTAAACGTGGAAGGCATACGGTTTGAATCGGAGCAACTTTGCTTTTTGCCATCAACAAATTGAAGAATGTTGCTTGCTTGGGTGGTTGTTTGGCATCTAATATAGACTGTGGCGCAATAGGCTGTTTTTGAGGCATCACAAAATCCGTGAATTTGTAGCGAATCTGAAGGCGTGTATTGAAGCCATCTAGAAATAGTTATGGTTTCTATTTGCGAAAGATCAGTTACGATATCATTCCATTTTCTTTTTAATTCTACAGAGATTTCATCATCCCAGTCTAAACCTTCTAGCCACAACTGTTGCATGAGAATTTTCGCTTTTATTACTACCGGTGCTAGCCATCCGGCAGGATCAAATAGCTTTGCAACAGATGATAGTATTTGTCGTTTCGTTACTTGAGTGGGCTGTTCGAATGATGAAAAACTATATGAAAACGTGTCTGAGAGGGTGTTCCACTTAATACCAAGAGTCTTTGTGGTACTCGATTCTTGAAACCGAAGAAATTCTGAGTCATATAAATCTTCCTTTGGTAAATGTGAAAGTAACTGTGGTTCATTTGCAGTTATTTTCTTCAGAGACATTCCCGCGGACTTCAGCGCCTCGATGAGCTGAGTTTGTGCAGATAGGGTGTCTTTTATTGAGTAGCCTCCTGAGAGGATGTCATCTACATAGGCCTCTGACCGAAGAATTGAGGAAGATTTTGGGAATTGGGACTCAGAATCAGATGCCAGCTGCATAAGGGTACGTATCGCGAGATACGGTGCACAATTAACCCCAAAGGTTACAGTTTTAAGCTGGTAATCTTTGATTGGTCCGTGAATTTCATTTTGAAACAATATTTTTTGGAACTTTCTATCGTCAGGGTGTACTAGTATTTGACGATACATTTTTTCAATATCGCCACTAAATACATACTGGTACTTCCTCCAGTTGAGAATTATGGTAATTAGGTCATTTTGGAGGGTAGGGCCTGTGTAAAGAATGTCGTTTAATGAAAACTTTGATTGTGTTTTTCTAGAAGCATTAAATACTACTCTGAGTTTAGTGGTCTTATGGTCTGGGCGTACTACCGCGTGATGAGGTAGGTAAAAAGACTCGTACTTTCCCTGGGATACAATTTCTTGGGAAGCGGTTTCTTCCATGTGATCTAATGTCAAGTATTCTTGAAGAACTGATTTATATTGGGATTGTAGTGCGGTATCTTTTGTTAATGTTTTTTCTAGTCGGGTATATTGGGCTAAAGCAACAAACCGCGATGAGCCAAGAAATACTTTTTCGGGATATTCTTCTTTAAATGGTAATCGAACCATATATCTGCCGCTTTCTTGCCGTTTTGTAGTCTTGACATAGTAATTTTCGCAAAAGTCATTTTCCTGTGATGTGGGACGAGTTGATGGAATTTCTTCTTCTTCCCAAAATCTTTTTAAAAGCGAGCTTAAGTCCGAATTTTCGGAGTTAGTAATTGTGGTAGTAAGGGATTGTACAGTTTGGGTTCTCATTGGACCACTTAGTACCCATCCGAATATTGTGTTATAGGCAGAGGTACTACCACCAATGTTTTTTACAATGCCTTCAATGTTAATAAACTGCTCAAAATCATTGCCTAGAATAAGGTCTATCTGAGATGACTTATTAAATGTTGGGTCCGCTAAATCTAATTGTTCGAGTTCTTTTAAATAAGGAACTTCAAAGGAACATGCCAGGATATGTTTCGTTACCTTTGGTAAGACTATGGCCTTTATTGGTATGCATGTTTTTATTTTCTTGGCATATAACATGAACTCGCATTCTTTCGTTGCAATCTGTTTTTGACTACCTATTCCAATGATTTCGAAATTGGATTTGGTGTACGGAAGCTGAAGGCGATTTCTTATTCGTTCTGCTAAGAAAGTTCTTTGGGAGCCGGGGTCAATCAAAGCTCGTATAGTGAAGTATGTTCTATCTGCATGAGTGCAGTTCGTAATAGAACATTTTCATTGCTTGTAGAGCAGTTAGAGTGAATACGGCTTGAGGTACTTGGAATGAATGTTTGGGGGTTGTTTGGGGGCGGTAAATAATATCGTGACGTCGACTGAAATCGTGGGTGCCCTGGGTTTTCTGGCTGAAAAGTTTTCAATAAGTCAATTAATTGAGAACTACAGTCATAAAATTGTTCTGAGCACATATCGTATCTTTCTCTAATTTCTATTTTTATTTCTTCTGTGATACTAGGGTCTCCAGACAATACCACATCTTCATACGTCTCTTGCACTCTTGCCCATCTAGTTTCTAAGTCTTTCAACTTGACTTCAAGATATGTATCGGTCTGCCCTTCACATGAGGTTCCTTGAAATTTCTCACAAAATGAGATTAAATGGTCGCAATCAAAATAAAAATGTTCCTTTCTGGTTGAAGATCTTGCTTGACGTGGTGTAGAAGTCATATTTACTGAAGAGCTGGGCATTATTGATACAATATTAATTTATAACTCGAGTTCAAATTAGCTCTTTTAATGAATTTATTCAATTAAGATACTATGAGAGTTAATAAGAATTCTTATTAACCACGTTCTATTTACATTCAAAATATTAGGGGCTATGGGCAAGCACTAGAGGGATTTTAGTTTCAATTTGAATATAAAAAATTAAAATTACGGGACAACTTTCCTGATGAACGAGATCTTTGAATTAGTAAGTCATAAATTGTCTCAATAATGATTTAATTCAGAACTATTTTATAAGAGTGACAATATTTTTAAATATAAATTCCTGGTAATAGGGTTTTCTTTTTTATTTATTATATGTATTTATTATATTTTTATTGATTATTTTTAACTGGGGAGCTCATCTGATAATATGTACTTTAATTTATCAATTGATCACGCATACAGTTAAGTGGTTTTGTTTAATTTTGAAGAAATATTACTATTCCCACTTGAGAAATTTTCCAAATAAATAATTTTCAGTTTCTTAAAATGCCTATCTGGTAACACTTATTGAGAAACACTTTTGTTCCATAATCTTTAAATGATTGTTTAGCGTTTTCGTTAGTGACTTGATATTTCTCTTCGCCTTTTTCGTAATTTTGGCTAATTTTTTTTTGTGTAGGTATAAAGACGAAAAAATTTCTTAATTTATAAAACAAGTTAGGTATGCCTCAAACACAGCATTAAATGGCATCAACCGAATTATGGTTTTGTTTTCTTATTTTTGTGAAGTTTTCCCAATGGTAACTCTTTTTTGAACACAGAGCCCTCTGTTTCGTTTTTGTTATGTTGCTAAAATTCCAAGTATTATTTCGTTTCTATTTCTTATGTGGACTGTATTATTATTTTCATTTCATTTCTTTTTGTTTTTGTTTTGTTTTTTAATTACTTAATCTTCTTTGAAAAAGGGTGAGTATTCTCATTCTTCTCTTATTCTCATGGACAATATTGTACATACGAGTGTAGTTTCACAAGAATTTAAATGTAATTTTTTATTTATTTTTTGGAAATTACTTTTTTTTATACATGATGTATACATTCATATGTATGTATGTGTTATGTGACAACTTGGTCTTTTTATATTATTGATCTGTATCTATGGTTAGATGCAATTAGAATAGATTCTAAATTGAACGTAAGTCAATGGTTTTATGTATGTATGTGTGTCACATATGCATTGTGAAAAAATGTGTAGAGTATAAGTATGTATGCATGTATGTATGTATGTACATATGTATGTTGGAATTAGAAAGAGTGGCTGTATTTATGGATGTATGTATGTATGAATGTGTACATAGATATGTAATTATAAATGCATGTGGTATAATAATTAAATTTTGGTTGAACGAGTATAATTCAATAAACGTAATACTTTTTTCTTTTTGAATTGTTCTATTTTAAAATTTTTTGCTTACCAGATTTTTCTGTTTGATTGTACATATGTATGTAAGTATGTATATATGTAGGTACTGTATTTCTTTTACTTTCCTATGTAGGTAACTGTTCTTGTTTTTATTTATGTATAAACGTGTACATATGTATGTAATGTAGGTATACGGTATATATGTATGTACTATATGTACATATACATATATGTATGTATATATATACCCTTGTACATATGTTTAATACAATTTCTTTTCTTTTTAACGGCAATTAAACGGGTTTTTTATGGTTTTCGCCAACTGTACAATGCACATAAATACATACAATATGTATTTTTATTTTTTTACTTTTTAATTAAAAATGTAATATATGTTCATCCACTTTAATTTCTTTTGACAATTTTTTTTTTCTTTGAGTACTTTGTTTGTGTAGACACATACGTACATAAGTATGCAATTTAAGTTACTTCAACTACATATACATACATGCATATACATAAGTATGTATGTATGTAAAAATGTATAAGAATTTTTTGTGGTTTATTATAACCTTTTTTTTTTTGATCACTCACACTTTGTTTGAACACTTTGAGCTTTGCTTGCTAATCCTACACTGATGATTTATGGTGAATGTTTTTTCATTTTACCTCATTATGCTTAGTTTCCTCCTTTGTTTTAGTTTTTTATTTCTGTTTTTTAGAGAATTCTGTGGCTTTGAGATGATATTTATTAGGATGGTAAGTACTATTTGTTTGTTTTTTGTTCCTCAAGTGGACGACTTCGAATGGACCATGAAATAGTTTGGTATTATTTCTCCTTTCTCCCTTGTGGTTTTGGTTAGAGTTGTTGCATAATCAGCCTTGCAAGAAAGGGAGTTAATATTATAACCATCTCACGGAATGGTTTATAATATGGGGTTATGGGAAGTGAGAAAAGGGGGATAAAATTCGGTTTATATAAATGTTGATTTATTGTTTAATTCAATCCGAGGTAAGTATTTTAAGTATTAAATTTAACAATTAATTTTAAGACTTTAGATATGTAAGTAGCTGAATTAAAACTGTTGGCAGTTTGACTGTTATAATATAACTAACTTTTCAAGATTTTCTTTAAGATGAACAACGTTACAACGGTTGGTAAGAACCGATTCAAGCAAAAAATCAAAAACTACATACATATGTATCTTCTAGCAAGTAAATTCAGGGTTTTCGCTCATCATAAATACACTTAAACAAATTTTCTTTTTAAATGTAAGATAATAAAATTTTTGTAAATAACTTTCATTTCATATTAAAAATTTAATTTTTAGGTAATAAATTAAAAATTATGCATGACTTTAATTATGTATTATTTTTGAATTTGTATGTTCAACGTTAGATTGAACATGGCGCCGGCTTTAAATTAGAAGATTATGGATTTCCATTGACACATAATACCTGAGCTAAAGAACGAATTGCTTCCACTATTATTTGAGTGTTTGTCGTGGTGGATATGGAAGATGGTTGATTTGGTTGCTCAATGGGAGGCTGCTGAATTGGTGTGTGCCTTGTTTGCTTCTTCCGTTTATGCAAATTTTTTGTTTCAATGCCTTGGTTTCGATTAGATCGTTGAGCTCTTGGATGAAGTAAAGTATGATGATAACTATCGCACTTTTTGCACATGTCCATTGAGGTGCAACCCCTCAAATTGTGACTCCTTGCTAGGCAATTTATGCAGTAGTTATACCTGTAGACCACATCTTCTCTCTTTTTTACAGACATTCTTAGAAATTTTTGACAAAATCTTACGCGTGCAATCTGCTACACAAAACGCACTTATACGATTCCCGTTCTCGGCGGTGTTTTTGGTTGTCGTGCGCTCTGAATGAACGAGTTTTGTCCAACCGGTGGTTAGTTCTATATTTTGGAGAGAAAAACATGAATTAGTTAAGGAGGATGAACAATTGAAATTATGATGGTATAGTTATAAGCAGCGTTGTGATTATTGTTTATTCAGTAAATGCGTTATTTCCTTGCTAGTTTCGAACAACGCTGTTTATAATGCAATACGAGATAAGTTGGTAAAGCATATAAATTAAAGGCTTAAATTATGCTATGAGTGAATTAAGAGTAAGTTTTTTGAGACTCGTCATTGATTAAGAAGGGCAGATAGCATAACTTCACTATAGGTCGCGTTATGATACCTGTAGCAATGCGCACATCAGCAGTACGCACATTTTGATCTGATCCGAGATACGTTTTTTCTATTCTATCTAATCTCCACTCGTATGGCGGTTGCAAATCATCCATTACCACGACGAGATCACCTATCTGGATGTTTGGAATAGTGGTCTTCCATTTATACCGTTTATGAAGAGACTTTAAGTATTCTTCTTTCCATGTAATGGCGAATTGAGGTGAATTACCTTTAGTTTTTCCCACCTATTGATAATAGACATACTTTGGTAATTTTGTTCAGGTAGACCCAATAATGGAGCTCCTCGTAGAAAGTGCCCGGGAGTTAAAGTGGTTATATCAGAAGGATCGTCCGATAATGCGGAGATTGGGCGCGAGTTTAAAATACCTTCTATTCGAGTTAAGATTGTAGAGAATTCTTCGAATGTAAATTTTTGCGCTCCAGCTACTCGTTTCAAGTGGAATTTGAAGCTTTTTACAGCTGCCTCCCACAAGCCTCCCATATGGGGAGCGTGTGGTGGTATAAATTTCCACTCGAAACCATAAGTGATATAGTTTTGAGATATATCTTGGGCTGCATTGCTGACAAAAGTGTTGAATTCTCGCTCGAGTACCCTACTGGCTCCTAGGAAATTTCGTCCGTTGTCAGTAACTACCCTTTGGGGTAGCCCTCGCCTCCCAACAAATCGCGAAAATGCTGCGTGAAAGGCTGCGGTTGATAAATCTGAGCACAGTTCCAAGTGTATTGATTTCGTACTGAAGCAAACAAAAACACAAACATACCCTTTGGTTGCGGGTGCCTTTTTTAGTAGAGATGATTTTATCTCAAAAGGACCTGCAAAATCAATTCCCGTGATTTGAAAGGGAAGGGACAAATTACACCTTTCTGGAGGTAATGGAGCCATTATTTGGGTACACGGCTGTCGCTTGTTTATAATACATGTTTTACAATTGCGAATTATTTTTTTTATTCTGGGTTTGAGTCTGAATATGTAAAATTCAGTTTGCGCCATGCGACATATTTGACTGCATTCTGCATGATAAAGGAAGTTGTGCAGATAAGTAAGGTATAATTGGCAAAACCGTGAATTACCGGGCAAAATAATAGGGTAACGCTCGTCATAGGGAAGAGACGATTGCGTTAATCTCCCGTTTACTCGCATAATGAAATTTTTATCAAGAAATGGGTTAAGAGACTTTAAAGAGGTTTTATTAGGGATAGGCTGAGAGTTTAACAAATATTTATACTCTTCGGAATAAAACGATTTTTGAGCTAAATTAATGAGTTTATGTTTGACTTCCCTGAATTCCATATGTGTTAATTCCTTTTGGGCTACGTGCAGAGAGCTAGATCGGAGTTTTCGTAAACTTTTAGTGAAGAATCTGAAAACATAACATATAACGCGTAGAGCTTTGGAGTAAGATGGAAATCGATTAAGAATATCTTCTTCTTCAACTTCTAAATGCAGCGTGTGAATTTGTTGACTTTCTTTTGAGCTTTCAACAAATTTTAATGGATTGCTTTTTGGCCATTCAGTTGAAGGTTTAGTTAACCATGACGGGCCGTACCACCACTGAATGTTATTTGCGAGTTCTTTAGCTTTGCATCCACGAGTTCCAAGATCGGCTGGATTAGAATGAGTAGGAACGTGTCGCCATATTGCTTTAGGCACAAGGCGATGAATTTGTGCTATTCTATTTGCTACATAGGTTTCCCATGAGGATGGAGGCTTAGAAAGCCAACCTAGAACTATTGCAGAGTCAGTCCACAGGACTAGTTCTGTAGAATGGAAATTAAGTGAGTCTTGCACATATTTCATCAGGTTGGCTAGCAATACTGCTCCATTTAATTCTAAACGTGGAAGGCATACGGTTTGAATCGGAGCAACTTTGCTTTTTGCCATCAACAAATTGAAGAATGTTGCTTGCTTGGGTGGTTGTTTGGCATCTAATATAGACTGTGGCGCAATAGGCTGTTTTTGAGGCATCACAAAATCCGTGAATTTGTAGCGAATCTGAAGGCGTGTATTGAAGCCATCTAGAAATAGTTATGGTTTCTATTTGCGAAAGATCAGTTACGATATCATTCCATTTTCTTTTTAATTCTACAGAGATTTCATCATCCCAGTCTAAACCTTCTAGCCACAACTGTTGCATGAGAATTTTCGCTTTTATTACTACCGGTGCTAGCCATCCGGCAGGATCAAATAGCTTTGCAACAGATGATAGTATTTGTCGTTTCGTTACTTGAGTGGGCTGTTCGAATGATGAAAAACTATATGAAAACGTGTCTGAGAGGGTGTTCCACTTAATACCAAGAGTCTTTGTGGTACTCGATTCTTGAAACCGAAGAAATTCTGAGTCATATAAATCTTCCTTTGGTAAATGTGAAAGTAACTGTGGTTCATTTGCAGTTATTTTCTTCAGAGACATTCCCGCGGACTTCAGCGCCTCGATGAGCTGAGTTTGTGCAGATAGGGTGTCTTTTATTGAGTAGCCTCCTGAGAGGATGTCATCTACATAGGCCTCTGACCGAAGAATTGAGGAAGATTTTGGGAATTGGGACTCAGAATCAGATGCCAGCTGCATAAGGGTACGTATCGCGAGATACGGTGCACAATTAACCCCAAAGGTTACAGTTTTAAGCTGGTAATCTTTGATTGGTCCGTGAATTTCATTTTGAAACAATATTTTTTGGAACTTTCTATCGTCAGGGTGTACTAGTATTTGACGATACATTTTTTCAATATCGCCACTAAATACATACTGGTACTTCCTCCAGTTGAGAATTATGGTAATTAGGTCATTTTGGAGGGTAGGGCCTGTGTAAAGAATGTCGTTTAATGAAAACTTTGATTGTGTTTTTCTAGAAGCATTAAATACTACTCTGAGTTTAGTGGTCTTATGGTCTGGGCGTACTACTGCGTGATGAGGTAGGTAAAAAGACTCGTACTTTCCCTGGGATACAATTTCTTGGGAAGCGGCTTCTTCCATGTGATCTAATGTCAAGTATTCTTGAAGAACTGATTTATATTGGGATTGTAGTGCGGTATCTTTTGTTAATGTTTTTTCTAGTCGGGTATATTGGGCTAAAGCAACAAACCGCGATGAGCCAAGAAATACTTTTTCGGGATATTCTTCTTTAAATGGTAATCGAACCATATATCTGCCGCTTTTTTGCCGTTTTGTAGTCTTGACATAGTAATTTTCGCAAAAGTCATTTTCCTGTGATGTGGGACGAGTTGATGGAATTTCTTCTTCTTCCCAAAATCTTTTTAAAAGCGAGCTTAAGTCCGAATTTTCGGAGTTAGTAATTGTGGTAATAAGGGATTGTACAGTTTGGGTTCTCATTGGACCACTTAGTACCCATCCGAATATTGTGTTATAGGCAGAGGTACTACCACCAATGTTTTTTACAATGCCTTCAATGTTAATAAACTGCTCAAAATCATTGCCTAGAATAAGGTCTATCTGAGATGACTTATTAAATGTTGGGTCCGCTAAATCTAATTGTTCGAGTTCTTTTAAATAATGAACTTCAAAGGAACATGCTGGGATATGTTTCGTTACCTTTGGTAAGACTATGGCCTTTATTGGTATGCATGTTTTTATTTTCTTGGCATATAACATGAACTCGCATTCTTTCGTTGCAATCTGTTTTTGACCACCTATACCAATGATTTCGAAATTGGATTTGGTGTACGGAAGCTGAAGGCGATTTCTTATTCGTTCTGCTAAGAAAGTTCTTTGGGAGCCGGGGTCAATCAAAGCTCGTATAGTGAAGTATGTTCTATCTGCATGAGTGCAGTTCGTAATAGAACATTTTCATTGCTTGTAGAGCAGTTAGAGTGAATACGGCTTGAGGTACTTGGAATGAATGTTTGGGGGTTGTTTGGGGGCGGTAAATAATATCGTGACGTCGACTGAAATCGTGGGTGCCCTGGGTTTTCTGGCTGAAAAGTTTTCAATAAGTCAATTAATTGAGAACTACAGTCATAAAATTGTTCTGAGCACATATCGTATCTTTCTCTAATTTCTATTTTTATTTCTTCTGTGATACTAGGGTCTCCAGACAATACCACATCTTCATACGTCTCTTGCACTCTTGCCCATCTAGTTTCTAAGTCTTTCAACTTGACTTCAAGATATGTATCGGTCTGCCCTTCACATGAGGTTCCTTGAAATTTCTCACAAAATGAGATTAAATGGTCGCAATCAAAATAAAAAGGTTCCTTTCTGGTTGAATATCTTGCTTGACGTGGTGTAGAAGTCATATTTACTGAAGAGCTGGGCATTATTGATACAATATTAATTTATAACTCGAGTTCAAATTAGCTCTTTTAATGAATTTATTCAATTAAGATACTATGAGAGTTAATAAGAATTCTTATTAACCACGTTCTATTTACATTCAAAATATTAGGGGCTATGGGCAAGCACTAGAGGGATTTTAGTTTCAATTTGAATATAAAAAATGAAAATTACGGGACAACTTTCCTGATGAACGAGATCTTTGAATTAGTAAGTCATAAATTGTCTCAATAATGATTTAATTCAGAACTATTTTATAAGAGTGACAATATTTTTAAATATAAATTCCTGGTAATAGGGTTTTCTTTTTTATTTATTAAATGTATTTATTATATTTTTATTGATTATTTTTAACTGGGGAGCTCATCTGATAATATGTACTTTAATTTATCAATTGATCACGCATACAGTTAAGTGGTTTTGTTTAATTTTGAAGAAATATTACTATTCCCACTTGAGAAATTTTCCAAATAAATAATTTTCAGTTTCTTAAAATGCCTATCTGGTAACACTTATTGAGAAACACTTTTGTTCCATAATCTTTAAATGATTGTTTAGCGTTTTCGTTAGTGACTTGATATTTCTCTTCGCCTTTTTCGTAATTTTGGCTAATTTTTTTTTTGTGTAGGTATAAAGACGAAAAAATTTCTTAATTTATAAAACAAGTTAGGTATGCCTAAAACACAGCATTAAATGGCATCAACCGAATTATGATTTTGTTTTCTTATTTTTGTGAAGTTTTCCCAATGGTAACTCTTTTTTGAACACAGAGCCTCTGTTTCGTTTTTGTTATGTTGCTAAAATTCCAAGTATTATTTCGTTTCTATTTCTTATGTGGACTGTATTATTATTGTCATTTCATTTCTTTTTGTTTTTGTTTTGTTTTTTAATTCCTTAATCTTCTTTGAAAAAGGGTGAGTATTCTCATTCTTCTCTTATTCTCATGGACAATATTGTACATACGAGTGTAGTTTCACAAGAATTTAAATGTAATTTTTTATTTATTTTTTGGAAATTACTTTTTTTTATACATGATGTATACATTCATATGTATGTATGTATGTATGTGTTATGTGACAACTTGGTCTTTTTATATTATTGACCTGTATCTATGGTTAGATGCAATTAGAATAGATTCTAAATTGAACGTAAGTCAATGGTTTTATGTATGTATGTGTGTCACATATGCATTGTGAAAACATGTGTAGAGTATAAGTATGTATGCATGTATGTATGTATGTATGTATGTATGTTGGAATTAGAAAGAGTGGCTGTATTTATGGATGTATGTATTTATGAATGTGTACATAGATATGTAATTATAAATGCATGTGGTATAATAATTAAATTTTGGTTGAACGAGTATAATTCAACAAACGTAATACTTTTTTCTTTTTGAATTGTTTTATTTTAAAATTTTTTGCTTACCAGATTTTTCTGTTTGATTGTACATATGTATGTAAGTATGTATATAGGTACTGTATTTCTTTTACTTTCCTATGTAGGTAACTGTTCTTGTTTTTATTTATGTATAAACGTGTACATATCAGAGACCTGCAACGGGTGATTGGTAAAATAATCATACGTAATCAATATCCTAAAAACATGCTATTTTTTTAAAAAATCAAACTTGTTCAAACACGTATATTCATTGCTAAGTTTTAATCGCTCAAGTGAGTGGAGTATTGTTGGGTGTGAATTATAATCATGCGTAGCATCATACCAATCAGTTCGGACGATTGGTATTTGGTTCGACAATGAGTGTTTTGAACAAGAATATAATGCGAAAGAAAAAAATTTTCATTTTAAATCAGCATCAAGTAGTTGATGCAGAGTAAAAGCGAAAATGAAAAAAATCATTGTGTATGAATGTGGTTTGTTATTATAACGCAAACTGCGTCATAATAACAAACCAATTTTTAAGTATGTATGTGTTTGTGTAGTTAAGTTGGGTGTTTTATATCAGGGATGGTAAAATTAAAGAAACTGTCTAATAGAGCTACTCGCTACGAACTTTTTGAAAAATATTAGAGACAAAAATGTTATATAAATTTCTGAGATTAATTGTTAAAAAAATGCATTTTAAAACAAAATTTGAGGAGGATTTTCAATACAAAAACTAATTTTTGTTAATTAACTTAACAGAATTTATGTTTGTAATATTGAGCCCTATTTTCGACTTAATCGTAAGCGACAAAAACTAAAGTTTTGGGAGAATGTTTTTTTAATATTGAAAAATATGTTTTTGTACGTAAATTATCGTTAACGATAATATGTATGTATTTTAAAAGTTTTGAACAGGCAATTTACTACCCAAAATTTATGTTAAAAATTTTAACAACCTTGTTTATAAAATATATGGACTTACATATTAATAAAGGTCTTTCGACAACTATCGTAAAGAAAGTTGTTAAATCAGCTCTAAATAAGCATCAAATATTTTTTGAAAACAAGAAGGTTAAACTTCAAGAGGTATATAACAGGTTAAATGAGTTCCCCTTATGTAAGTTCTTCTGAAGGTTTTCCTCCATATTCATAAAAAAAAATTTTAGGTTTATTACAGGTTTATTTGACAAATTTCCCTAAGAATTACGTCAAATAAGCGCTTCATAAACCTAAAATATTTTTTTTGAATATGCCAGTGAGTTGTTAATACTTAATAAAATTTTGCACCTTTTTTTATAATTGGAACAAATACAAGCCTCCAATTTTCCATCCCTGTTTGACACGTTTATGTGTGTGTGTTTTAAAATAAATTGAACGAGCTTTACTACTTTGATTTTATTCAACGTCATCGCTTCTTCACGTAGAAGTTTGAATAAAACCAGTTCGAACACTCCACTTACAATTATTCAAACGATGCGTTCGTTTGTACGATGCTGATTAAATTCAACATTGAGTTTTGTTGCATGATTAAATGTGAATAAAACATTTCTGGTATGGTGAGTGAATTGATTTAAACATGTTCGATCGCTACACTCACAATCACTCCAATGAACAGATATTACTACGACGCTGATTTTATTGAACGTTGAATGTTTTGTACGTGATTAAATGTGAGTAAAAATTTTTATGTATGAGTAAATCATCAAAAAACATGAAATTTGCAGGTCTCTGGTACATATGTATGTAATGTAGGTATACGGTATATATGTACTATATGTACATATACATATATTTTTTTTTTTTTAATACATGATTTTTATTTATTGTTTCTTCATATATGAACTAACAATAAGTATTCAAATCTTAAATATAAAAATATAATTAGGCCCGACCAGTGTCGGACATAAGCTTAGTAGTAGTTATATATAATACATAAGTATTGATAATCAAAAGGAAAAAATATAAAAAATAAAAGAATTTTCAGGAAGTCCCATCTGGAGTGCTGTGAATAAGAGCCATTGTATCCCTCTTTTTTAGGCGGATGTGTCCAGTAAAGTTCAAAATATTACGGGCAAGCGGATTAGGATGTGACTCGAGTTTTGTTAAATATTTGACGGCGTTTTTTGCAATTTCTTCAGTCACTAGTGGCATATTTAAGTCACGATGTATATATTAATTTTTTATATACCATGGAGCCGATGTTATTAACCGTAAAATTTTGTTTTGCCTTCGTTGGATTCTCTCGACATTAGAAGCTGAAGCAGTACCCCATAGCTGAATTCCGTAGCACCATATAGGTTTTAGGAGCGACTTGTATATTAAAAGTTTACAATCTAGGGTGAGGGTTGAATTTCTACCAACCAGCCAATGTATCTGAGTTAGTTTAAGTTTCATTTGCGTTAGCTTAGACTGTGGTATTTCCATGTGAGCCTTCGATCAAGATGTATACCAAGGTATTTCACATGTAAGTTTTGAGGAACAATTTGATTATTGATTGTAATGGCGAAACAAGTATCTTTTCTTAAGGTAAATGTTACCTGAGCACACTTATGTTCGTTTACCTTTATTCTCCATATGTTTAACCATAGTTCTAGCTAAGTAATATGTTGCTGAAGATATCGGGAAATGTTGATGTGTGAATATTACTGAGATTATTTCAAGCGTACTCATAAAGTTTCCTTCCACAACAGTGAACTTCCGGGCAATAATGTAACTTTCCAGCAGATTTAGAATGTTTATTGGTAGGTAAGTCTTTTATTTTAAAATTAGGCCTTCATGCCACACTTTATCAAAGCCTGAGAAACGTCAATGAACAGCGCAGAGCAATACTTTTTTTCTTCAAAAGTTTTTCTTATAAATTGAACCAATCTATGAGTTTGTTCAATGGTGCTATGCTGACTTCTAAATCTAAATTGATGATCCGGTATGCACTCATTATCAGTTAGAATTGGGAACAATTTTGTCATGAGTAACTTTTCAAAGAGCTTTGACATTGTTGACAGTAAACTTATTGGCCTATATGACTCAGCTTTGGTAAGATCTTTGCCCGTCCTTGGAAACATTTTAACCTTGGCAAGCTTCCAGCTGTTTGGATAATACTCCAGTCGTAAAATGGCATTAAAAATGAATAACAGGATTCTAGTAGCTATACGAGGCAACTTCATCAACATATGGTTACTAATTCTATCAATACCCGGAGCTTTTTTCGGGTTGAGTTTTGCAATTATTTTTTGTACATCACGCGTCTTCAATTTTATTGGTTGAGGGGGTAGCGCAACTATCAACAGCACCAGAACATGTGTTTGGGGTGAATACGGATTTTAAATGTTCACCAAATATTTTACCTTTTTCAGTATCGCTTCTTGTCCAACCTCCTGTAGATGTGCGCATAGGTAGTTTAAACTCAACTGGTACTTTAAGCTTTCTAGCAGCACGCCACAAGGAGTAATTAGATGCTGGTGTGACATCAAGACCTTCCAAATAATTTTTAAGAGATGCAGTTTTTTCAAATGCAAGCATTTCTTGGAGTCGTTTAGTACACTCTTTAAATCTGATTTTAAGTTGGGGTGATCTGTGCTGTTGCCATTCTCTTCTAGCTCTTCTTTTTTCACTTACGAGACGTTCAATATCCGTAGAATAAATTTTATTTAACCTAATCTGCGGATGGGCAGTAGTGGCATGTTCAGCAGCCTGTTTAATATTTTCATTAAGGATGGCAATGTTATATTCAATAACATCAGATGTTCTTAGCGTAATATTTTCCGTGCAATAACTACTAAGATATTTTTTAAATCGCAACCAATTAACACGATTTATCAAATTTGCATATGGGTGAGGTAAATCACTTCCTAATGGGCTACAAATTGTAACGATCGTGGGAGAGTGATCGGACGAGAGATCTAGAGAAGCTTCAATTTGAATTAAATCCCTAGAGATATTTTTCATAACGCCAAAATCTATTACATCCGGAATTTTACGTATGTCAGTAGGCCAATAAGCGGGCTCCCCACTCGAAATGACATCCAAGCCCACTTTGGAAATTGTATTGAACAACGCTCGACCTCTGGGTGTAATAAGACGCGAACCCCAGAACGTGTGTTTAGCATTATAGTCGCCAGCTTCTACGAAACAAGGGCCCAGAGATTTGTAAAAATCCTCGTATTGATCCTCAGTAATTGCGAATCTAGGAGGAGAGTAAATTGATGATATGACAAAATTAGTGCAAAAATTTTCGACACAAATATTCGTTGCTTGTAAATGTTCTTCACAAATGTTGTCAATAAAATAATGCTTGAGTCTTGACTTTATTAAAATTGCTGATCCACCGCATGCTCTTCCTCTCGGGTCCTTTGAATCATATAAGCTGTAGCCATAAATTTTAAAAAGGCTTCTCGAAGTCAAATGAGTCTCAGAGACCAACATTATGTCAATATTTTTTTCCGTGAGGAAGTGCTCAACTTAATTTTTATGTTAGCGAATGCCGTTTGCGTTCCAGAAACATATTTTTAACGTGTTCATGGTTTGTTAACTAAAGCTTGAAGCAATGTATTCTGCATTCGCAGCATTTCTTGCATCATGCTAGTCATATTTGTTGTAAAATTATTTATAGTTTGCACCAGATTATCAATAGTAGCTTCAAGGCGATTGAAATTAAAGTTCGAGTTTGTATTTGTTGAATTATTTGGTGGTGAAACATGTGTATGTGTATGAATAGAATTTGTCTTAGCAGCATCAGCATACGATACACGGGAACTAACTGGTTGGCGCACTTGCGCAATAGTGGCTGATAAAGCGTTTGCTGATTGGGTTGGGGCCAATTTAGGTGTTTGCCTTATAGTCTGTTTGACGAAAGAGTACACAGGACAACCTCTGTAGTTAGCGATGTAATTACCTCCACAATTACTACATTTTTTGTCACTTTGATCTTTTGGTTTATTGCAAATAGCAGTGCCGTGTAATTCTCCGCACACAACACAAACAGTAGGTAATTTGCAGTAAGTTTTAGTATGTCCATATTCTTGACAATTATGGCACTCTACGGGTCCTGAACGCTTGTGTGGTTCTTCAACGGTTATTTTTCGATACAAGAGATATCTTAAATTATATATTGGATGGGTCTCATTTTTTTTCAATTTTATATCATTTTGCTCAAGTTCAACGTGAAATAGAGGTTGAGGGATCTTTTCCCTATTTATTATGTTAGATACATTTTTTACTTTAAAACCCTGGAGGACGAGAGCCTCTTTTACTTCTTCAGGAGCAACATAGGAATCTATGCCCTTCAACACAATCTGCATACCTTTAGCACTCTTGAGCTGATATGTGTAGAAATTTGCTTTACTTTTTTCAAATTCAGAAACCATTTTTCGAAAATCTTTTTCTTCATAAATTTGAATTTTCGTTTCATCAATATTACCACGTTTTATTGGAACAATGTGAAATTTATTCTCACCAATGAACGAAATTAATTTTTTAATAAGAGCGTTTGAGTTTTTTTCTCTTAAATAGATTGGTGGCGGCTTGGAGGTTTTGTTCGCAGATTCAGCGGGTTTGTCATTGTCATCTTGCAATATTTTAAAACGGTTTTGCCGATTAGTAGAGGATGCGCTGTTATCCCTAGACATCTTTGGAGCAGATGCAATTTTAGTAGAATTTGGGCTTCGCCCGCGCTTTAAAATTGTAATGTATCTGTCCATTCCGACTTGGACCTTGGGTTTTGGGCTACTCTTATTTTCAGTGACAACTTGGTTAAGTGATGACCCCGAGCCCGAGGCGGGTGATATCGCTGAGTTAAATGTGGAAGTACTAGGCAATATTGTCAACGATTCACTAGTTGGCATTGGACAAAGCGAAGTTGATCGCTGACGAAACTGTGGTTTTGCCGTTAGAAAAAGTCTATTATCAGATTTTTGATTTTTATTAAGAGCTTCAGAACTCACAGCAAGTCTATTATCAGATATTTTATTTTTATTGTTATCATTATGAGCATCAAAACTCACAGTAAAATAGGCATTTCTGCCGTTAGAACTCACTTCACTATTTTTTTCCTTTGGGGTACTCATATAGAGTATTCCTCAAGGGTACTTTGTATGTTTTTTTGTTTACGGTTTTTTTTTGTTTTTGTTATTTCTATATGTAAAAATATTAGCAAAGCAAAAAAAATGCTTATTTATCAAAGTTAATATGTACTACGAATATTTTTTGTATAATTTTTTTTTTATTTATTTTGTATGTAAGAAAAATTCCGCTTTTACGTCTGTTCACTATGAAGGTACAACAAGATATTTGACTACTTCCCAAGGGGATTGTTAGTTTCCAAAGCTGTCGAAATAGTAGTTTTCATTATTGTTTTTATATGTAGTATGCTGCTACCCAATGTGTACCAGGTCCTGTTGATACATCTAAGTTGATTATTCCACATTCAACTTTAGTTTTTATACCCTTTACCAACAAAAATGGTAAAAGGGTATATATAGGTTTGTCATTCCGTTTGTAATTTCTATAATATCAATAAGCGATCCATAAAATATATATATTCTGGATCCTTATGCATAGGGAAGACGAATAAGCGATGTCCGTCTGTCCGTCTGTCTGTACGTGAAATCGGTTTTCCGAAGCTCCCAGAAGAGCTAGAGACTTCGTTCTTGGACTGGTGTGTCAGAAATTAGATTGGTATTGAAATTCAGCAAAATCGCGCAGACGATTGCAGAGCTGGAAAACTTAAACTTCATTTTGCCATATAAAAGTAACTCCCGAAAACAAATTTTTATTTTTTTTAATAAATGTACATATTTTACACTTCAGTACGACTGAAATTGGAATTTTAAATAAAAAAAAATACAAAAAAATTAAAAAGACGTTTCCAGGGTTGGAAAACTTTAACTTTTTGTATTATGTAAAATTAACTATGTCTAAAACTATATTAGTATTTTCTCGAGAACCGTAAGAGCTAGAGACCTGAAATTTGGACACAGTATGTAGACCTTTGGCCGCTACAACAACAAATACATGATAATTAGAAATTAAAGGGTGTTCCAAAACGAGCAACGAAAAATTTTAAAATCCCATATAGTGTATATACAATTGTACACCTAAAATTTGTAAGGTTAGTGTATTTTTATACAGACTACAAAATTTAAAAAAATTTAAATTAAAGGGTGTTAATGCAATTTTGACTATGTAATTTTGACAATTTGCTGTATCTTGGAAACCGTAACAGCAAAACTCTTGAAATTTTCAAAAACGGTAAAACTGAAAAAATAAAAAATTATAAAATCGCCAAACCGAAAAAAATCGCCAAAAACAAGAAAAAATCGCCAAAACGAAAAAAAGCACCAAATTAAAAAAAATTCTAAGACTAAAATAAATCGCAAAAAATAACGGAAAAATTGATAAAATGACAACAAAAATCGCCAAAATGAAAGAAAATCGCCAAAATGAAAATCGCCATAATGAAAAAAATCACCAAAACGAAAAAAACCCTAAAAAACAGAAAAAAATCGCCAAAATGAAAAAAAAATCGCCAAAATGAAAAAACCCCAAAAACAGAAAAAATCGCCAAAATGAAAAAAAGCCAAAAACAGAAAAAAAATCGCCAAAACGAAAAAAAGCACCAAATTAAAAAAAAATTTATAAAACTAAAATAAATCGCAAAAACACAGAAAAATTGCTAAAATGAAAAAAAAATCGCCAAAACGAAAAAAAACCTAAAAAACAGAAAAAAATCGCCAAAATGAAAAAAAATCGCCACAAAAAGAAAAAACCTAAAAAACAGAAAAAAATCGCCAAAATGAAAAAAATCACCAAAACGAAAAATACCCTAAAAACAGAAAAAATCGCCAAAAAGAAAAAAATCGCCAAAAAAAGAAAAACCCTAAATAATAGAAAAAAAATCGCCAAAACGAAAAAAAGCACCAAATTAAAAAAAATTTCTAAGACTAAAATAAATCGCAAAAAAACGGAAAAATTGCTAATATGAAAACAAAAATCGCCAAAATGAAAAAAAATCGCCAAAATGAAAGCCTCCAATTTTCCATCCCTGTTTGACACGTTTATGTGTGTGTGTTTTAAAATAAATTGAACGAACTTTACTACTTTGATTTTATTCAACGTCATCGCTTCTTCACGTAGAAGTTTGAATAAAACCAGTTCGAACACTCCACTTACAATTATTCAAACGATGCGTTCGTTTGTACGATGCTGATTAAATTCAACATTGAGTTTTGTTGCATGATTAAATGTGAATAAAACATTTCTGGTATGGTGAGTGAATTGATTTAAACATGTTCGATCGCTACACTCACAATCACTCCAATGAACAGATATTACTACGACGCTGATTTTATTGAACGTTGAATGTTTTGTACGTGATTAAATGTGAGTAAAAATTTTTATGTATGAGTAAATCATCAAAAAACATGAAATTTGCAGGTCTCTGGTACATATGTATGTAATGTAGGTATACGGTATATATGTACTATATGTACATATACATATATTTTTTTTTTTTTAATACATGATTTTTATTTATTGTTTCTTCATATATGAACTAACAATAAGTATTCAAATCTTAAATATAAAAATATAATTAGGCCCGACCAGTGTCGGACATAAGCTTAGTAGTAGTTATATATAATACATAAGTATTGATAATCAAAAGGAAAAAATATAAAAAATAAAAGAATTTTCAGGAAGTCCCATCTGGAGTGCTGTGAATAAGAGCCATTGTATCCCTCTTTTTTAGGCGGATGTGTCCAGTAAAGTTCAAAATATTACGGGCAAGCGGATTAGGATGTGACTCGAGTTTTGTTAAATATTTGACGGCGTTTTTTGCAATTTCTTCAGTCACTAGTGGCATATTTAAGTCACGATGTATATATTAATTTTTTATATACCATGGAGCCGATGTTATTAACCGTAAAATTTTGTTTTGCCTTCGTTGGATTCTCTCGACATTAGAAGCTGAAGCAGTACCCCATAGCTGAATTCCGTAGCACCATATAGGTTTTAGGAGCGACTTGTATATTAAAAGTTTACAATCTAGGGTGAGGGTTGAATTTCTACCAACCAGCCAATGTATCTGAGTTAGTTTAAGTTTCATTTGCGTTAGCTTAGACTGTGGTATTTCCATGTGAGCCTTCGATCAAGATGTATACCAAGGTATTTCACATGTAAGTTTTGAGGAACAATTTGATTATTGATTGTAATGGCGGAACAAGTATCTTTTCTTAAGGTAAATGTTACCTGAGCACACTTATGTTCGTTTACCTTTATTCTCCATATGTTTAACCATAGTTCTAGCTAAGTAATATGTTGCTGAAGATATCGGGAAATGTTGATGTGTGAATATTACTGAGATTATTTCAAGCGTACTCATAAAGTTTCCTTCCACAACAGTGAACTTCCGGGCAATAATGTAACTTTCCAGCAGATTTAGAATGTTTATTGGTAGGTAAGTCTTTTATTTTAAAATTAGGCCTTCATGCCACACTTTATCAAAGCCTGAGAAACGTCAATGAACAGCGCAGAGCAATACTTTTTTTCTTCAAAAGTTTTTCTTATAAATTGAACCAATCTATGAGTTTGTTCAATGGTGCTATGCTGACTTCTAAATCTAAATTGATGATCCGGTATGCACTCATTATCAGTTAGAATTGGGAACAATTTTGTCATGAGTAACTTTTCAAAGAGCTTTGACATTGTTGACGGTAAACTTATTGGCCTATATGACTCAGCTTTGGTAAGATCTTTGCCCGTCTTTGGAAACATTTTAACCTTGGCAAGCTTCCAGCTGTTTGGATAATACTCCAGTCGTAAAATGGCATTAAAAATGAATAACAGGATTCTAGTAGCTATACGAGGCAACTTCATCAACATATGGTTACTAATTCTATCAATACCCGGAGCTTTTTTCGGGTTGAGTTTTGCAATTATTTTTTGTACATCACGCGTCTTCAATTTTATTGGTTGAGGGGGTAGCGCAACTATCAACAGCACCAGAACATGTGTTTGGGGTGAATACGGATTTTAAATGTTCACCAAATATTTTACCTTTTTCAGTATCGCTTCTTGTCCAACCTCCTGTAGATGTGCGCATAGGTAGTTTAAACTCAACTGGTACTTTAAGCTTTCTAGCAGCACGCCACAAGGAGTAATTAGATGCTGGTGTGACATCAAGACCTTCCAAATAATTTTTAAGAGATGCAGTTTTTTCAAATGCAAGCATTTCTTGGAGTCGTTTAGTACACTCTTTAAATCTGATTTTAAGTTGGGGTGATCTGTGCTGTTGCCATTCTCTTCTAGCTCTTCTTTTTTCACTTACGAGACGTTCAATATCCGTAGAATAAATTTTATTTAACCTAATCTGCGGATGGGCAGTAGTGGCATGTTCAGCAGCCTGTTTAATATTTTCATTAAGGATGGCAATGTTATATTCAATAACATCAGATGTTCTTAGCGTAATATTTTCCGTGCAATAACTACTAAGATATTTTTTAAATCGCAACCAATTAACACGATTTATCAAATTTGCATATGGGTGAGGTAAATCACTTCCTAATGGGCTACAAATTGTAACGATCGTGGGAGAGTGATCGGACGAGAGATCTAGAGAAGCTTCAATTTGAATTAAATCCCTAGAGATATTTTTCATAACGCCAAAATCTATTACATCCGGAATTTTACGTATGTCAGTAGGCCAATAAGCGGGCTCCCCACTCGAAATGACATCCAAGCCCACTTTGGAAATTGTATTGAACAACGCTCGACCTCTGGGTGTAATAAGACGCGAACCCCAGAACGTGTGTTTAGCATTATAGTCGCCAGCTTCTACGAAACAAGGGCCCAGAGATTTGTAAAAATCCTCGTATTGATCCTCAGTAATTGCGAATCTAGGAGGAGAGTAAATTGATGATATGACAAAATTAGTGCAAAAATTTTCGACACAAATATTCGTTGCTTGTAAATGTTCTTCACAAATGTTGTCAATAAAATAATGCTTGAGTCTTGACTTTATTAAAATTGCTGATCCACCGCATGCTCTTCCTCTCGGGTCCTTTGAATCATATAAGCTGTAGCCATAAATTTTAAAAAGGCTTCTCGAAGTCAAATGAGTCTCAGAGACCAACATTATGTCAATATTTTTTTCCGTGAGGAAGTGCTCAACTTAATTTTTATGTTAGCGAATGCCGTTTGCGTTCCAGAAACATATTTTTAACGTGTTCATGGTTTGTTAACTAAAGCTTGAAGCAATGTATTCTGCATTCGCAGCATTTCTTGCATCATGCTAGTCATATTTGTTGTAAAATTATTTATAGTTTGCACCAGATTATCAATAGTAGCTTCAAGGCGATTGAAATTAAAGTTCGAGTTTGTATTTGTTGAATTATTTGGTGGTGAAACATTTTGTGTATGAATAGAATTTGTCTTAGCAGCATCAGCATACGATACACGGGAACTAACTGGTTGGCGCACTTGCGCAATAGTGGCTGATAAAGCGTTTGCTGATTGGGTTGGGGCCAATTTAGGTGTTTGCCTTATAGTCTGTTTGACGAAAGAGTACACAGGACAACCTCTGTAGTTAGCGATGTAATTACCTCCACAATTACTACATTTTTTGTCACTTTGATCTTTTGGTTTATTGCAAATAGCAGTGCCGTGTAATTCTCCGCACACAACACAAACAGTAGGTAATTTGCAGTAAGTTTTAGTATGTCCATATTCTTGACAATTATGGCACTCTACGGGTCCTGAACGCTTGTGTGGTTCTTCAACGGTTATTTTTCGATACAAGAGATATCTTAAATTATATATTGGATGGGTCTCATTTTTTTTCAATTTTATATCATTTTGCTCAAGTTCAACGTGAAATAGAGGTTGAGGGATCTTTTCCCTATTTATTATGTTAGATACATTTTTTACTTTAAAACCCTGGAGGACGAGAGCCTCTTTTACTTCTTCAGGAGCAACATAGGAATCTATGCCCTTCAACACAATCTGCATACCTTTAGCACTCTTGAGCTGATATTTGTAGAAATTTGCTTTACTTTTTTCAAATTCAGAAACCATTTTTCGAAAATCTTTTTCTTCATAAATTTGAATTTTCGTTTCATCAATATTACCACGTTTTATTGGAACAATGTGAAATTTATTCTCACCAATGAACGAAATTAATTTTTTAATAAGAGCGTTTGAGTTTTTTTCTCTTAAATAGATTGGTGGCGGCTTGGAGGTTTTGTTCGCAGATTCAGCGGGTTTGTCATTGTCATCTTGCAATATTTTAAAACGGTTTTGCCGATTAGTAGAGGATGCGCTGTTATCCCTAGACATCTTTGGAGCAGATGCAATTTTAGTAGAATTTGGGCTTCGCCCGCGCTTTAAAATTGTAATGTATCTGTCCATTCCGACTTGGACCTTGGGTTTTGGGCTACTCTTATTTTCAGTGACAACTTGGTTAAGTGATGACCCCGAGCCCGAGGCGGGTGATATCGCTGAGTTAAATGTGGAAGTACTAGGCAATATTGTCAACGATTCACTAGTTGGCATTGGACAAAGCGAAGTTGATCGCTGACGAAACTGTAGTTTTGCCGTTAGAAAAAGTCTATTATCAGATTTTTGATTTTTATTAAGAGCTTCAGAACTCACAGCAAGTCTATTATCAGATATTTTATTTTTATTGTTATCATTATGAGCATCAAAACTCACAGTAAAATAGGCATTTCTGCCGTTAGAACTCACTTCACTATTTTTTTCCTTTGGGGTACTCATATAGAGTATTCCTCAAGGGTACTTTGTATGTTTTTTTGTTTACGGTTTTTTTTTGTTTTTGTTATTTCTATATGTAAAAATATTAGCAAAGCAAAAAAAATGCTTATTTATCAAAGTTAATATGTACTACGAATATTTTTTGTATAATTTTTTTTTATTTATTTTGTATGTAAGAAAAATTCCGCTTTTACGTCTGTTCACTATGAAGGTACAACAAGATATTTGACTACTTCCCAAGGGGATTGTTAGTTTCCAAAGCTGTCGAAATAGTAGTTTTCATTATTGTTTTTATAGTATGCTGCTACCCAATGTGTACCAGGTCCTGTTGATACATCTAAGTTGATTATTCCACATTCAACTTTAGTTTTTATACCCTTTACCAACAAAAATGGTAAAAGGGTATATATAGGTTTGTCATTCCGTTTGTAATTTCTATAATATCAATAAGCGATCCATAAAATATATATATTCTGGATCCTTATGCATAGGGAAGACGAATAAGCGATGTCCGTCTGTCCGTCTGTCTGTACGTGAAATCGGTTTTCCGAAGCTCCCAGAAGAGCTAGAGACTTCGTTCTTGGACTGGTGTGTCAGAAATTAGATTGGTATTGAAATTCAGCAAAATCGCGCAGACGATTGCAGAGCTGGAAAACTTAAACTTCATTTTGCCATATAAAAGTAACTCCCGAAAACAAATTTTTATTTTTTTTAATAAATGTACATATTTTACACTTCAGTACGACTGAAATTGGAATTTTAAATAAAAAAAAATACAAAAAAACTAAAAAGACGTTTCCAGGGTTGGAAAACTTTAACTTTTTGTATTATGTAAAATTAACTATGTCTAAAACTATATTAGTATTTTCTCGAGAACCGTAAGAGCTAGAGACCTGAAATTTGGACACAGTATGTAGACCTTTGGCCGCTACAACAACAAATACATGATAATTAGAAATTAAAGTGTGTTCCAAAACGAGCAACGAAAAATTTTAAAATCCCATATAGTGTATATACAATTGTACACCTAAAATTTGTAAGGTTAGTGTATTTTTATACAGACTACAAAATTTAAAAAAATTTAAATTAAAGGGTGTTCCATCAGTTAATGCAATTTTGACTATGTAATTTTGACAATTTGCTGTATCTTGGAAACCGTAACAGCAAAACTCTTGAAATTTTCAAAAACGGTAAAACTGAAAAAATAAAAAATTATAAAATCGCCAAACCGAAAAAAATCGCCAAAAACAAGAAAAAATCGCCAAAACGAAAAAAAGCACCAAATTAAAAAAAATTCTAAGACTAAAATAAATCGCAAAAAATAACGGAAAAATTGATAAAATGACAACAAAAATCGCCAAAATGAAAGAAATTCGCCAAAATGAAAATCGCCATAATGAAAAAAATCACCAAAACGAAAAAAACCCTAAAAAACAGAAAAAAATCGCCAAAATGAAAAAAAAATCGCCAAAATGAAAAAACCCCAAAAACAGAAAAAATCGCCAAAATGAAAAAAAGCCAAAAACAGAAAAAAAATCGCCAAAACGAAAAAAAGCACCAAATTAAAAAAAATTTATAAAACTAAAATAAATCGCAAAAACACAGAAAAATTGCTAAAATGAAAAAAAATCGCCAAAACGAAAAAAAACCTAAAAAACAGAAAAAAATCGCCAAAATGAAAAAAAATCGCCAAAAAAAGAAAAAACCTAAAAAACAGAAAAAAATCGCCAAAATGAAAAAAAAAATCGCCAAAATGAAAAAAATCACCAAAACGAAAAATACCCTAAAGACAGAAAAAATCGCCAAAAAGAAAAAAATCGCCAAAAAAAGAAAAACCCTAAATAATAGAAAAAAAAATCGCCAAAACGAAAAAAAGCACCAAATTAAAAAAAATTTCTAAGACTAAAATAAATCGCAAAAAAACGGAAAAATTGCTAATATGAAAACAAAAATCGCCAAAATGAAAGAAAATCGCCAAAATGAAAAAAAAAATCGCCAAAATGACAAAATCACCAAAACGAAAAAAGTACCTAAAAACAGAAAAAAATCGCCAAAATGATAAAAAAAATCGCCAAAATGAAAAAAAAAATCACCAAAACGAAAACAAACCCCAAAAAACAGAAAAAAATCGCCAAAATGAAAAAAGCACTAAATTAAAAGAAAATTTCTAAGACTAAAATAAATCGCAAAAAAACGAAAAAATTGCTAATATGAAAAAAAATCGCCAAAATGAAAAATTTCGCTAAAACGAAAAAAAAAACCAAAAAAACAGAAAAAAATCGCCAAAATGAAAAAAAATCGCCAAAAAAAGAAACAAAATCGCCAAAACGAAAAAAAACTAAAAAACAGAAAAAAATCGCGAAAATGAACGAAAATCGCCAAAATGAAAAAAAAAAATCGCTAAAATGAAAAAAATCACCAAAACGAAAAAAAACGTAAAAAAAAAATATAATTGCCAAAATGAAAAAAAATCGCCAAAATGAAAAAAATCACCAAAACGAAAAAAAAACAAAAAATCGCCAAAAAAAAAAACGCGAAAAAAACAGAAAAAATCGTCAAAATGAGAAAAATCTCCAAAATGAAGAAAAGCCTATCAACAGAAAAAAATCGCCAAAATGAAAAAAACCTCCAAAAACAGACAAAATCGCCAAAACGAGAAAAAAGCGACAAAACTGAAAAAATCGTATTAACTGAAAAAAACTTCAAAAAAGCAAAAAACCTTCCTTTCGTGCGCGATTCAAAGTCGCACTTAACTGATTTTTTTAATATTAAAGGAATTAAATGAAACTAAGTTTTTGCTTATTTCGTGCTTGCTTTTTTCACTTAACATATTTTATGTATTTTTTAAAGAACTAGATTGGTATCAATAATCAGAAAAATCCAAAATTATGACTCCAGGGTTGGAAAACTTACACTTTTTGTGTTATGTAAAATTAAATAGGTCTAAAAATTTTTTTCTTTTTCTTTATAAATTGAATATATTTTATGCTTCTGAAAGAAAAGTTTGGTGTATGAAATTTGAAAAATGAAAATTATAGCTCCAAAGATGGAAACTTCAAAAAAATGATAAATTTTTTCACAAAACAAATATGTATGTACGTGTCTGTATACTATATATATGTACGTACGTTGGTAAAGGGTATATAAGATTCGGCACAGCCGAATATAGCACTCTTACTTGTTCGTTTTGGTACAGTATTCAACATGAAAACTCCTCTAAAATATGGTATTCTTATAGTGAAACGGTTTAGGTTCACATCAGATAGTTGGGCAGCATCTCTAAGAGTTTTTTGATTCCTCAAGTTTAAAAACATATATTTATACTAAAATTATCTATATCAAGTCAAATATGAATATCTGAAGAAGTTAATTTCATAATTAAAAGAATAGTATATTATACATTTATTTTTTCTCGTAATGAAGCTTAAAGAATTTCAAGTATGATATTTGCTGATGCTGCATGTGCAAAGCAGAATAATATACTACATACATATGTACGTGTATATTTTTGTATGGGGCGACAGAAGAATGATGACTCATTCTACTTGTGCCCAACTTATAACATAATTCTTTTTAACATTAAATACATACATACATACATACATGCATGCATACATACGTGTAGGCAAAGTTAAAAATGCAAATAAACATGAAGCAAAATTACAACGACGTCAACTCAAAATTATTTTAAGTATGGGTGCAGTTAATTTTTAAGATATGGTATCAAACTAATATCATTAAATTAAAAAACGTTTTTAAGCTAAAATTTAACGAATTTTGCTTAAACAACATTCAAAATGCTGTTTAAAATTTTTATGAATACGGCTGTAAGCATTTAACAAGAGACAATGCAAATGTTATTATAATGTTTAAGCAAGATGAGAAAAATATTAAGCTCGTCTATAGGGATCATGTTGTCAGTAATATGAATTTTGAAAAGTTTCAAGAAATTTGTATAGTGTTGGATTTTTGATGCTAAATTAAATGATGTTCGTTTTAGAAAACAATTTGACTATTTCATAACTATATAAATTACTGCTCATAAAGGATTGACTTTAGTTATTTCATCTGACCTGAAACTTCATTCATATAAATGTTATAAATGACTAACTACTTGTAAACTGATAGCTCAATCTGAATCAGATAAGCTAATCTGAAAACCAAACCAGGTCCTGAAAAGCTGATCTGAAAACCAGACCAGGTCCTGAAAAGCTGATCTGAAAACCAGACCAGGTCCAGAAAAGCTGATCTAATAGCTGATACCTAATTTAATAGCTGATACCTGCTCTAATAGCTGATACCTCTTATTTGCTGTTATTAAACATGGATGAGAAAATTTTACAACAGTTGGTGTTGACAAGAAAATACATATCTAATGAAATTTAATGTATTTTCATAATATTGTGAAATTCAATTCCTCTTGTGTAGGACCTCTCAAAGATAACAAGACTGTGCATGTTTAAGCGATATGAAAACAAAAAAGAAAAAATTTTTGATCTAGCGAAGTAAAGCCAATAGAGAAAGAAAATATAAAAATGTAGACATTTGTAGTTACAATTTATATTTAGTAAATTTAAGCTGAAATAAAACCCATTTACATATTTTAATATTTTTTCAATATTTTATTTAACATTTTTCTTAAAAATCTTAGTACTAATACAAATTTAACTCTATGTATAAATAAAAATATATAGATATAAAAAGAAAAAAGATCATTAATCGAACATTTGATTTTAATTTACAAATAATTTAGGTGTAGGTAAAAAGATAAAAGTTTTAAACCATTCAATTTTTACATGTTTTTGTGTGAATAAAATACCAAAATTAATATATAAATTCATAAACAAATATATAAACAATAAAAAAATTAATAAATAAATAAATTAATAAACAAATAAATAAATAATAAATACATAAATTAATTAATAAACAAATAAGTAAATAATAACTAAATTAATAAATAATTAAAGAAATAATAAATAAATTAAATAATAAGCAAATAAGTAAATAATAAATAATTAAAGAAATACATTAACAAATAAATACAATTAGTACAAAATTAAATTGTCTGTCATCTTACATGTTTCATTGTTTCGGTCTATGTAATGTCCCCAAGCGTTTTAGTTTTATCTTTCATTATATTTCTCTTTTCATCAGAAAAGCTAAGTGCTATTTTATGTAGTTTTTGGGTATATAGTTGATGTGTTTTAGATCTAAACAAAAACATTTCATCCGAGATAATTTTGGATTCAAATAAGCAACTTTTGTAATCATTAATGGACAACTTTTTAATTACAGACTTTTTGACTCCTTTAGATTTTTTAACAGCTTCCGAGCGAAGAGTCGACAGAGAATACATTTTTGCTCTTAAACCAACAAACTCTGTCATTATATCCCCATTGTTTTCATCTTTCATCAGTCTCAAAACCTTCTTATTGAGTAGCGGCAAACGAAATTGGTTATCTATAAGATAATCTGACTTAACAAAATTCAAACTAATATCATTACGGATGTCATCGTAAAAATCATCAGTTTTAATTGAATAAATAAATGAGTCAGTATCCATATAGTTGAGAGAAATATTCTCTCCAAATTTAGGCTTCATGAAGCCATAATGGAAGTCATAACTCCAGTACTGTGAAACCAACATATATAGGTTTATCATATAGTGGTTCCATTTTTTCTAACTCTACCGTATACATATCGTCAGAAAATTTTGTTAACTGCTTAAAATTTGGTTTCGCAATTAATGCTCTGAGACCTAAATGATTCCTGTTTGTTGTTTCCCAAGAAAAAGTAATTCTAATGTCCCTACGTTTTTCAATATTTTCCATTGTCTACTTATAAAAGTTTGAAGAAATTTTTTTCAAAATTATTTTAAGCTTTTGTCCTATGGTATGTTTTTAAGTCAATATATTTTTTAAGCCAAGGATTTAAGATTGCTTAAATCTGAGTATTCTATGGATTTGTTTTAAGATGAGGCCATTTGAAATGGCTTGTTTTAAAACTCTATAGTGTATGGTGTAATTTGTTTTTGAGTGTAAGTCTGCAACTAATTTTTTGATTTTGGATCCCCCACGGGCTTATTTTGAGGACAAAATGGCAAATCATTATGTAGATCATGCACTGAATCGGGATAATTTATATCCACTTCCAAAATGTACCCGTACTCTGCAGTATCGGAAATTTTTTTAACATCAAAATCAGTATCACATACCCACTCAAATTCACCGCAAGGAAGATATTCCGACATCGCCCATCCATACAAATTGTTGGCGTCTAAATATACAAGAAATTCCGATGGTTTTGATGCATCAAAATCTTCTAAATACTTATTATTCGCCTTCGAATATCTTTGCGAGCATTGAACTAGTCCACCTCTTATTCCGTTTTGCATAAACATATACATTTCGGAATCAGTGAACAGTTCGAGTGAAACTTCTGTGGTTTTCAACATTGCATCCCAAGATAAGCCTGGTGCTGTATAATAGTGGCAGGGGTCCAAATCGTATATATCTTTACAAATTTTCCTAAAATTTTCAAACACGTCGGTTAAAAGAAGGACATCTGTCTTTAAATAGAGTTCAGTATAGTCAAGGAGGGTTTTACACTTAAACTCTCTCCATATTTTTTGAGCATGTTCATACTCGACTACATCACATTCTTCATTCGTAAGAATATTGAAGAACTCTTCTCTACCAGGGAGTTTAATTTCCTTAAACTTAGTCATGGAATCCATGTAAGAGTACGGAAATACACCCTTTCTTCTAATCAGGTTGAAATGAGCTTCATCAACGAAATATGATCGAATAGTATTAAAATCATTGCTATCAAGATATTTCGCTAAACTCGAAGCCATAAATCTAAACGAGTCTATAAATCTTATTTGAAATCCATGTTTTGCATCTAAACTGATGAAAATTTAAAGAGGAATATAACGCTCTGTGTTCTGGGGAATCACTTTTATTGTGGAATTTTTTATAGTAGAAAGATCTTTGGAAAATAAGTGCATATCGTATGCAGAAAGATTATGCAAGATAACCGGTACAAAATGAGGTGTTTTATAATTCAAATTACAGTCGCTATAAGCTGCCCCACGATAATTACCCGTACGATGATATTAATTTCTAACTTTATCGTTATATAACATTTTCTTACATATATGACGATTTTGAGCATTATTATATTGAGCTATTTCTATTGGGGTCATGAACATTTTCTTAACTTTAAGTAAATAATTTAGATAAATATATGTACAATCTGCAACTAGTTTTTGATAAATATATTCGCTGAATCATCACCAAAATAAGGTCTATATAAATTATTTTCTCTCTTAAAGCTACAATTAATAAAATAACCGAATGCACAAGCATGATGTTTCTGTACATTTGTAGTGCTTTTACTTACAGGATCATCAACTTTTTCCAAAATAGACTCGAAGTTTACAAATGGTACATCTTACTGTTTGTAGTAGTTTTCAAACTTGATGATAGATTCATCTTCGGGCATTCTGATGACTTTTTTCTCACAAATATTTTTATGGTGATTATACACATAATCATTTGTATAAAATAGGCAGGTGTTGCAAATATGTATCTTACTTCTGTGTGATGTTATGTTGGAACGAAGAAGTCTGAAGAAAATATAGAAAATACCAATAAGAAATGAATAAATATAACAATAAGAAGTAACTTTTTAAATAGATATGAAAACATATTTCTCTTAAATGCAAAAATTAAACTTACTTTGATATATTCGTGATGAGCACATAGTGGAAGTTTCCATTGGACTGGAGCAATAACAGATTAATTTGAACATGTTGTTCTCCTTTTGTTATGTAGTATGGTCCTATAAGCGATGTTCCATTCTGACCAAATACGTGGATGCCCATTTTATTTTAGTAGTATAAATGTAGGGATACTGGCTCAATGTATTTTTTCTATAAGGATATTTCTAATTATAATCTACATTTTTTCCCATAAGGATCATTCCAATTAGAAAAATTTTATAATTCTGATGCATATATTTGCCATAAGGGTCAAACTAATCAAAAACTTAGGTCATGGCAAAGTAGTATATTTATGGGCATTCTGGCACACGTGTATTTTCCCCATAAGGATCATTCTAATTAGAATAGTGTTTTTGTCCATAAGGATCATTCTAATTAGAATACTTATGGGCATTCTAGCACACAAATATTTTTCCATAAGGAGTATTAAAATTAGTATATTTATGTGCATTCCAATACATGTATTTTCCCATAAGGATGGATATTCCAATATATGTATTTTCCCATAAGGAATATATGTATTTTCTCCATAAGGAAGGACATTCCAATACACACATATATTCCTACAACAAAATTAACTTCAAATGAGAATATATATTTTTCTCGTAAAAAGTTTAACGAAGACATTTTTGTAAATGGAACAATTCGAATGAGATTCTCATTTGAGTAATTTTATTAAAATGAGAGTTCGATTGACTCACAAATATGTATATAAAGACCAATCAGAATTTAGTTTTAGTTATTGTTATTCAAAGATCCTTGAAATTACGTTCAACAACAATGGTAAGAATGATGTTTAACATAACATTAGAATTTATTTTATTTATTATATGAAAGTTTAAGAAATACATATAAAATTTAACTAATTTTTGTTTGTTTTTAGATCTATCAACAAATAATTAACATTGCCCAAGGAATAATAAAATCAGAATACACAAAAATTGATGATATTCCCTTAAATGAACCTTACAAGATTTTAAATTTTGAATGGAAGGTTACACAATATGGATCCAAAGTTGTTGCATATTTAAACAACAATAAGCGGTTTTATCTTCCGCAAAGAATTATTAAATATTTAAACAGAGAGGATCCTTACTTAGCAAAACTGAATGACAAAATTTGGACAGTTATTTACAAAGGACGTCAATCACCAAATGGTTCAGCAATATTCAAACTAAACTATAGCTAAATTTTTAATTTGTCATAAGAAATTTTATGTAGTTGCAAAATTTTTAAAATAATAAATTTCTTTAGTAAAGTGAAGTGAGATCTGCTTATTTATTGATTTTTTTTATGTTAAACATGCGCATGCGCGTTAACAAAGTGAATTTGAAATTATTTTCTGGAAAATTTAGTTTGAAAAATTTTAAGTAAAATGTATATACATACATATGTATTTCAAATTCATTTTAAGTGTTATGAAAATGAGAGTTTGTGTTTTAAATGAGTTATCTTATTTATTTTCAGTTTATTAAAAAAGGATAGGACATTTAAAAATTTAATGAAAGGTAAACATGCATGTACAATACATGAAATTTAAACATGCATACGCAAGACACATGGTCATATGTACAGTTACTCACAAATATATTTTGCTTATTTAAATCTCAACAAATTTGCAAAAAGAATGCTATATAAAAATGTCTTCTTTGAAAAATACATGTTTATTTTTTTACATATTAAATAGGAGAAGTCTTAACTACAAATATTTTAATTAAAATTTAAAAACAAACAATTATTTTATGAAATTTTTAAAAAATAATGAAAAAATCGCTTATTCTTCAGGTCACAAAAGTATTTTGCTTTTTGAATTTTTTACACAGATTTTTCATTATTAAAGCAGCGTATTTTTTTTTGTGTGATATTCGTTGTTAGATATGACCACTTGCAGACATCCTAGCATAGATTCCACTAAATTTCGGAAATTTTTAAGTACTTTTTTTATACATTTCTTCTTCCTATTCTCGTCCTAAGCACACTTTTGATAAAATGCTATTTTCCCGGATTTTTTTTTCCAAATAAGCCCAAAGTTTTTCAATAGGACTCATGTCGAGACTTTGTGGTTTTATTGGCAGATGTTTGGTATTATAAAATAGCCATAATTTAATGTCCAGGGATATATGTTTTAGGTCGTTGTCATGTTGAAAGTAATACCCATTGATATATTGATCCATTTGTTCAGCACTGGCATGTAGGTTTTCTATAATAATGGACAACTATAGATGTTTATCCATTGTGCTTTATATAAACACCAACTTTCCTACTCCTACTGCCGACGTATAGCCCCACACCATGAGAGAACCACCAGCATGTTTTACTGTTGGCCTTATATTCTTAATAGTTAGTGATTTATTTGGCTTGCGCCGCACCATAAGCTGTCTATCTGACCCAAAAATTATAAATTTACTTTCGTTGCTAAATATTATCGTGTTCCCAAAATTAGAAGTCTGAAATTTATGTAGTTCAGCATATAACTAACGCTTCTGTCTATTAACTTCCGAAATCAAAGTATTTTTCTAGCTACGTTGTCGTTAGTATTGTTGGTTCTTAGAACTTTACGGATGGACTTGCCACATAGGTGTGTCCGTAGTATGCCCATAGGGTCCCCTTTAGCATTTCTTTAAGATTTGGAACATATAAATGGTGGTTTTTCCTATTTTTTTAATAGTTTTTCTTGTGTTTCTCACCGTTAACAACTTTCCTCGACTTTTTCGTGGACTATTTTCAATATATTTGCGTTCTTTTGCACCTTTAAAAGTATTTGCTCTTGTTTGTCTACATCGACTAAACATATCACAAACATATTGGATTGATTTGTTCTATTATACAGATATAGAACGATCTTATTCGCATATCAATTTAATTCCTTTACTTTAGGCATTTTTTTAAACAAAAATTTCACGTGTTCCACTCAATAAAAAAAGATTGGAACCAATTATGACAAAAAAAAGCATAACAATTACTATTACAAACGAATAGCAAAAAAAAAACACATTTAACAACACAAATATTTAAGAAATAACGGTAACGCTAAAAGAAGCAAAATACTTTTGTGATGTTGAAATTGCGTAGTTGATACAAGAAAAGGCAAAAAAGGTACACTTGGTATAAAAAGTCTGCGTACATAAGCTTTGCCTATTAAAAAGAAACAAAATAATTATAAAAATATATATATATTATTTCAAAAACGAATTTTATTTATTAAATACATATCAGTCTTTAGAAAATAATGTAAAACTTAAGTAAAAGTAATTCACAGTTAACAATAGGATAATAAAAAGAAAAAAATTCATTGAAAAACGTACGAAAAAGTCTGCGTACGCCTTTCAAAATACGTTTTTATATATTTATAAATCGAATTTTTTAAAAGGTTTTAATAGCTGGTTGGATAGCATTTACGTCTCAGAATCTCCATTAATCTTTTTGGCATAGATTGAACTAGTTTTGTAGTTTATTCGTGTGTTATATTGTTCCATTCCCGCTGCATAACATCGTTAAGCATTGCTTTTGAAGTTATTTGATGTTGTCGGATCTTTTTCTCCAGTAAACTCCAAAGATGCTCAGTAGGATTGAGATCTAGTGATTGAGAAGGCGTTCGCAATTGCTTAGGAACATTGTACAGAAGCCATAGTTTCACTATATCAGCGGTATGCTTAGGGTCATTATCTTGCTGAAAGATAAATTGACCCTGAAGGCCCAATTTTATTGCACTTTGCTGTAAATTGCTTCTTAAGATGTCCAAATAGCCCCTTTTACCTATAGTTGTTTCAATGAATTGCAGCTGGCCAACACCTTTTGCTGCCATGCACCCCCAAACCATGACACCACCACCACCATGCTTCACTGTACTAGATAAGTGTTCTTTATTAAGAGCAGTGCCATCTTTTCTCCACACTATTTGCCTTCCCTTTATACCAAAAAGGCAAAATTTTGCTCTCATCTGAAAAATTTACCTTTTCCCAGAAGTCTAGAGGCTTGTTTATATGCTCGTTAGCAAATGCTATTCTCTTAAGTCGGCTGAAATGTGAAATATATGGCTTTCTTGGTGCTATACGGCCATGGTAATCATTTTTTTAAGCAATTTTCGAACACTATCACTACTAATAACTTTTCCAAAATTAATTTCAACATCGTTTGCTACTTTTGAGGCTGTTACCTTGGGACTCTTTTTCACAGATTGAATCATAAACCTCTTTTCTCGTTCAGTAAGTTTGGATGGACGACCAGATCGCGGCTTAGATATGAATAGTTTAGTTTCTTTTATTATTTATCACCCTTTGAATAGAAGAATGACATCTTTCCACAGTATCACCGATCTTTCTAAAACTTTCTCCTTTTTTCCATAAGTTGACGATAATTTCGCGCTATGCGGGACTTATCTCTTTTTCTTTGCGATCCATAACAACTATGCAATTAAAATGTTTGTTAAATACACCAAATACACGTAAGAACACGAATTTAAACAAAAACTATATGCAACGAATAATTACTACTTAAATAATCCCGTTGGATTATTTATGTACGCAGACTTTTTCTTAGCTAGAGATGGAACTTTTCCCAATTTAAGATCGATAAAATGAATGTTACCGAGCATTGTGAAGCAGAGTTGCCATAAATAAATTAGTAAGGAGTTAGTCTGTTAAAAAAACCCTAATTTAGATTAGGTGTTTTAGTATTTAACAATAATTTGGAAAATAAAACTATTTTTAAGCATATGTACGCAAACTTTTTATGCCTAGTGTATAACAATTAAAATCAAAGTTGTTGTTTTTTTTTTGTATTTTCCATTCTATAGGCTTTGCTTTCTCAGTTAGAAAAGAAATAAATTTAACATGATGCCTAAATTTTCTATTTTTAATAAATTTATTCAACTTTTTTGCGTAAAGAATGTAGGCAAAATATATTTGAGAGTAACTGTATATAAGCATATGCATTACAATGTTTTATTACTTTTTTCATTTACAGTTACTCACAGAAATATTTTGCTTATGTAAATCTCAACAAATTTGCAAAAAGAATGCTATATAAAAATGTCTTCTTTGAAAAATTCATGTTTATTTTTTTACATATTAAATAAGAGAAGTCTTAACTACAAATATTTTAATTAAAATTTAAGAAAAAAAAATTATTTTATGAAATTTTTAACCTGCTTCAATGGGAGTGGAAACTCTAGGCCTTTAAAATTTAATACAACTGTCCCTATATTAATATTCTCAGCAGAAATCTTTGTTATATTGTAATTTCTATTGTGTTGCTATTTGTGTTCAAAGCCGCAATGATACACCATTTAAAGCAATAAATATCATTGTTTTCGATATTTATGCATGCTTGTTTTGCTGCAATATTTTTTGGGAGAGGGATTAAGCTCGATCCTCTTATTATGGACGCCTTGTTTATATTTACTTCAAGGGAATTTATTGAAATCAAGGTCCATCCGCTATACCTCTCTTGAAATTCTTTCATTTTAGCTCTTAGCGTTTCTTGTACATATCCTCTATGTCATCAGACAAAGTCACCAACATCATTTTTGAAATATGTACGAGTTGGGAAACATTCATCTCATCATTCACCGTCTTCATATAATCGCATGTGAGCTCCATATTAAATTTAAATGTAGTATGTATCCTACTACATTCAATTAGCTGTTGTAGTATAGAGCTCTCGGCAGATTTCAGAAACTGCTCCGGAAACATAACACCCTCATTTTTGTTGAGGAGGATATATGTCTCGATCCTCCCATTGAAGTTGCTAGTTCTTTTAGTGAGAAGATCTCCAATCTGTTCTAGGTGAAAACAGTTTTTATGTTTTGTGGTTCTGACATGACCCATGTAACCATTTGCTGGGATCATCTCATCACAATCCTCACAATATTTTTTTTCAAGATCAAGCTTACTAGTTCCATATGAGTGCGTTTCCATATGCTGATTTAGTTTTGTTTGAGTCATAAAGACTTTATTGCAGATTGCACAACTTTTAGTATTCATTTTATATATTTTTGTTTATTAATTAATATAATTATTTTATTTATAAATAATTTATTTAATTATTTTATTTATTAACAATTTATTTTAGTTATAAACAATTTATTTAATTATTTTTTTAACGCTATAAACTTGTTTAACAAACAGTAATTAGCTCTAGCACTTTTATAGTTTTTGAATTTTAAACACTTTAGAAATTTTGGTTGCGAAAATAGGTTGTCACTTGTTGAGATATCACAGCAGACTGATGATAATCTACATTATTTCTTCTACTTACATACTTTATATGAGAATCGCGTAGTAGTTATCAAATCTAATTTATTACGACATATGATGAAATTCATACATACACACACATACACACACACACACACATACACATTTCCACAATTCTCTGTTGGTATTACGATATATGGTGAAATTTATACACACACACACACACACACATACACACACACACGCACACACACATTTCCACAATTCTCTGTTGGTATTACGATATATGATGAAATTCATATACACCGCAACACCCAGAACAAAATCTCTAGCATCAGTTTGTAATACAAAGGTATGAGAAAAATTGTTGCTGTATTTCTCCAAAAGCTACTTCCTATAATCACTAAATTAAAGTGTAATATACTGAAATAAAAATATCATTACCCCTATTCAAAAGCTCTGCTTATCAACCTGATTTTATTCAAAACATTTAACATCTGAAATTCACTTGTACATATAAAATCTACCAACACAATATTTTCTATCTCGATAAGAATAGCAAATATCCTAGAAAACATATACACATTCATTTGTAAATATGTATCAAAAACTCTCGATGGTCAAACAATACACACAAGCAATGATATTCTTCAAAGTAAAAATAGATACGATCACATACATTAATATAGCAACATATAGATGCATTACCAAATACATTCCCTATCCACTTCCATGTACAACAGGGTTGCCACTCTCTGTAGCTATTAGATTATTTCCCCAGAGATCGCAAACATAAATGCAATACAATAACCCTAAATAAGCATACCAACGATAACTCAAAACAGCTACCCAAAAACTATCAAATAACAATGACTACATACACACAAATACACAGATCCCTTGTAACTACCCTGCAGTCAGACTGGGAGCAACTGTCTTTGTGTCAACCCTAAAATTCTAGTTACAACTTTGTTATAATAAGTTTTCTTCTATCCGTCAGTATAAAAGAAGGAGAGAGGTGGAATTTACAATAACTTGTCAATATACATACATTTGTATGTACGTAAGTTATAGAAATGTACCAGTAACTAACTATCTGGTTAGTATGTCTCCATATTCCCATAAGAACTACGTAGTCACTACCTAGTGAATTGTATTTTTAATAGTAGGGTTTCAAAGTATTGTATGGGGAATAATTATTGAGTAGTACAGGTGACAAGCTAGTCAAAAGCTAGTCAGCACATTTTCACCATAAACATTTCCTAATGGGTATAATAATTGTCTTCCACTACAACAAAAGTATCGGACACCGACAGACACACAAGTAAATACAAAAGACATACTTATACACACACACACACACACACATATACATACATACATCCATATCCTGTAAGTACAACTTTTCTATACAATAACAACAAAAGCTGTACACACAAGTATACATACATAAACATAAAATTCAACCCACACACACACACACATATATATAGTCAAGAAAATCTCAGCAAAAAAATCCCCAAAATCCCCCCATTTGTAACAGGGTTGCCCCCTTTTTGATTTTTCCCGGTTTTGAATTCCCAAAACATGTCATACGCCACCATTACCTGTCTACTTAAGCCGGCTAACAGCCGCCACCGGCCGCAAACAATATATTAATTTAATCGTGCGCCACTAGAAAATATAATAATGGGAAATAAATGGAAACGTTTTAAAATATTTGCGGCGAATTTGACATCATCATATAATATTTTCACAATTAAAAGATAACAGAGACTTTAACGGCAAGTTGTGTATGAAGAACTTGTAGTTAAAGTTCAAGTTAACTCTTAACCATATATTGTGAAAAGGGACGTAAGTTTGTTTTATACTATGTTTACACTTATGTTTTTAAACATTTTTAATACATGTTCACACTTATGTTTTAAAAAATTTTTAAGACAAGTTTTCTAAGAACTAAACACACTCGTTCACATTATATTTGAGATGTTTAAGGTTGACGTTTTGTGAATAAATTTTTGTGTTTGTAAGAAATTTCGAACAACTATGCTTTTTGTTTGCTTTATTATTTTTAAGCAACAAATGTTTTTGTAAGTAATGTAATATTTTTTAAGCAATTATTGTGTTCCAAATAATTTTTTTAACGTGTCACTATTTAATAACAACACAAAGTTGCCGGAGCTATCAAAAACGCACTGAACATACTTCATTTACGTGTTTATCGATGAGTTTAATTTTAAAACTTGTTAACTGAGATGCTTAACAAAACAAGTCAATGTATGATAAAACATCAAAAAATTATTGTGTTTAAGCTCTTAAAGATGAATAGGACGTTAAACATATAAGTGTAAACATATTATTATATAGCTAAGTAGCATTTGCTATAACCGGGTGTCCTAAGACACCTCTCTTCTTTTTTCACATAAGGCACGTTAAAAATTCGTAGAATAAATTCTATTAAATCCAATCTGCGGAAGCATGTTGAGCAGCCTGTGTAATCATTTTGTTAAGGTTGGCGATGTTAGCTTCAATATCCTCGGGTGTTCTTAGCGTAATGTTTTCGGTGCAATGACTACTAAGATATTTTTTGAATCGCAGGCAATTTACACGACTGATCATCTTCACATAGGAGTGAGGTAAAGCACGACTCAGTGGGCTACAGATTGTAACGATACACAATGGTCGGAAACATCACTTTTCTTGGCCAAAACTATTAAAACTTAAAATAACGGAATTTTTAACTGGAGTTTGAATTTGCAGTATATTTTAAGTGTTTTTGTATAAAATAATTATTTTTTTTTTTAATTATCAACATTTAGAATTAAATTAAAAAAAAAAATTTTACATAAAATTTTTACATAAAATTTTTTTTTTCTTTACTTTCTGAGTTTTTATCTTTTTTAGTTCTAAATGAGTAAATATACGATGCTTTATTTTATTTTTATCGACTCCACATTTTTGTATAAAATAATTTATTAGTGCGTCCTTATTTCTTCCCTTCTTCTGCTGGGTCAACCAAATATCAAAAACTGCTGAATTTTGTAAACAAATGACGACTGAAAAAAAAATTACTCAAAAACCGCAAAAAACCGCAAATCGAGATAAACATTTTCAAAAAGTAAACACTTCAAAGTAATTTTGGTTTTTAATCTTATGCTTAACACTCCTAAACAAAATGTGTTAAGCTTACTCAAACTTAAAAACTAAAATAAATTCCAAAATGTTAAAGACTTTTGGAAAAAGTTATTTTATTTTTTAGAGTATCCAATTTTTTAATATTATATTTTACAAAATTAATAAACTTACCATCACCTTCGATTTCCATTTAAACTTTTATTTAACACGCTTTGTTTTCAGCTTTAACAAGCAATTGCAGTAAGCACTATAAAACACCGAACGCAATTCTGTTTACAAATGAAGCAAACAAATTCAACTTCGATGACTCACCGAATAACGGTGAATTGCATATTACAACAACAAAATTAATTTTTGGTTGTTTTGGAGTGTTGACTACTAGATTCCAAAAACAAAAACATATTTCGTGAGTGTAAACATTTTGACTTTTGGCCAACGAAATGAAATTTCCGACCACAGTGGGTTGGTAAGAACCGATTCAAGCAAAAAATCGAAAACTACATACATATGTATCTTCTAGCGAGTAAATTCTGGGTTTTCGCTCATCATAAATACACTTAAACAAATTTTCTTTTTAAATGTAAGATAATTAAATTTTTGTAAATAACTTTCATTTCATATTAAAAATTTAATTTTAAGGTAATAAATTAAAAATTATGCATGACTTTAATTATGTATTATTTTTGAATTTGTATGTTCAACGTTAGATTGAACAATGGCTAATTTTCGAAGCGATTTTAACCAGTTCAGCATTAAGCCTTATCTAATTAAATACCTTAAATACATTGTTGATTTCATATAGAATGTTACTGCATATTGTAAAAGGCCCTACATCCTTTGCACAGCTAAGATTTAAAAAAATTTGAGATCTACCGGAAAAATTGCGTTAGCTGTTGCGTTATCCGGCATTGCCACTACGCTTTTAGAAGGAGGCCGAACTGCACACTCTACATTCAACTCCCGCTGAAAATCGATACCGATGACAATAACAGCGTCTGTAGTATTTCTAAGCAGAGGAATAAAGGAAAATTGATGCGTGACTCTTCATTAATAGTCTGGGACGAAGCTACCATGTCAAACAAGACGTCTGTGGAAGCACTGGATAGGACAATGAGCGATTTGCGCAACAAAAATTCACCTCGGGGTGGATGTACAATTCTGTTCTCAGGAGATTTCCGTCAAATTCTACCAGTTGTGACTCGAGGAACAAGTGCTGATGAAATAAATGCTTCCTTAAAAAGATCAAACCTTTCGCAACATGTCAATAAATTAAATTTAATTAAATTAATTAAATTAATATGAGGGTTTCGTCATCTTCGCGTAAGAACAGCTATTTCCAGAGATGCTGCTAAAATTTGGTAATAAAGAGTTAGCAAAAAGTGAGGGAAGGATTAACCTAGAAAACCTTTGTATTTTGATAGACAACGTCCAAGAGTTAGTCCAGAATGTCTATCTGGACATTGATAACATAAGTTATAAGACAATATCTTGGTTTAAAGAATGAGCGATTCTGTCACCAACTAACGAACAAGTAGATAAGGTAAATAACTTGATTATTTCAAAGATTGATGCGACAAAGAAAATATACTACTCGGTCGATACTGTTCTCGATTTGGAAGAAGCTGTTCATTTTCCTACAGAATTTCTAAACTCTTTAAACCCGCCTGGACTCCCTCCTCACAAAATGTTGTTGAAAGTAGGTTGTCCTGTTATTATATTAACAAACCTGAATCCACCTTAACTTTGCAATGGCACGCGTTTGCTGGTAAAATCACTGAAAACTTTTATAAGAGAGTGCACAATACTCACAGGATGTGTTACCGGAGAAGATGTATTGATTCCCCCAATCGCTCTGATACCATTGAATTTGCTCTTCCAATTTAAACGTTTACACTTTCCGGTAAATATATCTTTTGCAATGACCATTAATAAATCGCAGGGTCAAACCTTCAACGTTGCAGGCTTAGATTTAAGCGTTGACTGCTTTTCACATGGCCAACTGTATGTCGCTCTTTCAAGAGTAACCTCTAGAGAAAACATGTTTGTATTGTCTAATGACAAGAAAACTGTTAACGTTGTATATAAAGACATTCTGTAATATGTTAATTGTTGTAAAAATAAAATAAATATGTAAAAATGTAAAAAGTAAATAAGTAAAAGTGTAGTGTATGAATTTTGATATTCCAAAGATAGCAGGAAATCTTCATGGTTTGGGGAAAGAAGAATTGTTTAACCCTTAATTTAACGCGTGCGGGCCACGGGCAGTAATGAATAAATCAAAACTACTGGATCGATTTTTGTTATTTTTTCATTAAATGACATAGGCTATATATTTTATACCCGTGCGAAGCCGGAGCGGGCCGCTAGTATTTAATAATATTTACAAACTCCAAACAATTTGCAGAAAGAATACAACTTAATCCGACTGACGTTTGCCAAAAAAAAAACGTTTTTTCAAATTGATGTGTAAAATATGACTGACTTCTTTTTCTCTTGCTCGAAGCAAAGAAGCAAAAGCAAAAAATGGAAAGCAAAAATAAACAGTGTTACCGTGCGTCAACACATATTGACTTTAATAAATAAGCTTTATTTGCTTTGCTAATATATTTTACATATAGAAATAACAAAAACAAAAAAACAGTAAACAAAAAAAAAACCAACAAAATGCCCCTGAGGAATGCTCTATATGAGTACCTCAAAGAAAAAAAATTTTGGCTATTTGACTGTGAGTTCTGATGCTCATAATGATAACAATAATAATTAAAAATCTGATAATAGACTTGCTGTGAGCTCTGAAGCTCTTAATAAAAATCAAAAATCTGATAATAGACTTTCTCTAACGGCAAAACCACAGTTTCGTCAGCGATCAACTTTGCTTTGTCCAATACCAACTAGTGAATCGTTGACATTATTGCGTAGTACTTCTACATTTAATTCAGCGATATCATCTGCTTCGGGCTCGGGGTCATCACTTAACCAAGTTGTCACTGAAGATAAGATTAGCCCAAAACCCAAGGTCCAAGTCGGAATAGACAGATATATCACAATTTTAAAGCGCGGCCGAAGCCCAAATTCATCAAAAATTGCATCGGTTCCCAAGATATCCAGGGATAACGACGTCGCAGCAGTTAACCGTCAAAATCGTTTTTCAATATTACAAGCAACTACGACCAAGTCGCTGTTTCATCCAAAAAAAAAACTTCCAAGCCACCACCAATATACCTGAGAGAAAAAAAATTCGAATGCCCTTATTAAAAAATTAGTCTCGGCTGTTGGTGAGAATAAATTTCACGTTATTCCAATAAAACGTGGTAAAATTGATGAAACGAAAATTCAAATATACGAAGAAACAGATTCCGCAAAATTATTACTGATTTCGAAAAAATAAAACACATTTTTATACCTATCAGCTTAAAAGTGCTAAAGGTATGCAGACCGTATTGAAGGCATTGATGCTAATGTTAAACCCGACGAAATAAAAAATGCATTCATCATACAAGGATTTAAAGTAAAAAGTGTTACTTAGCTGATAGCCAAAGTAGCTAGTGCTATTTAAATATTATATTAGTCTTAAATTTATATAAGTTTTAATACCATGTAAATAAATAAATAAATAAATAAAAAGTGTTACTAATATAATCAATAGGCAGAAGATCCCCCAGCCCCTATTTCGTGTTGAACTGGAGCCAAATGATATACGGTTAAAAAAACGAGACACATCCAATCTATAGCCTAAAATAGCTCTTACACCAAAAAATTACAGTTGAAGAGCCACATAAGTATTCAGGTCCCGTACAGTGCCACAATTGCCAATAATATGGTTATACAAAAACTTACTGCCATTTACCTACAGTTTGTGTTATCTGCGGTGAATTGCATGGTACTGCTAGCTGCTCTAAAGCCAAAAGATCAAGCAGAAAAAAATGCAGTAATTGTGGTGGTAATCACACCGCTTACTACAGAGGATGCCCTGTATATTCTTTCGTTAAACAGGCTATGGGTCAAAAACCTAAAGTAGCTCCAGCTCAATCAGCAAACGCTTACTCCGCCACTCTTCCTCGAACAAGCCAACCAGTTAGTTCACGTGTATCGTATGCCGATGCTGCTAAGACTAGTTCTAGTCCCACACAAAATGTTCCACCGGCAAATAATTTAACGAATGCAAACTCAAGCTTTAACTTTAGTCGCCTTGAAGATACTATTGAGAATCTGGTGCTAACTATAAACAACTTTAAAACAAATATGACTAGCAGAATGCAAGAAAAGCTGCAAATGCAGAATACACTGCTTCAGGCATTAGTTAAGAAGCCATGAACACGTTAAAAATATGTTTCTGGAACGCAAATGTCATTCTCCAACATAAAAATGAACTTGAGCACTTCCTCACGGAAAAAATATTGATATAATGTTGGTCTCAGAAATTCATTTGACTTCGAGAAGCCTTTTTAAAATTTCTTGCTACATCTTATATGATTCAAATGACACGAGGGGAAGAGCATGCTGTGGATCAGCAATTCTAATAAAGTCAAGACTCAAACGTTATATTATTGACAACATTTGTGAGGAACATCTACAAGCAACGAATATTTGTGTTGAAGATTTTTGCACAAATTTTGTGATATCATCAATTTACTCCTGTAGCGTGTTCTAACTATCACTACGACTAACATTGCGTAGTAAACATTCAAAGTCAACTTACCGCAACATACATAACATCCAATTGCATTGAAAGTATTTTGAACATTTGACACTCATGCATTCGGGTAAATACCGCTGCATGAAGTGTTAGATAAATGCATTGACAGACTGCAACGTAAATATGTATTTTGTACAACGGCTATTTGACACTCACCAGTCTGCTCAATGGCCGCAGCATAATGCACTTGAATAAATCATATTTATTAACCAATAATATGTTTATATATAAATATAAACAATAAAGAATCTATATTTTCCAAATTTCTTATGAGACACACGCCGCACGCCTACCGTGGGAAACTAAAAGGAACAATTTGCTTATTAAGCATATACATTTTCTTTTCAATCTTATGTTAAGATATGTTAAGCATTATTCTCATAGTATACATATAAGACAATACAATTTTGTATTTAAAACAATTAATAAATATCTTTCTTGGGAGCTTCTCGCTGAACTCTAATAAAAGGAATAATTTATTTCATTCAATAAAAGCATTTATCTGCTTTCTAGACATACAGCTGCCTTATTCAATTAGAGCCAGTGGCGTTAATTAGCGCCGGCACAATCGTGGAGGTATAACATTTATAAAACTTTTAATGCCATTCCATGGCGATCCCGCTATGATTAATATACCATTACATAGCGATCCTGCACAACCAATACATGGCGATCCTGCCTACCGAATCTTAACTTGAAACACTGCCAACAAAATTTAAAAATAATTTCACCAACGTGAGGTAACATGTCAGGCACGAAAATGACTAAAGAAGAAGAGTACATACCGGTAGGTACAGACAAGGAAGAAGCACCGAAATACATGGCCAATCCGATAAAATCAGGTCCACTGACCATTGAGGAGTACCGCCGAAGACAGGCCGCAAAAAAGGACTGAGCTACTAACAGCAATCCCAAAAATTAAATTTCCGCGACACAAAAGAGGTGGCAAAATAGTAAAAACAAGAAAGAAGTTGGCAACGCTTAAGAGAAGCATCAACGGAAATCCACTACCACCTTGGTATAAAGCCCTGTGGCTGAGTGGTAGCGATGCTAGGCTCTCAGTCCAGAGGTCGTGGGTTCGATTCCCACCATAGACCCTGGGTGTTTTTCCGCAGACAAGCTAATCGCTTTGCGGGTTGTGTTTGTTCTTAAAAAAAAAAATAAAAAAATTAAATTAAATTTGGATAGAAATCAATGCTCTTGAGAAACAAATGGCTGCACATAAGATGAAAAAACCCAACAAAATTTATCATTAGTCAACAATAGATGACATTTAAATTTATCAACTAAAGAACGCAACTACTAAGAAAAGAAAAATTTGGCTAGAAAGATAAATAAAATAAAGTGAAATAAAATAATTTTTTTTAACAAAATTTATAAAAATATTGATTAAATACTTATATACATTAACGGAACAATAAATAGTAATAAGTAAGTGCATAAAATTTATGAGGTATTTTAACTTTTGTATGGTCCTTTATAATGGAAAGGGAAAATAATTTATGAAGAAGAAGAACGACAAAGAATAGAATTTTTGGTACAGATTTGGAAAATAATAGGAATGGCAGGTGTCCCAAATGAGGACGATATTTTATACAATACACATGTAGAAGAAATGACAGTTCGTGCAATCAGGTGGTCAGAACGCATAGAAAAAGAAAATAATAAGCACTAATAATTTAGTAAAGTATACAAATTTGTAAATATGGGTAAAACAGAATCCAAAATGGAAAAACCCAATGCTAAAGTAATTACTAATTTAGAAATCATTGATCACAAGTCAGAAATAAATTCATTATGGCTACTAATGCTAATATTGTTAATAATTTCAGCAATAAACTTGTTGCTTAAAATATATTTTTCACATAAAAGAGCTCTAAGAAAAAACTATTTCAGTAAAGCAAACGATTTAGATAAGATATAAAAGAACATGGGCAATGGAATGGAAAGAAAGAATTACTAAAGCCAGAATTATAAAAGAAGATTTTGAACGTTCATACAAGTGTCTCAATATTGATAGACCAATTAAAAGCGAAACAATTAACCACCATTTTCAGAACATTTTAAAAAGATTAGAAGAAATAAGAGTTTTATTTAACGTTTACTACAATAGGCTTACAGTAGCTCACCAAAGAGCAGCAGACGCATTTTTCCTTGACTTAACAAGCAGAGTTTCAAAATTAGCTGATAAAAAATCGATACAAATCGAACTACCAAATTCAGTACACGAAAGTGTAACATTTAATATTTCTATGCCTATAACTGAATCAACAATGACTCAAACTGTAGTGGACTTTTTGACCGTCTAATAGCCACTTTAATGTATTTTAAACGTCAAACGCCTAATAATAAGAAGAAAAGAAGTATTCAAAATTATGTTTTTCGGGATTGAACACTTTCAAATTCATTGCCGAATTCTTCTCCTGGACAATGAAAAATAGAATTAAAAACAGTAACTTAACCCTTTCAGTATATTGTATCCATATGGATACACGCATTTTTAAAGTTGTTTTGTAAAACCCAGGACATATAATTAACTTGAACTTTTATTGAATATATTAACTTAAGTTCTTTTCTTTTATTTAAATAAAATTTTATTTCGCATTGTTTTGTTTTTTAATAAAAATTGTAGGTTTTTAAAAACCTTATTTTTATTAATTTTTTTTATCAAAAAGTTTGTTTAATATTTCACCTATTTTGTCAACCAATACAAATTTTTTCTCTCATTTTATGTCATAAATACACAGAAAACCTTTTCCCTCAGCATTTTGCATCAATATTTTTTTATTAAAATAATTATAAAAGCTGTGGGATTTTTATCAAAACTCGTGTATCCATATGGATACAAATTTTAGTTGTGGGTATACTTTAATGTAAACTTTGTATAGAAAAGTAGAACAGTGTTTTTTATGTTTTTATGATTGATTTGTACAGAATTAGTAACATAATTGACAATTTTACAAAAAAGTATATAAAAGATATATTAAGGCCATATACGGCAGGAAACCCATAAAATGGACATTTTATGTAGCACCAGAGGAATGACTTACAACTTTCGGGCGAAGCAGAGGAAAAGTTCTTACTGCTTTCTGAGTTTTTGCCATATAGTTACACAACTTTCAAGAAATATTCCTGAGCAAAACAACCACACAAGTTATTTTAAAAATTAATGTATAACTTTAAGTTTGTGAACTTACATCAAAAAGGGATCTGGATCCCAGGAAGAGTTAAAGAAAATAGATTTGTTAAAATTTACCTAAAGTTGGAAAAGAATTCAAAACAGAAGGTCGTGGAAACTTCGACTACCGCATAAAAATATCAGACCATATGTATCTGCTAAGATAGCTTAATGAAGGAATTGCGCAACTAGTTTCTACTATACAGGGCCATAAACCTTTGGATGTATTGGATAGATTTTGTGGTGAACAGAAGAAAAATGTAGATATTTCGAAACCAAACATAGTTGCACGAAAAAATAGACAAACTGGATTTTATTCTATCATTGTATAGAATTTCCATCATATATAGAAAGTGGGTTTTAAAAATGTTTGATAATTTTATTGATTTTTGGTGAACTAACAATAACAAATGCATGGACTTGCTGGGTTTTCGTAATAACGTTGTAAATGGGCGGATTTACGTAATCCATTACGATTTCACCGAAATCAACATTGGCCGGAAAATATTGCAGATACAAACGTGAAGGATGCGAGTGATAAACGCGACTCAAAATTGATATGCTTTAAGGCGTATTATTATAAAGAAATTATTGGTTTTTCATTTAGGTAATTGCATGATTCAATATCAATTGAAGTTTAATCGATTTTGAATTTCTTAATTTGGCAGCTACATATATTATGAAGATGTTTGCTTTCAACTTTTTTAGATTATTACTGCCTTATTCCTAAAAAGTAATTTTGTTTAATAAAATGTTTACAAAACAAATTTTGTATGAAAAACTGCTTTGTAAAAAAATCAAAAATATCTTTTATGAATAAGGGCCTTACTAATTAATTACATTTTGCAGAAATGTTCACTTACGTAAGTAAAAAAGTTGAAAAACTAATATATATTTAAATATAAACGAACATAAAATCAAAGAATTTTTCTATACCATTAAGTAAATTTGTATCCATATGGATACACTCCAAAAAGCAGCTTTGGAGTTGCAAATTTGTAAAAAAAATGATTGATTATTGTTTCTAAGACCAATAGTAGCAAAAATCCAAAAAATTAGATTTTTTGGACCATTCAGTTAAAACTTGTAGCGAAAGGGTTAATAAATTTTTAATGCAATAAGTATTTTTGAAATGTCTTTAATATTACGTTTATAGCTGGCATGCTAATACTTTAAAACATATAAAATAAAAGTGTTAAGTTATTTTATGTATTTCATTTTTATATGAAAATTACTAACAACAAATTTTATGCTATTATATTTAATACCATAATATAAAGATAAAGGAAATGAATTTTAGCAATTGTATTTTGTATGTTCCTGGATTGTTGTTTTACTTTTGAATCAAGTTTGTTTTGTTTTTTAAAGTTAAATAAAAGATCTTGATCTTAATTATTACCATAATTATAAAGAATTATTCCAAAATTTTTAGCATTATATTTAGCATTTTGAAATATTTTGTAGCATTTTTAGCATTATTGTAAGCCTCATTTAGCATTCAAAATTTTTTTAGTTGTGACCACACTGACTATCACACATATACACCATACCTACAATCCTTCAACAATAATGATGAGACTCGAATTTCAATACAAAAGCCAGACTTATATGTGCTACCCAGTGACAGCTACATATATGTTGAGGGAAGTATTGTAGATGATAATAACAGCAAAATATCTTATTTTTTAAATCTAAAATTAAAAAATAATATTGTGGCACATCTCTTTGACGAAATTCGATATGAACTTGAGGCATAGATATTGATCATACAAGACATTTAGCGATTACAAGCAGCCTTTGCCACCAACAGAAAGTGTTGGCTTGTACAATGCAGGGTGGAACAAACTCGATGATTTGGATATTTCAAATAAACACTTTAATTTCTATGTACCACTGAAACTATTTTTAGGTTTTGCTGAAGACTATAATAAAATTATACTCAGCGTTAAACATGAATTGGTTCTCTTACGTAGTAAGAACGATGAAAAACTCGTATACTCAACTGTTGCTACTGACAAACCAAAAATTAGTATCTCAAACATCTCGTGGAGAATTCCGCATGTACAATTATCCGATCTGAGCAAATTGAAAAAAATTATTAACAGTGGTGCTTCTGTACCGATGGCACTTTGCAGTTGGGATTGTCACATTAATCCTCAACTAAATACAGGAACTAGCTATATATGGAATGTTAAATTGGTTGCAGATAGAGAACGACCCCGTTTTGCATTGATTGCTTTTCAACAAGAAAATAAGTTTGTTCCCTGTAATCTTAACAATTTAAAAGTGCATTTAAATTCAGAATCGTACCCACGTGATGATCTAAATATAAAATTTAAAAATGGTCGTGTTGCCATCCTATATGATATGTTTTTGCGGTTTCAACAAAGCTACTACATGAGGAAATCACAACCGCTTCTAAATGCTCAAGAATTTAAAAATAGTGTACCGATAGTGGTAGTAGATTTCAGTCACCAAAACGAAGCCTTCTCTAACGGTCTGTTGATATAAAAATTTAAATTGAAACGGACTCCAACATTCCTACCGATACATCTGCTATTTGTATTCTCATCCACGATCGCATAATAGAATACCCTTAATAGGTCAAGTTCGTAAAATAATGTAAATAAAAAATAAGCTGATTGAAGATAATCATCGCTATGCAAGGATTTAAATCCAATTAAAACATGTTCATTGCAAAAGAAATATCAATTGTTTTTAACAATAAGGAGCACATATATTTTATTATTAAACCACTGCTTAGATTCAAAAGATTATCAATAGCAAAACAAAGAGAAGCGAATTGGCTAACAAGAAACTTTCATCATCTGAATTAAAATGACGGATCAATATCATTTAAGAGTAGGCTTGCCAGATGGGCCTGATTTGGCCTGATTGTCAAGTTTTTTAATGCGCGTCAAGTGTCAAGTGAAAAAGTGATTTGTCAAGCTTTTTTGTAAGTTAATTTTTTTTCTCAAATTTATTCTAGCTATGTAATAATACTTAAGAATAGTAAGTTCATATTTCTAAAAAACAAATATAAAGCTCATATTTTTACTATCAATACAACTAAGGACTAATAGGTATGATACATATTTTTATACCCTTTACCAACAAAAATGGTAAAAGGGTATATATAGGTTTGTCATTCCATTTGTAATTTCTATAATATCAATAAGCGACACATAAAATATATATATTCTGGATCCTTATGCATAGGGAAGACGAATAAGCGATGTCCGTCTGTCCGTCTGTCTGTACGTGAAATCGGTTCTAGCTCCCAGAAGAGCTAGAGACTTCGTTCTTGGACTGGTGTGTCAGAAATTTTTCAAAATAGATTGGTATTGAAATTCAGCATAATCGCGCAGACGATTGCAGAGCTGGAAAACTGAAACTTGATTTTGCCATATAAAACTAACTAGATAACACAATTTTTTTAATTTTTTTGTTAAATAAACTTATTTTGCACTTCAGTACGACTAAAATTGGTATTTTAAATTAAAAAAATATAAAAAAAATAAAAAGACGTTTCCAGGGTTGGAAAACTTTAACTTTTTGTGTTATGTAAAATTAACTATGTCTAAAACTATATTAGTATTTTCTCGAGAACCGTAAGAGCTACAGACCTGAAATTTGGACACACTGTGTAGACCTTTGGCCGCTACACCAACAAATACATGAGAATTGGAAATTAAAGGGTGTTCCAAAACGAGCAACGAAAAATTTTAAAATCCCATGTAATATGCATACAATTGTATGTATGTATGTATATACACTTGAAATTTGTAAGGTTAGTGTATTTTTATACAGACTACAAAAATTAACACTAAAATTTCTAAAAATTTAAATTAAAGGGTGTTCCATCAGTTAATGCAATTTTGACTATGCAATTTTGACAACTTGCTGTATCTTGGAAACCGTGAGAGCAAAACTCTTGAAATTTTCAAAAACGGTAAAACTAAAAAAACAAAAAATTATAAAATCGCCAAACCGAAAAAAATCGCCAAAAACAAACAAAAAGTCACCAAAACGAAAAAAAGCACCAAATTAAAAAAAAAATCTAAGACTAAAATACATTGCGAATAACCGGAAAAATTGCTAAAATAAAAAAAATCGCTAAAATGAAAGAAAGAAAAAAAACCCCAAAATGAAAAAAAATCGCCAAAATGAAAAAAATTTCCAAAACGAAAAAAACCACAAAAAATAGAAAAAAATCGCCAAAATAAAAAAAACCCAAAAACAGAAAAAAATCGCCAAAATTAAAAACAAAGTCGCCAAGATGAAAAAATTCGCCAAAATGAAAAAAAGCCCCAAAAACAAAAAAAAATCGCCAAAATTAAAAAAAAACCCCAAAACAGTAAAAAAAATCGCCGAAATGAAAAAAATCGCCAAAATGAAAAAATCTCCAAAATAAAAAAAAACCCAAAAAACAGAAAAAAATCGCCAAAATGAAAAAAACCGCCAAAATGAAAAAACATCGCCAAAATGAAAAAAACCCCAAAATAAAACAAAAATCGCAAAAATTAAAAAAAATCGCCAAAAGGAAAAAAATCTCCAAAATGAAAATAAACCCCCAAAAACAGAAAAAAATCGCCAAAATGAAAAAAAACTGAAAAAATCGTTTAAACTGAAAAAAACTGCGCGAGTCAAAGTCGCACTTTACTGAATTTTTTAATATTAAAGGAATTAAATGAAACTAAGTTTTTTCTTATTTCTTTTTTGTTTCGTTCACTTAACAAATTTTATGTATTTTTTAAAAAATTAGATTGGTATCAATAATCAGAAAAATCCAAAATTATGACTCCAGGTTTGGAAAACTTACACTTTTTGTGTTATGTAAAATTAAATAGGTCTAAAATTTTTTTTCTTTTTCTTTATAAATTGAATATATTTTATGCTTCTGAAAGAAAAGTTTGGCGTATGAAATTTGAAAAATTAAAATTACAGCTCCAAAGATGGAAACTTAAAAAAAATAATAAATTTTTTCACAAAACAAATATGTATGTATGTGTCTGTATACTATATATATGTACGTATGTTGGTAAAGGGTATATACGATTCGGCACAGACGAATATAGCACTCTTACTTGTTTTCTGTGCAATTATAGTTTAAATAATATATTTCTCTTTCTGTACAATTATAATAAAAGTGCCAACACTGATATTTACCCCATTACTAAACACTAGTAACTTGACAATATTGAACAGCTGAGTTGCAATACTTAAGCTGTACAGGAGTTACAGTGGGACTAAGTTGACAACATGGGACTCAAAAAAATTCTGAGGCTTGTAACTTTTAGAAAATTTATCCGATTTGTATGAGATAAAGCGTTTTGATCTAATCTGAAAATTTTTAAGAAATAGTGTCCTCAGATGTGTTTTCGTATCTCTCATAACTTAGAAGATATTTGACTTTTAACAAAAAAATTATGTTTTTTTGCCTTGACTTTTTTTAGTATTTCACCTACAACTTTTTTGTCTATTGTTGGATTTTAAATCAAAAGACAGCATTAAATTTCCGATAAAATGTTAAATAAAAAAAAATGAAAAAGCTTTTTAATATCTGCAGTTGTGAAATCGGGAAAAGGCAAAGAATTCAAAACTTTAAAATTTTCCTAAAAAAGGCATGGTCTTTTAAGAAAAAGCATCTTCATTATTTTCAATTTTGTGAAAAACTTTGTTTAACACATGCACTTTTAAACCACATAGCTCTAAAATCAATCTATTCAGAATATACTAAGAGCTAATTATTTTGTATTTTGGGCATGCACCCTACATTCAGCAGTGTCCGAAAATTGCTAATTTTAAAAATATTTTTTGTGCTTATGCGCTTATAAAAAGTTGTGACGGTCGATTTTGAAAGTTTTAACTATGACATTTAATTGGTAAGATAGTTTGCAACATGCTTAACTTAAGTTTTTGACAGCACTTTCATAAATGCGAATAAACGCGCAAATTTTCTGAAAAAAGTCAAAATTTTGGAAAAATTTTGTTTTGTACCATAAAATTATATATTATAATAATTTTCTTTTCTTATGTTGGCCTTTTTGACTTTTATATAAGTCTTTCTACTTCATTTGAAAAAATTTTTCCAATTCAATTAACTGCTCTCGAGATATTCCGATTGTAGGGTGCAATAAAAAAAATATATAGAATGCGCTTAACTTTTTTCCCCTTATTCACACATCAGTTGTTTAAAACTTTAATGAATTCTGAAATTCAACCTAACTAGAAAAACAAAAATAGATTTGGAATGTTATCCAATAAGTCTACGTATATTTTTCGCAATAAAAAAATATGTATGGTAATTATACCATATGTTTTTCCATGTAAGTGTAGTTAATGCTAATAACAGGTAAGCATTTATCGAATAACAACACACATTTTTAATGAATTAAAAAAAGGTTTTCGCGCATTATTTTACAGCGGCATCGGGTGGAGCTACCTGATTATGCTACTATTTAAAATAAATAACACTTCACAGTACCAGGTAACTAGATAAAATTAGCAAAGGTGCTTATAAAGTATGCTGTATTATATAAAACCGCAGGGTTCTTTTATGAGAATAATCACTCTATATTGAACTTTTATGGATATCAGTATTAAATATAACGACGTATGTTAACTTCTATGGGAATACGTTCCTGTTAGTTTATTGCGCTAGGAAAAATGTTCTAAAATTATAGATATAATTGACAACTCATTTGAATTAAAACTAAATGAAGATGGTACTAAAAAATAGAGATCTTTTTGGTAGCGTACGAAAGAAAAATTAAAGAATTAAATTATAACAAAACTAACTTCCAAAAACAAAATGAAGAATGGCTTAAAAGATAGTTACACATATTGGTATAAAACAATTGGAAAGGCCTAATAAATTATACGAGGAACTTCAACCAAGAATCCAGAAAAGAAAGCAAGAGGACCTCATTGAAAACCACTTGTTTGGCCTTATAAAGGATGCCTTTAGAAAAGCCTTAACCAAAAACAAACCGAAGGAAGTTGGCCAAATTATAGATGCTCTTCCAAAAGAATCTCTAAAGAGAATACAACGTATGGTGGAAAGCATACCAACACCTAAATCTAAAAAAGATTTTACTAATGAAGATGCATTAGCCCTTATTCTAAACTTGGGTCCAACAAGGAATAAATATGAAATATTAAGAAAAGCTATGACTGAAAAGAATTGGGGAAATTTGCAATCTACAAAGTCATTGAAGGCAACAAAGGATGTAATTTTGCCATCGGTTTCGAACGTTAATAGCACGGGCGCCAGTTATCCAGTCTCCTCGAAAATACTGCTTCTAGGATAATTTCAACTTTTAGCAAAGAAGACATAAGTAAATGCCACAAGTATTAATTTGTAAATGGGGTTGTGATGGGACTACTGGATTTTCTGAATATAGACAACAAAGCGATTATAATATATCTTTTTCATCATTGGAATATATGAAAGAAAACAGAGATGAAACTCAAAATATTGTGGTTACGATATCAGAAGAAATAAGGAACTTACAAGCATTGCAGTAAAAATTTCTGACTGCATTATAAATGTCACATTTGATTTACAATTGACTATGATAGATGAAAAAGTTGCCAATGCCCTAACGGATACCAAGTCATACTGGAAATGCAATATATGTGGGAAAAAAGCTCTGAGTTTGAAGATAAATCTGATGAAACTATAAAAAATGAAGCCCTTAAATTTGGAATTTCCCCACTTCATGCTCGCATTAGATTTATGGAGTACTGCTTGCATCTACCATATGATATAAAATATCAAAGGTAATGAAACTGTCTCCTCATGAAACAACAAAGACTTAGCAGAGACACGAAGAACTGAGAATAAAAGGATGCAAGATAAATTTAGACAGCATGGGCTTATAATTGATAAGCCAATTAACAGTAATGGTAGCTCGAATAATGAAGACACCCCTAGACGGTTTTTTGAGGATCCTGAGACCACATCCTTGATAACCGGGTTGGATAAAAAACTAATAAGGAACTTCAAAATAATACTGGCAACTAGTAACAGTTAAAAGCAAATCAATACAGAAAAATTTGATGCTTTTGCTAATGAAACAAAAGTACTGATAAAAAATGTATATCCATGGAGATTCATGACACCAACTGTACATGAGGTATTATCTCATGGAAAAGAAATCATTGAAACCAACATCCTACCTCTGGGAGAACTTACAGAAGAAGCTCAAGAAGCAAGGAACAGAGATGTAAAGCAGTACAGATTATTTAATAGTCGAAAGTGTTCAAAATTAGCAGACAATTATGATTTAATGCTTCACTTATTATTATCCTCAGATCCAGTTTTACAAGGAACACGGTTGAAATGGTTACCAAAGATAACTAAAGAAATAGAGAAAGACGACAGTGAAGCAGTTCAAATAAATAACGTTTTAAGCTTCTTTTAAGTTTTCTTAAAAATAATTGAAATAAATAAATTAATAACTTAGCTAAAACATGTAATTTAAAAATAAATTCTTATGAATTGAATAGGCTAAAGTTCGTAACGCTTTTTAAGCCAAATTACATGTGATAATTATTAATGAACAAATAACATCAAAGTTAGTTGTAAATATTCTGACAACAACACATAGTTGAACGGAACAGCCAGCCGTTTTCGAAGGCCACTAAACCTTCCTCATCAGCGTTCTTCTGTGTTTTGGTCCACTGTGTGTGGTGTCAGTTGATGTAGATGTCTGCCTTATATACGTAACTTTATTGCAAATGGAATATGTGAATTTGTTTGATTCATTGCATTTCAATTTGCCAATGTGTTTCGTAATGTATACGCAAGTTAACATCTATATATATATACCATCTTCTATATATATTACCATCTTCTATATATATTACAACAGTCTTACCATTGTCGTTTTGTTCCTTACTAACTATACACATGTTTGTTAATTTGCTTATTTTTGTTCTACTTAAGACAAACTTTTTTGGTTTGTTACTATTAAGTATATTTTTATTTTTAATTTTTGCCACAAGCCAATGACTATTAATTAGTTAATTTAATTATTATTTTTCGAACTGTATTTGTTTCTATATTCTTATGAATTGAATAGGCTAAAGTTCGTAACGCTTTTTAAGCCAAATTACATGTGATAATTATTAATGAACAAATAACATCAAAGTTAGTTGTAAATATTCTGACAACAACACATAGTTGAACGGAACAGCCAGCCGTTTTCGAAGGCCACTAAACCTTCCTCATCAGCGTTAGTAGTAGTGAACTGCCGCTCCGGGGACAATTAAAATTTTGAAATTTTGAAATTTTAATTACCCAAATTTCAAAATTCTTGGAAATTTGTGAAATTTGATACCCTACGAGGGTGGGTCAATAAGTTCGTCCAACTTTTTGTTTACATAAGGAATTTTTTGTTTACATAAGGGGTTTTGTTTGTTTAATACATACGAGGGTGGCTCAATAAGTCCGGGTTTTTATGACCGTGGGAATTTGTATGTGTGTATGTTTGTGGGGTGGATTAAGGGGTTTCATAAGATTAATATTTCATAAGTATATATGCCGACGGGAAAATCATGCAATGATTTTTCCTAATACTAATGGGTGTGAAATAGTGAAAATTAATTTTTCCTAATGCCTACGGCAATACATGATTATTTTTTCCTAATGCCTACGGCAATATATGAATATTTTTCTTAATGCCTACGGCAATACATGATTTTCCTAATGCCTACGGCAATATATGAATATTTTTCCTAATGCCTACGGCAATATATGAATATTTTTCCTAATGCCTACGGCAATATATGAATATTTTTTCAAATGCCGACGGCAAAACATGATTATTATTTTTCCAAATGCCGACGGCAAAACATGATTATTATTTTTTTTTTTTTTCTAATACCAAAGCGAAAATTACCAGTGTTGCCAGACTGTAGAAATTTCTTATCGTAATAATATATCAGTAATATCAGAAAAAATATTTATTTATGTGTTCACATGTATGTGAACACCCATACTTGTGTTCACATGTATGTGAACACCCATACTTGTGTGTGTGTGATTTCCTCATGCTAATAAATTGTTTATAAATAAAATAATTAAATAAATTAAATTAATTTATTTAAATATTTTATTTATGTGTTCACATGTATGTGAACACCCATACTTGTGTTCACATGTATGTGAACACCCATACTTGTGTGTGGGGGGTCCAGCTTGATAGTCGCGGGTAATTTAATATTTTGTGTATTTGTTTAAGAAATATGTATGTATGTATGTATGTATATGTATGTATGTGTATGTATGTATGTGTATGCATGTATGTATGTATATGTATGTGTACATGTATGAATGTGTAATCGGGGGTACTTGTGCGTGGAATATTTTGTAGAATACATATATATTTTGCAACGTAATCATTTTCTTTATCTACGATTATTTTAAAGCAGCAAACTAAGTACACTCAGCAGCAGAGAAACAAAAACCAAGCATTTGCAAGTAAGCAAAGAAGTTAACTTCTCCTCCTCCCTACTTCCTTCTCTTTCCTTTATGTAGTTTTTATTTGAAATAAGAAAACACATTTTATTTCATTTTATTTTTTATACATTTATTGTTTAAAATTTTATAAAATTTTATAATAATACATACATTCATATTTTAAAAAGTGAAAAAGTTTAATTAAAGCAAGACATTTCTTTTCTTAGTAAAATAGCATTTTTTAGTGCGCAAGCACCAAATTTATGATAATTACAATAAAAATATTCTGGATACTTGATTTCCATTTGTTTAAAGTTGATGCAGCCTATATCCTCAACGTTAAAAATTTTTCGGCATAAAATTTTTTCCAACCATCGTCTTTTTTCTTCACCTTTTACATAAATTTTAGAACATCTTGCGTTGGCTTTTATAAAATTGCAAACGCTTTGAAATGAAACTGATCCAGCAGTCCAGCTTAGGTGATGATAGTTTTTTGTTAGCCACTTTGCTTCTCTTTGCTTTTCTATTGATAAGCATTTGATATCAAATGGGGGTTTTATAATGAAATTGTTATATTCATAATTGTTGAAAACAATTGCTACTTCTTTTGCGATGAAATCATTTGAATTATTTTTGAAACCTTGTACGTCTATGAAAATTATGTTGTTTTCCATATTAGTCAATTCATAAGACTTTTCGCACTTGTCCTTTGATAGGTACATATTCTAATATACGATCATGAATGCAGTAAGCTGATGTTTTTGCTCCAATATTAGTTGCTGTTTCAAATTCTATTTTTATATCAATCGGTCCATTATTGAGTGATTCATTCTGATGACTGACATCTACTACAATAATAGGAGCTTTTGTCTTAAACTCTGATGCAGTTAGAAGCGGTTGAGATTCTTTCATATAGTAGCTTTGTTGAAATCTTAGATACATATCATATAGAATTGCATATCGTTCATTTTTGAACTTTATGTTAAGATCATCATATGGATATGAGACTGAATTTAAATGTACTTTTAAATTAGTCAAATCACAATGAACAAACTTATTTTCTTGTTGAAAAGCAATCAATACAAAACGAGGGCGTTCTCTATTTGCAGCTAGTTTAACATTCCAAATATGGCTAGTTCCCATATTTAATTGTGGATTGACATGACAATCCCAACTGCGAAATGCCATAGGTATAGAAGCACCATTGTTAATAATTTTAATCATATTCAATTTGCTAAAGTCGGATAATTGTACATGTGGGATTCTCCATGAGATTAGTGAAATTGTAAGTTTAGCTTTTTTAGTAGAAACACTCGAGCGTACAAGATCTTCGTCGTTCTTATTGCGCAAGAGTATCAGTTCATGTTTTCCATTTAGTATAACTTTGTTGTAGTCTTCAGCGAATCCTAGAAGCATTTTTAGAGGTACATAGAAATTGAAAAAGCCATTTACAAGAGTGACATCGTCAATTTTGTTCCATCCAGCATTTTGCATCACGTTGCTTTCTGTTGGTGACATAGAAACCAAATTTTTTATGGTGCTTGTGGCTCCTAAATATCTTGTATGATCAATTTCAATTCCATTGAGCTCATAGCGAATTTCATCAAATAGATATGCCACAAAGTTGTTTTTTAATATAAAGTTGTCCGATGATGAAGAAGATTTAGAGTTATTATCATCAGCAACAAAACCTTCTACATAAATGTAGCTTTCACTGGGTAGCACGTACAAATCTTGATTTTGTATTGAAATTCTAATTTCATCATTATTGTTGTAAGATTGTAAGTATGGTACATATGTATGATAGTCCTTTTTGATTATATTCTCATCAGACAAGGGCTTATCTAAGACATCTATTATTGAACTCATTTTGTCTTCAATTTAAAATTCAAGGACTTTAGAAAATTTTTATTTGATGTTGTTAGTGCTTTTGGTTGTACTGGTCGCTTTAATGTTGATGTTGTTCTTGCTGCTATATTTTTCAATGTATTTGTGTTGTATATTAGCATTATTTAGTTGGCCTTAAATGTATTCTTATTGTAATTTCCTCTCCTCGGAAATTAATTAAATCACCGTGTTGATCAACTACGCGCAGCGCTAGTGAACTTATCTCTCTGGTGTTCACAGGTAAATAGATGAGATTTCTTGGAACCTCATCTATTTTATAGCCTGGAGGCACATTAATCGGAAATTCATGAAGTGTATGCGATTTGGAGCTATTCATATATGTGTTAATAGCGATGCTACTTTCTACTCGCAAGAGATTTACTTTAAAAATATTAACTGGAAGATCTGAATAATAATATTGGTTTGGTGTTAGGATTTTGCTATTGAATCCTAAAAGTTTTCCGATTGTATTGTCTTTATTAAAATATACAGTATCCTTGGAACTATTAACTTTAACTTGCATTGTATTGTTATTGGCTTCAATAAAAATCTTATTTGTTGGACAGAGTATATTGTATTGCTCTTCTATAAAATCAACTATATCATTTAGTTCGTAAGATCCAATTGGTATTTCTATTGTATGTTCTCCTATATGAAACATATTGTTGTAGGTGTCTACATTTGGAATACTGTTGTATGAATGAAAATCAGTTAGAGCACACTCATATGCACCATGTAATTCAATAGGAGGAAAGTAACTAGCAGATAATTCTGATGAGTTAGAGCTCAGAGTAAGTGTTATTGACATTATAACAGACTGATTACAATTAAATAAAGTTTAGTAGACAGTATGGTTTATAAGCATAATTTACATATTTATTTCATTTTCTTATTTTAAAATTAACATTAGTTTCTTAATATTAATGCTATTATTGTTTTGCTATGATGTTGTTGTTGATTTAGTTTTTCTTCCATCTATAATATTTCATCTTTACTTATCCAAGAATTGTGTTGATTAGAAAATCCCAGCCATTTAACATATACCTCCTTCCCTTTAATTTTAAGCACCTTTTCAACTAGATATGTATTTGGAAATCTGGTTTTTGAAAGTTCGTCAGTATAGAATCCACCTTTAATAGGATTACCAAGATAGTCTTCTAATATGTATGTTGCAGGATTTGTATTTTGAACTCTTGTAATTGTGAAAATTTCTGTAGTCCAATTTGGAGTATAACCTTTTTCAAATGTATGCTTATATTTGCTTATGCGTACATGATCTCCTACATTAAATTTTGACATTTTATACATTTTCATATGACTGTATACTGTATTTAGCAGCTTTTCCTCATTTGTTGAGTTGACTTTAATTGGAGGCATTTTAATGGTACGATGAACTTTTCTATTGTAGGTATTAAGTAAATCTTTGTATATATCAATCCACTTATAAGAACCATTAAAGCTAAATTCTTTCCACATCATTCCTTTCAGTGTTCTATTAAATCGTTCTACTATTGATGCTTTCATAATGCTATATGTTGAGTAGTGATTAATGCTGTATTTATGCATTAATTTTTCAAAGTTTTTGTTGAAAAATTCTTTACCATCATCTGTTTGTATGTTTTTTGGTATTCGCCCCAATTCAAAAATATTTTCCATTGCGTTGGTTGTTTCAAGTGCAGTTTTTGTTTTTAGTGGTACTGCCCATGCAAATTTTGAGAATGTGTCAATTATAGTCAGCAAAAATCGATAATTTCTATTTTCTTTAGAAAAGTTCCCCATTTCAACTAAATCAGCTTGCCAAAGATCATCTATTCCTTTCATTACAACTCTGCGACGCACAAAATGTTTTCGTGCTTGCTTATGGAGTTCGTTTACTAAATTTCTTTTTGAAGACATTAAGTTGTTTTTAGAGATTTTTTGGAGAGTGTTGTGATCTAGTTGAAGCACTTTCAGCTATTGATACAAACATGTAATTTTCTAATCTATAAATTTTCTCATTAAGCTGTTCAATTTGCTCTTCAAAGGATGTTTTAATTTTTAGAATATCTTTTTCAATTTTATAATTTTCTTCTATATCTAATTTTGTTTCGCGATGTAGATCCTCAATTTGTATTTGAATATTTTCTTGAATTAAAGTACTGTCTCTCTTAAAGAATGCTAATAATTTCTCTTCTAGTTTTTCGATTTGAGTTTGCAGAAACAATTTATTGATAACATCGTTTTCCTCCACAGCTTTTGCAACATTTTTGATCCTTTTGTTTTGGACATCAATGTTGTTGTTCGTATCCACAAAGAACCCCAGCAGTTTAGGTGCATTTTTCAAAGAAACTATGTTGCTAGTATCGTTTAAATAATGTCCAAATTTATCAACAGACATGCTTTATATACTTTATTAAAGTTAATGTATTATATTAGCTTCACGTAGTTCTTCAATAATTGATATAATCTCGTTATTGTGATTATTATGACCTGCAGCTTGTGATGCGAGCAGTAGTCGAAGTCGATCTACTAGCTCATTTGGATCATCCCAGTATATATAGTTGGGCTTATGGATGTTAAATTCCATCATTCCATCACCTAAATAGCTACCTTTGGGCTTAGATCCTGTTGATTCGGGTAAATTATCCTGGTTTTTCTCGTCAATAAATTTCTTAATAATATGTTTATATTTATATCCTCTAGTACCCTTAATTTGACCATCAGGTTTGTAGTCTCTTCTATATGCATTAGTAGTAATTAAAATCTTTTTATATATTTCGAGTTCAAATTTATCATAATTTTTTGGTATTTTATGAAACATTAGAGAAAATAGTCCAGGTGTTAGAGCCCATATTTGACCACCAACTTGTATTTTATGTTCACTAAGTGTAAGTTTACTATCACCAAATTTCCATTCATTATTGAAATCTTTATGTGGACCATAGTTTGTATCTAATTCATTTCTTCCTTCCAAGACTGATAAATCAGTATAAGTATCTTCTGTATTGGAAGTTTGTGAGTAAAAATCATCTTCATCATCATCATAATCATTTTTAGTATTAGTTTCGTTAAATAATATGGTATTATCATATATTGTTCCTTCTGCTAGTTTCTTTGGTGTACTTGTCTCTATCTTGAATGATGGTTTTTCAGACTTTAAACTTGTATTATTTTCAAATTCTGTCTTCATTTTATTTTCTTCTTTAATGGGAATTCTTTTAATTTTTTTAGAACTATTTATGAATTCTTTGAGTGGTTCTGTTATAGGGTTAAATGTATCTCTTAGTTGTTCACGTGTATCTATTTCACCAGTTTTTATACTACGAAGCTTTTTCTTCAAGACATTTCTTGTCAACACCAACTGTTTTAAAATTTTCTCATCCATGTTTAATAAATAAAAGGTATCAGCTATTAGATGAGGTATCAGCTATTAGATCAGCTTATTAGCACCTGGTCTGGTTTTCAGATCAGCTTTTTAGGACCTGGTCTGGTTTTCAGATCAGCTTTTTAGGACCTGGTCTGGTTTTCAGATCAGCTTTTTAGGACCTGGTCTGGTTTTCAGATCAGCTTTTCAGGACCTGGTCTGGTTTTCAGATCAGCTTTTCAGGACCTGGTCTGGTTTTCAGATCAGCTTTTTAGGACCTGGTCTGGTTTTCAGATCAGCTTTTCAGGACCTGGTCTGGTTTTCAGATCAGCTTTTTAGGACCTGGTCTGGTTTTCAGATCAGCTTTTTAGGACCTGGTCTGGTTTTCAGATCAGCTTTTCAGGACCTGGTCTGGTTTTCAGATCAGCTTTTCAGGACCTGGTCTGGTTTTCAGATCAGCTTTTTAGGACCTGGTCTGGTTTTCAGATCAGCTTTTCAGGACCTGGTCTGGTTTTCAGATCAGCTTTTTAGGACCTGGTCTGGTTTTCAGATCAGCTTTTCAGGACCTGGTCTGGTTTTCAGATCAGCTTTTCAGGACCTGGTCTGGTTTTCAGATCAGGTTATCAGGTATCAAATCAGCTTATTAGGTAGCTGGTCTGGTTTTCAGATCAGCTTATCAGGTATCAGATGAGGTTATAGCAAATAGATGTATCAAGCTTAAAGTTAGATTAATAACTAAAGTAAATGTTTATGAAGAGTAGTTTATATAGTTATGAAATAGTCAAATTGCTTTCTGTAGCGTCCATCATTTAATTCATTATCTTTGCTAATCACCAAAAATCCATATTTATCCTTCCAACACTCTCGACAAATCTCATGAAACTTTTCATAACTCATATCGCCACCAACATGATCTCTATAAACATGCTTCATATTTGTCTCATCTTGTTTAAACATTATAATAACATTGGCATTGTCTCTTATTAAATGCTTGGGAATTCTAGTATAAGTTTGACACAAGTAGAATGAATCGACATCCCTATGTCGCCCCATACAAAAATATGTACGTATATTATTCTGCTTTTCACATGCAACATCATCAAATATCATAATTGAATTAGTTTTAGCTTCGTCAGGTGGAATAACTGATTCATTATCTGTAAATGTATAATATCCCATTCCTTTAATTGGTGAAATTAGTTTCTTCAGGTATTCATATTTGGGTTGATATAGAGATTTTGAGTATAAATAGATGTTTTCAAACTTGAGTCCATTAGGACTTTCTAGTAAGCCAATCATAACATTAGTCTTTCCACAATTGGATGGTCCAACTATTAGAGCACGAATAGAATTTGGTAAGAGGGGGCTATGCTTTATTTTTGAAGTGATGTTGACTGAATCGTCAATATTACGAACTAAAATATTTTTATGTTGTTTCACTAACTGCATTTTTGTAACTAAATACATTTTATAAATGTTACCTCTTATTATAGAAAAAATTAGATAATATGGTTATACGATATCAGAAAACGTTTAGTCATAAAAACACCTTCGTTGGAGGAGGTATAGTAGATAAAATAATAAACTCTCTACCTGTTGAACTTCATCTTCCGGGGTATCAGTACTGTGGACCTGGAACAAAACTACAAAAACGTTTAAATCGAGGTGACAAAGGTATTAACTTATTGGACTCTGATTGTAAAAATCACGATATTGCGTATTCAAAAAATAAGGATTTAAGTACTAGACATAAAGCTGATAAAATACTTGAAAATTCAGCTTGGAATCGAGTTTTAGCAAAAGACAGTAGTCTTGCAGAAAAATCATTTGCATATATGGTTACTAACGCAATGAAAACCAAAACTAAATTTGGTATGGGTGTGGAGAAAAAGAAAAATGTTAAAAAGAACAAGCCAAATGATAAAAAACTGTTTAGAACATCAATTATAGCTGCAACGAAAATACTAAAGAAGGAAAAACCATTAGATATTAACTCAGCTATTAAAATTGCACGAAAAACTATTAACAAATCATTAAAAGGAAGAAAGTCTCAAATTGTAGTTCCACGTGTAATACGTGTTCCAAAAATCGGTGGTTTTTTACCTCTAATACCGATTTTAACTGCTCTGGGTGCAATTGGTAGTCTAACAACTGGGGGTGCTGCCATAGCTAAAGCTGTAAATGCAACAAAGAATGCAAAAAATCAACTTGATGAAGCAACTAGACATAATAAAGCGATGGAATCTATAGCAGTGGGAAAAGGACTTTACTTAAAACCATATAAAAAAGGTTATGGTTTAGTTCACAAAGAGAAATCAAAAAACTCTTAAAGATGCTGCCCAACAGACCACTATCTGATGTGGACCTAAACCGTTTCTCTATAAAAATTCCATATTTTAGAGGAGTTTTCATGTTGAATACTCTACCAAAACGAACAAAGAAAATTGAATGTGGAATAATCAACTTAGATGTATCAACAGGACCTGGTACACATTGGGTAGCATACTATAAAAACAACAATGAAAAAGAATATTTCGACAGCTTTGGAAACTTACAACCTCCTTGGGAAGTAGTCAAATATCTTGGTGCAAATATAAAATACAACTATAATCAGCATCAGAATTTCAATACATTTACCTGTGGACATTTATGTCTTAAATTTCTTTATGAAATAACTGAAAATATTAAATAAAACACAAAAATTTATATTTTACAAAACTCTTTAATGTCTTTTTATTCATAATTTAAAATACATAATTAATATATTATTGCCAAACAGGAAATTGGGAATTTTGAATTAGAAATTCACTCAGCTCACTCTCGACAATTAGGTTTTCTTCACCTTCTCTACTTAGGCAATATGATCCGCTTGAGAGATCTTTGATATCGTCATCAGTTAAAATATTATATCGTTTCGGCAGGAACATTATGTGTTTATTCATTTCAACTTTTAGGGTTGGTCCATATTTAGTTGTTACACGTACCACATTTCTAATAGTATATTTCGTTGAAGAATCAAGCTCCTTTACGTGGATTAAAGTTTTGTTATTTAGAGCATTAAATTTTGCAATTAGATTTGTTGTGGAGTCCATTTTTTATTTTTTATTTAGATACTTCTTGTCACTCTGAATGTTTAACTGGAAATGATCTTAAAAGTAGCGATGATGACTTCAAAAAGGCTAATCGAAAATAATTGTGGTGAAATAGTGAATAAGTGGGAGATAGTGATAGACAGAAAGAGATAGTTATAGAGAGACAACGGTTAGAGAGAGACAGAGTAGTAAAAAAGAAATATGGAATAGAGAGAAAAGGGTTAGAGAGAGATAGAGTTCTAAAAAGAAATATGACATAGAGATGATAGTATAGATATTTTAAAGACCATATAGATATTTTAAAAATTTACAGAACAAATTAGTCTTAAAGGAACCTTCCAACATTCATCATCATTCATTCATCAGCAAATAAAATGAGTCAAATTAGACGTACTCTTAATCAATTTATAAGAGATTTTGAAAGCTTCAGGCTTTTTGATCATTGGGAGATGATAAAATGTTTCCAAAATATGCTGGATGAGAACGAAGAATATGGTGTCATGGAAGATGAAGACAACACTGAAGGACACTTCCCCAGCTGTCCTTGGTATCATCCTGAGTGTGAGGAGGGACCTGATACTTGCAGATGTACCATATATTTTTTAAGAAAAAATATACTAGAACATCTAATAATTGGCTATTACGAAATGTTTCCATCATTATAAATAAATTAAATAAAAATGAAATAAAATTGTATAAATAATAAAATAAAATTAAATTGAATTATAAAAATATTCCTTGATTTGTATTATTTTTTTCTAAAGGAAAACTAGGAATCATCTGTTCGAATATAAAATAACAGAAACTTGTATGTAGTGAAAAAATATGAGGATTTTATCCGATTATCTAAATTATTTCTCTTTATGAAAATATCTAATTGAATTTCATAATATTGTGAAATTCAATTTCTCTTGTGCAGAACCTCTCAAAGAAAACAAGACTGTGCATGTTTAAGTAACCTGAAAACAAGACTGTGCATGTTTAAGCGACATGAAAACAAGAATTTGCAAATAAGCAAAAAACAAAAATTTTTGATCCAACGAAGTAAAGTCAATAAAGAAATAAAAAAAACCACTCACATTTTCCATTCTTTTTTCAATAGTTTATTTACAATAACTTTTCTTAATAAATAGGATTTAAATACAATAATATTTCTTAGACTTTTTTACATTCATTTTAACAACAATAAAATAATTTTTCTTATTAAATAGAATTTTATATACAACAATTTTTCTTAATAAATAGGATACAAATACAATATTTTTTCTTAATAAATAGGATTTTATATACAATTTAAAAATTAACTAATTAACTAAGATTTTCTTGCATTTTAGCAATCTCATCTAGCAACATGTCAAGTTCGTATTCAGGGTTAGTTTCCTTAATACGAAAATGATACCATGCATAAGTGTTTACATTATTTGATCTAATTTTTCTCTTATCATCTCCATAGCTTAATACTACCTTATTTAATTCGCTAGTATATAATTGATGTAGCTTAGATTTAAATGTTAACATACTATCATATACATTAATCTTATTAAATAGGCAATTCTTATATGTAGCTAAACTATATTTATCTAATATGGCTCTCTTTACCCCCTTCGATTTTTTAATATCATCTTGATTTTCTACACTAAATGAATACATTTTTGAGCGCAGCCCAACAAACTCTGTCATTATCTTACCGCAATTTTCATCCTTCATCATACCAATTACTTTTTTATTTACTATTGGGAAATTATAAATATTGTCTGTAGGATAGTCCGATGTGTCAAATTGTTCATGTATGTCATTTTTTATGTCAGCGTAAAAGTCGTCAGTCTTTATTGAATATATAAAAGAGTCAGTATCCATATAGTTTAATGAGAGGTTTGTCTTAAACTTAGGTTGCATGTACCCGTAATGGAAATTATACATTTTCCATTTGGACAGCTCGAGTACACAAAATCCTAAGTAAATTGGTTTATTGTAGCAGGTTTTGACTCTAGTCATTTCGATTGCTACAAGATCTTCAGAAAATATAGATAAACTATGAAAATTTGGTTTTGATATCCAATCTTGGGCTCCTAAATGATTGCAATTCGTCCTCTCCCAATTATTAACAATTTTAACATCTCTCCTCTTATCCACATTTTCCATGGTTTTACCATACACTGCATTATTAAGTAGTTTGAAAAAATTTTTTTCAAAAGCATTTTTAGCAGTGGCTCTATGTCTGGTATTTAGGTCAATATAGCCTTTTAACCATGGAGATTGTTTAAATGCTAGAATACGATGAGTTTTCTTTAAAACTAAGCCATATTCTAAGCACTGTTTGAGAACTCTAAAGTGTATCACATATGATTGCTTTGTAGAGAAATCGGTTATCAACTTGCTATACTTCGCTTGCATAGGTTTCTTATTTTCAGCGCAAAAAGGAAGATCATTATGCAAGTCGTGTAAATGAGAGGGATAATCCAACGTAACCTCATAAATATAACCGTCTGTTCCATTATCAGCTATGCTGTTTGGATCCAGATTCAACTCGTCTTGTGATAACCATCTGAACCCACCATGAGGAAGATATTCCGACATCGCCCATCCATACAAATTGTTAGCGTCTAAATAGACGAGAAATTCTGAGGGCTTTTCTTTGTCGAAATCTTGCAAATATTTATTATTTGCTTTCGAATATCTTTGACTACACTGTACTATCCCCCCACGTATACCTTTTTTCATAAAATTGTACATGTCTATGTCTGTCAATAATTCTAATTCAATTTTTGTATATTTGAGCATTGCATCCCAGGAAAGGCCAGGTGCTGTATAATACTGGCAAGGATCGAGCTCATAAATACCCTTACAAACTTTTCTAAAGTTCTCGAAAATATCTGTCAGTAAGAGGACGTCTGTTTTTAAGTAAAGTTCCATGTAATCTTTCATTGTTTCACAACCAAAAGTATTCCATACCTCTACAGCATGTGAGTATTCCTCTAAAGAACACTCTTTATTATTCAACTTATTAAAAAAATCACTGCGTGAAGGCAGCTGGCATTCATCTAATTTTTCGAATGAATTTAGGTACTCATATGGGAAAATACCTTTTTTCTTAATAAGCTGAAATTCTTTTTCTGATTGAAATAAGGACCTTATAGTGCTGAAATCATTATCCGACAAATTGCAGGCTAATGATTCCAAACTCTCAGCCATAAAGCGTATAGTATCAAGAAATCTTATTTCAAGCTTATGGCCATCACTCATTTCTGAGAATTGGGAGAGGGATATATAAAGTTCCTTATTGAGAGGGAGTACTTTCAGTTGCAATGAAATTTCACCTAATTCTTTAATGAAAAGATGTGAGTCATAATTTGAATAATTGTGGAAGTAAACTGGTATAAATTTGGGAATTTGGTAATTTAAATTACATTTATTGTGGGCTGCGCCTCTAAATTTGCCACTAATGTGGCAGTGATCTCTAACACGATCTTTGCCTAAAAATTTTTGGCAAATATGGCAATTCACCGCACTATAAAAATTATAAGTATCTGAAGGGGATAAAGTATCCATTTGTCTATTGTTAACTAAATAGTTATTATATATATCTTCACAATCCTTAATTAAATATTCTACAAATTTTTTGGAGGCATCTTCCCCCGTATATATTCTAAGCTTATCTAAATTATTACTATGGAGACACTTAATAAAATAACTAAAGGCACAAGGTGTGTGCCTTTTTATTAAATTTGTTTTACTACTTACACTATTACTTATATCCTCTAATACGCATTCAAAGTCCGCGTAAATAACAAACGGGACATCCATTTTTCGTTGATGTCCCTTAAAACTAAGAATGGCATCCTCACCTGATGGCATAGTTGTGACTATCTTCCCACATTCCTCCTTATGTGTACTCATCACGTTCTCCCTATGGGTATATTGGAGACAGCTATTGCAGAAGTGTAGTTTGTGTTTATGTGTGGTAGTCTGATTCGTCAAAAGTCTGTGAATGATAAAAAAATAAAATAAAAGTTTATGAGTAAAACGTATATATTATAAAATATATAAAACAAGTATATGTATCATTAAATTAAAGTGTAGTATAATTTTTTAACTTACTTTGATATGTTCTTTATCAAAATGTAGTGATGAACTTCACCATTTTCCAAAAGCAACAAGTTTACATGACTAATTTTCTCGTCTTTGGTGACATAGTAGGGACCAATAATCTGATTGGCCCCCTCATCATAGCCGAATACGTTAATACTTATTGCTGGATTGTTCACCTCAAACTCTTTTATTTTGTTTAATCCTAATGGGAAGCGTAAATTTTTGAAATTTAACGCTACACCATTTCGCGTAACAATCGTCTCTGCAGCAATGTCTTGAATATTATAAGAACTGCAACGTTTTGGCCGATCGTATGTCGTGGTATCAACGGCAGCAATTAGGCACCACTTGAAACAGTAGTCATCATTATTTTCAATGTTGATGCAAGCAAATTTTCTTGCTAATTTTTGAGGTGTGGATATCCAGTTCGATCCTTTGACGAGCGAAGATTTGTTGATGTTAATTTCTGCTCGGACTATGCGTGACAAAGTCCAGCCAGAATCTCGCTCTTCAAATTCGGACATTTTGGTTGAAATCTCCGCAACCTGCTTACGGAATAACTCTTCAATGCTATCTGCCTTCGTCAGCAAACTCATTTTGGCTACATGTGATATTATGCACAACTCCAATTCTTCTCCAACAATTTTAATATACTCCGCCACAATACTCACATGAAATTTAATTATTGAATGCTTACTTAAATTCACTTGAAGTCTCTCCATAAAAACATTTTTATTTTCTTCAACAAATTCTTCCAAGAGAAGTTGATCTTTTTTATTTAAAATTGCATAAGTGGCAATATGGTTTTTGAATGCTTTCGATATTTTATAATATCGCACATTCGCTTCTACTTCATCTGTTCTAGCATGCGAAGTATTCATTGGAGTTGGCAGAGTTTTCTCTCTTCTTTCTTCTACTTCTCCATCACTTTCCGGTAAGCTTATGTCCATAGCATTGTCGAATAAATTACCTCCAAGGATACCCACACCCTGTTGTTGAGATTGTTGTTGTTGTTGTTGAGCTTGTTGTTGTTGTTGTTGTTGAGCTTGATGTTGATGATCTTGTTGTTGATGCTGGTACTCTTGTTGATGATAATTAAGAGGCTGCCATTGCATCACATTGGGATTATAATTGTATCCCAAAAACTGATTATTCCATGGCATACCGTATTGTTGAAAATTTAATGGTAACTGATATTGAGGATACTGAAGAGAAGGATATTGTTGATGAATGAATGATGATGATGAAGTTTGGTGATTTTGAAGAGATGTCTGCGGTAGCTCTTGATTTATGCCCCGGCTTACGACCACTTGATCCTGCACACTATGGTTTTTAACATGCTCCAAAAAGGACTTTTGGTATTTGTATACCTTATTACATGTATTACACTGATAACCTGATGAACTCATTTTTAATTATTTTATTATTATTTCACTTTAACACACTTGCTGATGATACTTCTTGTAAATACAATAACGTACTGATGTGTTGGTTAGAAATGTTGGCGTATTTATACTAAAATTAGAAGCAGTATCCTTGCAGCATTCAAAAATTTTACTTTTTGTTTCTCTGCTGCTGACTGTACTTAGTTTGCTGCTTTAAAATAATCGTAGACAAAGAAAATGATTACGTTGCAAAATATATATGTATTCTACAAAATATTCCACGCACAAGTACCCCCGATTACACATTCATACATGTACACATACATATACATACATACATGCATACACATACATACATACACATACATACATATACATACATACATACATACATATTTCTTAAACAAATACACAAAATATTAAATTACCCGCGACTATCAAGCTGGACCCCCCACACACAAGTATGGGTGTTCACATACATGTGAACACAAGTATGGGTGTTCACATACATGTGAACACATAAATAAAATATTTAAATAAATTAATTTAATTTATTTAATTATTTTATTTATAAACAATTTATTAGCATGAGGAAATCACACACACACAAGTATGGGTGTTCACATACATGTGAACACAAGTATGGGTGTTCACATACATGTGAACACATAAATAAATATTTTTTCTGATATTACTGATATATTATTACGATAAGAAATTTCTACAGTCTGGCAACACTGGTAATTTTCGCTTTGGTATTAGAAAAAAAAAAAAATAATAATCATGTTTTGCCGTCGGCATTTGGAAAAATAATAATCATGTTTTGCCGTCGGCATTTGAAAAAATATTCATATATTGCCGTAGGCATTAGGAAAAATATTCATATATTGCCGTAGGCATTAGGAAAAATATTCATATATTGCCGTAGGCATTAGGAAAATCATGTATTGCCGTAGGCATTAAGAAAAATATTCATATATTGCCGTAGGCATTAGGAAAAAATAATCATGTATTGCCGTAGGCATTAGGAAAAATTAATTTTCACTATTTCACACCCATTAGTATTAGGAAAAATCATTGCATGATTTTCCCGTCGGCATATATACTTATGAAATATTAATCTTATGAAACCCCTTAATCCACCCCACAAACATACACACATACAAATTCCCACGGTCATAAAAACCCGGACTTATTGAGCCACCCTCGTATGTATTAAACAAACAAAACCCCTTATGTAAACAAAAAATTCCTTATGTAAACAAAAAGTTGGACGAACTTATTGACCCACCCTCGTAGGGTATCAAATTTCACAAATTTCCAAGAATTTTGAAATTTGGGTAATTAAAATTTCAAAATTTCAAAATTTTAATTGTCCCCGGAGCGGCAGTTCACTACTACTAGCGTTCTTCTGTGTTTTGGTCCACTGTGTGTGGTGTCAGTTGATGTAGATGTCTGCCTTATATACGTAACTTTATTGCAAATGGAATATGTGAATTTGTTTGATTCATTGCATTTCAATTTGCCAATGTGTTTCGTAATGTATACGCAGTTCGAAAAATAATAATTAAATTAACTAATTAATAGTCATTGGCTTGTGGCAAAAATTAAAAATAAAAATATACTTAATATTAACAAACCAAAAAAGTTTGTCTTAAGTAGAACAAAAATAAGCAAATTAACAAACATGTGTATAGTTAGTAAGGAACAAAACGACAATGGTAAGACTGTTGTAATATATATAGAAGATGGTAATATATATAGAAGATGGTATATATATATAGATGTTAACTTGCGTATACATTACGAAACACATTGGCAAATTGAAATGCAATGAATCAAACAAATTCACATATTCCATTTGCAATAAAGTTACGTATATAAGGCAGACATCTACATCAACTGACACCACACACAGTGGACCAAAACACAGAAGAACGCTGATGAGGAAGGTTTAGTGGCCTTCGAAAACGGCTGGCTGTTCCGTTCAACTATGTGTTGTTGTCAGAATATTTACAACTAACTTTGATGTTATTTGTTCATTAATAATTATCACATGTAATTTGGCTTAAAAAGCGTTACGAACTTTAGCCTATTCAATTCATAAGAATATAGAAACAAATACAGTTCGAAAAATAATAATTAAATTAACTTAAAAATAAATACTTTATTTAGTTTTAAAAAGTTTTTCTTAGTTATCGCGTAATATTAAATAGATTATATATTAGTAAATAATAATAAAAAAACAATACATACAAATAAAACCTTTAAAATTGTTTATACAATACAGCATACTTTATAAGCACCTTTGCTAATTTTATCTAATTACCTGGTACAGTGAAGTGTTATTTATTTTAAGTAGTAGCATAATCAGGTAGCACCTCCCGATGCCGCTGTAAAATAATGCGCGAAAACCTTTTTTTAATCCATTAAAAATGTGTGTTGTTATTCGTTAAATGCTTACCTGTTATTAGTATTAACTACACTTACATAGAAAATCATATGGTATAATTACCAAAAATATTTTTTATTGCGAAATATATACATAGACATATTGGATAACATTCTAAATTTATTTTTGTTTTTCTATTTAGGTTGAATTCCAGAATTCATAAAAGTTTTAAACAGCTGATGTGTGAATAAAGGGAAAAAAGTTAAGCGCATTCTACATATTTTTTGAGTTGCACCCTACAATCGGAATATCTCGAGAGCAGTTAATTGAATTGGAAAAATTTTTTCAAATGAAGTAGAAAGACTTATATAAAAGTCAAAAAGGCCAACATAAGAAAAGAAAATTATTATAATATATAATTTTATGGTACAAAACTAAATTTTTCCAAAATTTTGACTTTTTTCAGAAAATTTGCGCGTTTATTCGCATTTATGAAAGTGCTGTCAAAAACTTAAGTTAAACATGTTGCAAACTATCTTACCAATTAAATGTCATAGTTAAAACGTTCAAAATCGACCGTCACAACTTTTTATAAACGCATAAGTACAAAAAATATTGTTAAAACTAGCGATTTTCGGACACTGCTGAATGTAGGGTGCATGCCCAAAATACAAAATAATTAGCTCTTAGTATATTCTGTATAGATTGATTTTAGAGCTATGTGGTTTAAAAGTGCATGTGTTAAACAAAGCTTTTCACAAAATTGAAAATAATGAAGATGCTTTTTCTTAAAAATCCATGCCTTTTTCAGGAAAATTTTAAGGTTTTGATTAATTAATTAATAAGTTTTTTACTCTTTTTTATTTAACATTTTATCGGAAATTTATTGCTGTCTTTTGATTTAAAATCCAACAATAGACAAAAAAGTTGTATGTGAAATACTAAAAAAAGTCAAGGCAAAAAAATTATTTTTTTGTTAAAAGTCAAATATCTTCTAAGTTATGAGAGATACGAAAACATATCTGAGGACAATATTTCTTAAAAATTTTCAGATTAGATCAAAACGGTTCATCTCATAAAAATCGGATAAGTTTTCTAAAAGTTACAAGCCTCAGAATTTTTTTGAGTCCCATGTTGTCAACTTAGTCCCACTGTAACTCCTGTACAGCTTAAGCGAGATGGCTGCCAAGTCATTTGTTATAAAGCTTAAGTCCTCCTCTACAGATGTTTCAAGTTTTATATAAATCCAATCAGTAGGTTAGAAGTTCCAGACTTTTGCAAAAGTCCCCACTGTGCATGACAGAAATAATAAATTTAAGGTAAGAGCTAACACTTCTAGCTTCATTTTCAGATTTATCATGCATCAATGTGTGCTATATTAACAGAAATATTTGAGCTACAAAATACACAATAGGTGCCTACTTTAGAATTTTGATATTTTATTTTTTTTTTAATACAACTTTACTTAACATTGCTTAGCAAAGCTTTGTTAAGTTTTTTTGAATACGACCCTGAATTTTTATTGTTATGTTGTTTTTTGTTTTTTTTTTTTAATATTGTTTCTGTTATTTTTACTTTTTATGATACTTTTGTTCTTATTCTAATAATTTTTATGAAAAAAATAATAAAAAACAAGTAAGAGTGCTATATTCGTCTGTGCCGAATCTTATATACCCTTTACCAACATACGTACATACATATATATAGTATACAGACACATACATACATATTTGTTTTGTGAAAAAATTTATCATTTTTTTTAAGTTTCCATCTTTGGAGCTGTAATTTTAATTTTTCAAATTTCATACGCCAAACTTTTCTTTCAGAAGCATAAAATATATTCAATTTATAAAGAAAAAGAAAAAAAATTTTAGACCTATTTAATTTTACATAACACAAAAAGTGTAAGTTTTCCAAACCTGGAGTCATAATTTTGGATTTTTCTGATTATTGATACCAATCTAATTTTTTAAAAAATACATAAAATTTGTTAAGTGAACGAAACAAAAACGAAATAAGAAAAAACTTAGTTTCATTTAATTCCTTTAATATTAAAAAATTCAGTAAAGTGCGACTTTGACTCGCGCAGTTTTTTTCAGTTTAAACGATTTTTTCAGTTTTGTCGCTTTTTTCTCATTTTGGCAATTTTTTTCTGTTTTTTTTCATTTTGGCGATTTTTTTCTGTTTTTGGGGGTTTATTTTCATTTTGGAGATTTTTTTCCTTTTGGCGATTTTTTTTAATTTTTGCGATTTTTGTTTTATTTTGGGGTTTTTTTTCATTTTGGCGATGTTTTTTCTTTTTGGCGTTTTTTTTCATTTTGGCGATTTTTTTCTGTTTTTTGGGTTTTTTTTTATTTTGGAGATTTTTTTCATTTTGGCGATTTTTTTCATTTCGGCGATTTTTTTTACTGTTTTGGGGTTTTTTTTAATTTTGGCGATTTTTTTCTGTTTTTGGGGCTTTTTTTCATTTTGGAGATTTTTTTAATTTTGGCGATTTTTTTTTTATTTTGGCGATATTTCCTGTTTTTAGGTTTTTTCATTTTGGCGAATTTTTTCATCTTGGCGACTTTTTTTTTATTTTGGCGATTTTTTCCTGTTTTTGGGTTTTTTTTTATTTTGGCGATTTTTTTTCATTTTGGAGTTTTTTTTCTTTCTTTCATTTTAGCGATTTTTTTTTTATTTTAGCAATTTTTCCGGTTATTCGCGATGTATATTAGTCTTAGAATTTTTTTTTTTAATTTGGTGCTTTTTTTCGTTTTGGCGACTTTTTTTTTGTTTTTGACGATTTTTTTCGGTTTGGCGATTTTATAATTTTTTGTTTTTTTAGTTTTACCGTTTTTGAAAATTTCAAGAGTTTTGCTCTCACGGTTTCCAAGATACAGCAAGTTGTCAAAATTGCATAGTCAAAATTGCATTAACTGATGGAACACCCTTTAATTTAAATTTTTGGAAATTTTAGTGATAATTTTTGTAGTCTGTATAAAAATACACTAACCTTACAAATTTCAAGTGTATATACATACATACATACAATTGTATGTATATTACATGGGATTTTAAAATTTTTCGTTGCTCGTTTTGGAACACCCTTTAATTTCCAATTCTCATGTATTTGTTGTTGTAGCGGCCAAAGGTCTACACACTGTGTCCAAATTTCAGGTCTGTAGCTCTTACGGTTCTCGAGAAAATACTAATATAGTTTTAGACATAGTTAATTTTACATAACACAAAAAGTTAAAGTTTTCCAACCCTGGAAACGTCTTTTTATTTTTTTTTATATTTTTTTAATTTAAAATACCAATTTTAGTCGTACTGAAGTGCAAAATAAGTTTATTTAACAAAAAAATTAAAAAAATTGAGTTATCTAGTTAGTTTTATATGGCAAAATCAAGTTTCAGTTTTCCAGCTCTGCAATCGTCTGCGCGATTTTGCTGAATTTCAATACAAATCTATTTTGGAAAATTTCTGACACACCAGTCCAAGAATGAAGTCTCTTGCTCCACTGGGAGCTTCGGAAAACCGATTTCACGTACATACAGACGGACAGACGGACATCGCTTATTCGTCTTCCCTATGCATAAGGATCCAGAATATATATATTTTATGTGTCGCTAATTGATATTATAGAAATTACAAACGGAATGACAAACCTATATATACCCTTTTACCATTTTTGTTGGTAAAGGGTATAATTAAATAAAAAACAATAGTATGAGTGTTTTTATTTGTCAAGTTTTATTTTCAAAATAAAGTTTTTTTTGGTCAATGTCAAGCTTTTTGGCAAATTAGATCTGGCAAGCCTATTTAAGAGTGTCGTAAAATTTATAAAATCCCATTTAAAACATTCTTCAATCTATGTTAAGGGTGTGGAAAAAAGAAACGTTTTAAGAAACTACTTCAACTTAGAGTTTTCAACATCGAGGATATTGGCTGCATCAACTTTAAGCAAATACAACCTAAATATCCGGAACATTTTTACTGCATCTATCACAATTATGGAGTTTATGCCTTAAGGAATGCATATTTACTTAGCACCATATAGGTTTTAAGAGCACCATATATGTAGGTTAAAATATTACAATCTAGCCTGAGGGTTGAATTTCTACCAACCAGCCAATGTATCTGAGTTAGTTTAATTTTCATATGCGTTAGCTTAGAGTCAATGTGGTATTTCTATGTGAGCCTTCGATCAAGATGTATACCAAGGTATTTCACATGTAAATTTCGAGGAACAATTTGATTATTGATTGTAACGGGGGAACAAGTGTCTTTTCTTAAGGTAAATGTTACCTGAGCACACTTCTGTTCGTTTACCTTTATTCTCCACATGTTTAACCATAGTTCTAGCTGAGTTATATGTTGCTGAAGATATTGGAAAGCCTCGTGAGGGTTTTCGTGCATACTAAGGCAGGCTGTTTCATCGGCAAATGTCGATTTGTGAATATTACTGCTCAATGGCATATCACTAGTATTAATCAAATACAGAACTGACCCCAGTATACTCCCCTGTGGCACACCGGATGAGATTATTTCAGGCGTACTCATAAAGTCTCCTTCCAGTACAGTGAACTTCCGAGCAATAATGTAACTTTCCAGCTGATCTAGAATGTTTATTGGTAGGTAAGTCTTTAATTTTAAAATGAGGCCTTCATGGCACACCGGATGAGATTATTTCAGGCGTACTCATAAAGTCTCCTTCCAGTACAGTGAACTTCCGAGCAATAATGTAACTTTCCAGCTGATTTAGAATGTTTATTGGTAGGTTAGTCTTTAATTTTAAAATGAGGCCTTCATGCCACACTTTATCAAATGCCTGAGAAACATCAATGAACAGAGCAGAGCAATACTTTTTTTCTTCCAAAGTTTTTCTTTTAAATTGAACCAATCTATGAGTCTGTTCAATGGTGCTATGCTGACTTCTAAATCCAAATTGATGATCCGGTATGCACTCATTAACAGTTAGAATTGGCGATAATTTTATCATGAGTAATTTTCAAAGAGCTTTGACATTGTTGACAGTAAGCTTATTGACCTATATGACTCAGCTTTGGTAATATCTTTGCCCGGCTTTGGAATCATTTTAACCTTGGCAAGCTTTCAGCTGTTTGGATAATACTCCAGTCGTAAAATGGTATTAAAAATTAATAACAGGACTCTAATAGCTATAAGAGGCAACTTCATCAGCATCTGGTTACTAATTTCATCAATACCCGGAGCTTTATTCGGGTTGAGTTCTACAATTATTTTGTGTATATCACGCGTCTTAAATTTTATTGGTCGAGGGGGTTAGCGCAACTACATTTGGCAAATCAACAGCACCAGAACATATGTTTGGGGTAAATAAGGATTTTAAATGCTCACCAAATATTTTACCTTTTTCAGTATCGCTTCTTGCCCAACCTCCTCTAGATGTGCACAGAGGTGGTTTAAACTCAACTGGTGTTTTAAGGTTTCTACCAGCGCGCCACAAAGAGTAATTAGATGCTGGTGTGACATAAAGACCTTCCAAATAATTTCTAAGAGATGCAGTTTTTTCAAATGCAAATGGAGTCGTTTAGTACACTCTTTTTTTCATATATATATTTATTTACTGTATCTTCAAAAATGAACTAACAATAAGTAATCAAATCTTAAATCTAAATATAATTATTAGGCCCGACCAGTATCGGACATAAGCTTAGTGATAGTTATATATAATACATAAGTAGTGATAATCAAAAAGGAAAAAAAAGAAGTATTTTCAAGCAGTCCCATCTGGAGTGTTGAGTATAAGAGCCCTTGTGTCCCTCTTTTTAATCAGATGTGTCCAGTAAAGTTCAAAATATTACGTGCAAGCGGATTAGGATGTGATTCAAGTTTACTTAAATATTTGCCTTCGTATTTTGCAATTTCTTCAGTCACTAGTGGCATATTTAAATCACGATGTATATTTGAATTTATAATGTACCATGGAGCCGATGTTATCAAACGTAAAATTTTGTTTTGCCGTCGTTGGATTTGCTCAATTTTTGAAGCTGAAGCAGTGCCCTATAGCTGAATTCCATAGCACCATATTGGCTTCAAAAGCGACTTGTATATCAAAAGTTTGCAGTCTAGGTTGAGTGTTGAATTTCTGCCAATTAACCAATATATTTGAGTTAATTTAAGTTTCACTTGAGTTAACTTAGAGTCAATATGATATTTCCATGTAAGCCTTCGATCAAGGTGTACACCAAGGTATTTCACTTGAGAATGTTGAGGAATATTTTGATTGTTGATTCGAATGGGAGAACAAGTACCTATTCTTACCGTAAACGTTATATGGACACACTTTTGCTCATTTACTTTAATTCTCCATAAGTTCAACCATATTTCATACTGGGTAATGTGTTCTTGGAGATGGCGGGATGCCTCATCAGGGTTTTTGTGCATACTCATGCAGGCTGTATTATCGGCAAATGTAGAAGTGTGGATGCTATTGCTCACAGGCATATCACAAGTATATATATAGTAAATACAAAACTGGCCCCAGAATACTACCTTGTGGCACACCGGAAGATATAGATTCAGGCACACTCGTGAACTCTCCTTCCACAGCAGTAAACTTCCTATCAATAATATAACTTTATAAAAGCTTTTGTATGTTTATTGGTAGATATGTCTTTAATTTTAAAACTAGGCCTTCGTGCCATACTTTGTCAAATGCCTGAGATACATCAATGAAGAGAGCAGAACAATACTTCTTTTCCTCAAATGTTCTTCTTACAACTTGGACCAATCTATGCGATTGTTCAATGGTGCTATGCTAACTTCTCCAACCAAATTGGTGGTCCAGGATGCACCCATTTTCAGCTAAAATTTTGGACAATTTAGTCATGAGCAGCTTTTCGAAAAGCTTTGAAATTGTTGAAAGTAGGCTTATAATGCATATATGACTCAGCCTTGGTAAGATCTTTGCCTTCCTTTGGAATCATTTTAATCTTGGCAAGTTTCCAGCTATGTGGAAAATACTGCATTCGTAACATGGCATTAAAAATAAATAGCAAAATTTTTATTGCAATATGAGGCAAATTCATCAGCATCTTTTTACTAATGCCATCAATACCCGGAGCTTTCTTCGGGTCGAGTTCAACAATTATTTTTTGTAGTTCACGCATCTTAAACCTTAAGGGACAAGGGAGTAGAGAGACTACACTCGGTAAATCGGCAGCACCCGTACATGAATTTCGAGTGAATACAGATATTAAATGCTAAAAATAAAAATAAGTTACCTTTCTCACTATCGCTTCTTGCCCAGCCTCCGGTCGAAGTACGCAGTGGTGATTTAAGATCAACGGGTCTTTTAAGATTTCTAGTAGCGCGCCATAAAGAGTAATTAGATGTTGACGTTTCATCAAGACCTTCTAAGTACTTTTCCAGTAATGCAGTCTTTTCCGACGATAGCAGCTCTTTGAGTCGTTTAGTACATTCTGTAAGTCTGATTTTATTTAGGGGTGATCTGTGTTGTTGCCATTCTCTTCTAGCTCTCCTTTTTTCACATACAAGACGTTCAATTTTCGTAGAATAAATTCTTTTAAAGCCAGTATGCGGATAGGAGTTAGTGGCATGTTCAGCCTGTTTAATATTTTCGTTAAGATTGACAATATTAAATTCAATATCATCAGATGATCTTAGCTGAATGTTTTCTACGCAAGAACATATTTTTTGAATCCTAGCCACTTGACCCTATTAATCCTTTTCACATATGAGTTAGTTAACTCACTCCTTAGTGGGTTAGAAACTGTAACTATTGTGTGAGAGTGATCGGAGGACAGATCTAGAGAGCCATTTACGTGAATTAAATCCCTATGAATATTTTTCGTGACGCCAAAATCTATAACATCTGGAATTTTTCTTACGTCAGTAGGCCAGTAAGTAGGCTCCTCACTCGAAATGACATCTAACCCCATTTTTGAAATTGTGTTAAACAACGCTCTACCTCTAGGTGTAACAAGACGCGAGCTCCAGTACATATGTTTTGCATTGTAGTCACCAGCTGCCACGAAACAAGATCCAAGCGATTTGTAGAACTTCTCATACTGATCGTCGGTAACTGAAAATCTGGGAGGTGAGTAAATTGATGATATCTCGAAATTCGCACAAAAATTTTCTACGAAAATATTCGTAGCTTGCATATATTTTTCACTAACGTTCTCAATGATATAGTGCTTGAGTCTTGACTTAATTAGAATTGCTGATCCACCGCATGCTCTCCCTCTCGGGTCCCTTGAATCATATAGAGTGTAACCATTTATTTTAAAGCAGCTTCTCGAAGTCAAGTGAGTCTCAGAGACCAACATTATATCAATATTTTTTTCCGTGAGGAAGTGCTCAAGTTCATTTTTATGTTGGCGAATGCCGTTAGCGTTCCAGAAACATATTTTAAACGTGTTCATGGTTTGTTGACTAATGCTTGAAACAGAGTATTCTGCATTCTCAGCATTTCTTGCATCATGCTAGTCATATTTATTGTAAAGTTGTTTATAATTAGCACCAGATTCTCAATAGTAGCTTCAAGACGACTAAAATTAAAGCTAGAGTTTGCATTCGTTGAATTACTTGGCGGTGGAACATTTTGTGTGGGAATAGAACTAGTTTTAGCAGCATTGCAATACGATACACCTGAAGTAACTAGTTGGCTAGTTTGAGGAAGAGTAGCGGAGTAGGCATTTGCTGTTTGAACTGGACCTAATTTATGTTTTTGACCCATAGCCTGTTTAACAAAAGAATATACAGGGCATCCTCTGTAGTTAGCAGTGTGATTACCACCACAATTACTGCATTTTTTTCTGCTTGAACTTTTGGCTTAGTACAGTTAGTAGTACCATGCAATTCACCGCAGATAACACAAACTGTAGGTAATTTGCAGTAAGTTTTTATATGGCATCATTCTGTCATCATTCTTGGCAATGATGACACTGTACGGGACCTGAACGCTTACGTGGCTCTTCAACTGTGATTTTTGGTGTAAGAGGTATTTTAGACTATAAACTGGGTGCGTCTCGTTTTTTATTAACTGTATATCATTCGGCTCCAGTTCAACACGAAATAGAGGCTGGGGAATCTTCTCTCTATTGATTATATTGGCAACATGTTTTACCTTAAATCTTTGTTCGATAATGCACATTTCACTTCTTCGGGCTCAATATATGAATCTATGCCCCTTAATGCTATATGTAGGCCTTGAGCACTCTTAAGTTGATATGTGTAAAAATTTGTTTTATTTTTTTTCAAAAATATTTTTCATCATATATTTGGATCTTAGTTTCATCAATACTACCTCGTTTAATTGAAATGATGTGAAAAGTATTTTCACCAATGGTCGAAGCGCGTTAGAACTTTTTTCTCTCAGATAAATAGGTGGTGGCTTAAAAGACTTTTGCGATGATGCAACAGGCTTGTCGTTTTTGTTTTGCAATAATAAAACCGATTTTGACGATTGATTGAAGATGCGCTGTTATCCCTAGACATCTTTGGGGCAGATCCAATTTTAGTAGAATTTAGGCTTTGACCGCGCTTTAAAACAGTTATATATTTGTCCATTCCTACTTGTACCTTTGGTTTTGAACTACTGTTATCTGTATTGATAACTTGGTTAAGTGATGAACGCGAGCCCGGAGCGGATGATATCGCTGACTTAAATGAAAAACTACTAGTCAATTGTAATGTTAACGATTCACTAGTTGGCATTGGAGAAAGCGAAGTTGATCGCTGACGTAAAAGTGGATTTTCCGTTAGAAAAAGGCTATCATTTGATTTTTTATTTTTAATGTTTGCATTAAGTTTCAGAACTCACAGTAAAATAGACATTTCTGCCGTTAGAAATCACTTCACAATTTTTTCCTTTGAGGTACTCATATAGAGCATTCCTCAAGGGCATTTTTTGTGTCTTTTTTTTTGCGTTTTTTTTGTTTTTGTTATTTTATGTAAAAAATATAGGCAAAGCAAATAAAGCTTATTTATTAAAGTCAAATATGTATTACGAATATTTTATTGTATTTTTTGTTGTTTAGTATGTATGTAAAAAAAAGCACCGCTAACATGTCTGTTCACTATGAAGGTACAACGAAAACTCCGTTTAAATAATTTTTTTTTGTACGAATATATTTATAAGCTCGTGTACCTTTGATTTGACTTTTTGATTCATATTGACGTTTGTGAGCATTGGAACTTATTAAAATTTCTTTATATTTTCTTTAATCATTTTTATTATAATATAGAGGCTTTGAATGGAAAACTAATTCAATAAATCCTGGAGTCATTTTCCATGTTGAATTCCCTATTTGAATAGAGTTATCAGCATTAAAATTTAATTCATTATTTGCATATCGCCAATTTCCACTTTCATCTATGTCGAAACCATAATTCTTATCTATTGTTTTATTATTGAGGAGTAATTCTATATTTTCAGCTAATGAATATTTTTCAAATCAGTTTCAGTAACTTGGTTATAATCTATTGCATCATCAAAATTGTTTGAACTGTCGTCGGATGGTAGTGGTGTAAGTTGTGCATCTGTTATATAATCATTAGATTGATAATCATCTAAATTATAATCATCATCTTTTTTATTATTTTATTCAAAGGTTTGGTTATGGACTTAGATGTATCATTCAATATATCATCAGTTTGATATTCATTAATTTTTCCAATTATCATATTTAAAGGTTTTGTTATTGGTTTGAACGTATCTTCTAAAATATTAACTCGTTCTATATTGTCTAATTTGAGATTTTTTAATTGTGCTTTCAATACTCCTCTTGTCCTAACAATTTATTATCCATAGTTATTGTATTTATATGTGCTTGAAATCTGCTTTATATTTGATAATGATCTGCTTGATATCTGCTTAAGCAACTGATTTTTATCTGCTAATGATCTGTTTTATGTCTTATTGCAATCTGCATTATAACTACTTAAGATCTGCTTACTTATAGTTCTATGAATTCATCAAAACTTTTTCTATATAGCCCTTTATTTATCAAATTATCCTTACTGATAACAAGAAAGCCATATTTATATTTCCAACATTCACTACATATATTTCTAAATTCTTTAAAAGACATATCACCAATTACATGATCATTATATACATGTCGTAAATTCATTTCATCCTGTTTAAATATTATAATCATATTCGCATTATCACGTATAAGATATTTAGGAATTTTTGTGTTTGTTTGACATAAATAAAAGTAATCTCTTAGGGCGACTTTTTGGGATCGAGATTAAGATTAATTTATTTCTCTAATTAGCTAATCCGAAAATTAACTTAATCTTAATTAATTGAGTTTGATATTTTTGAGTGGTAGTTTAAACTTCTTATTATGTGTAGTATTACCATACTGAGGAACAAAATAGTGGCAACTTTTTCAGTGCAAAAGTCATACATGTTATCAAAACTTTTGATTTTTTGTGGGAAGAAGAAGAAACTGACATATTTTATTATTTACAAGTAAAATTTTGCGCGTGTTAAGGGCAATATATCACTAATATAAAATATATACATTTATTTATGTGTTTTTAAATTATTTTATCATATAATTTTTACAAAAAATTATATGTTTCACAAGTGTATGTTGTCAATATTAGTATAAGATTAAACCACCACGATTGGCCGCTTAAACTAGCAAGTAAGACCAAAAAGTCGCCCTTGTAGTGTCTTGTTTTCCACAAATAACATCATCAAATATTATGATAGAATGTGAGTTCGCTTCTGTAGGACTTAGAACTTTCTCGTTTTCCGCAAATGTAAAAATATCTATTTCTTTTATTGGGTGTATCAATTCCTTGATATAACAGTATTTTGGTTGATACAAAGATTTTGAATATATGCAAATGTTTTTAAAACTTAAAAAGTTGGGGCTTTCTATTAGACTAGTCATAACATTAGTTTTGCCACAATTTGAAGGACCTACAATTAAAGCTCGTATTGAATTTGGTAAAAGTGTACTATGTTTAATTTTCGGTTCGTTTTCTTCTGCTTCATCCGCATTTCTTACTACAATTTGTTTAGCTTGTTTTACTAATCGAATTTTTGTAACTAACTTGGTTTTGATATAAATTTCTTATTGTATAGCGAAACCTCATCATTTAAGTTTATAGTGTCAATCAAATTACACATAGCATATATAATTAATAAAAAAAATTAATATAAACTATAAAAAGGGAGTTAAAGATAATCAGTATAATATTGGTAGTGGATTAGTAAACAACTTAATAAACAAATTACCTATTGAACTTCATTTACCTGGTTATCAGTTTTGTGGACCTGGAACAAAACTTGATAAGGGAATAAATTCATTAGATGCAGCTTGTAGGGAACACGATATTACATATTCAGAAACAAACGATATTAATAAGAGACATAAAGCGGATAAAATTTTAGTTGAAAAAGCTTGGCAACAAGTGCAATCTAAAGATAGTGATTTCAAAGAAAAGGCTAACGCTTGGTTTGTAACAAACTCTATGAAATCAAAACTTAAATTCGGATTAGGTATGAACAATATAAAAATTCATAAATCTAAAAAGTCACAGAAAAAAAAGAGTGAAATGAAAAAAACATATGATAGAAAATTGTTTTCAAAAGCTGTTAAAAATACTCTTAACCTCTTTCGAAATAAAAAACCAGACAATTTAAAGGCTGCTGTTAAAATTGCGCTAAAATCCATTACTTCGAACTTCAAAGGGAAGAAGAGGGCTAATGTTGTCATACCGAGAGTTATACCAATGCCCAAAATCGGTGGATTTCTTCCACTAATTCCAATCCTAACAGCTTTATCCGCACTTGGTGGTTTGGCTACGGGTGGATCGTCTATTATTAAGGCTGTAAATGATATTAAAAATGGAGAAGAACAACTAGCCGAGGCTACTCGACATAATAGACACATGGAATCAATTGCTATGGAAAAAGGCTTATATCTTAAACCATATAAATCTGGATATGGACTGTATTATAAACCGATTCCAAAAAACTTTTAGATAACCTACCCAATCGACCATTAACTGATCTAGATTTAATAAAATATGGTAAAAAACTCGAAAATTTTAGAGGTGTGTTTATGCGAGATCGTTTGCCTAAAAAACCATTAGTTCAAGAATGTGGTATTGTTAATCTAGATAACTCTCGTGGTGCTGGAACTCACTGGGTAGCCTATTATAAAAATCATAACTATAAAGAATATTTTGATAGCTTTGGAAACTTACAACCTCCAATTGAACTTGTTAATTATTTAAAGATACCCATTAAATATAATTATGAGCGAAAACAAAACTTTAATACATTTAATTGTGGTCACCTATGTTTAAAATTCTTAGTTAATAAATGTAATTTAAAATAATTCAAACAAATATTTATATAAATATATCCACAAACGGATACGTTAAAGTTTATTTATATTTTTCTTATTAATTAACGATGTCGTTTCGAATTACAATATAATTTGAATTTATAAAACAAAATTTTAATAAATAAATAAAATTAACATTCAATTTGCATAAAAATATCGTCATCATCATTTAAAAATTGATCTATAATACAATTAGTTGTATTACGATTATCTCTATCATCAATTTCCATTACAAAATCATCATCATCATCATTTAAAAATTGTTCTATAATAGAATTAGTTGTGTTTTGATTAGCTCTATTAGCAATTTCCATTACAAAATCATCATCATCATCATTTAAAAATTGATCTATAATACAATTAGTTGTGTTTTGATTATCTCTATTATAAATTTCCATTACAAAATCATCATCTCTTTCATTGATAAATTCTTCTTTGTAATGCCCCCAAGCAAGTGTAGTTACATTATTATATACAATCCTTTTATTATCTAGATAACTTAAAGATATCTTATTTATTAGAGAAGTATATAAATCATGAAGTTTGGATTTAAAAATAAACATATTTCCATAATATATTTTCTTATTATATAAACAGTTTTTATAATCCAATAGACTTAAATTTCTAGTTATATTACTTTTAATACCCTTAACCTTTTTGATTTCATTCATATCTACCGTTTTGAATGCATACATTTTTGCTCTTAGGCCCACAAATTCCTTCATTAACTTACCATTATTTTCATCATTCATCATACCTAATATTTTCTATTTTTCTGTGGAATACCAAACTTAATATTCGCTTCATAATCTGATGTATCAAAATGTGTATCAATATCGTTTATTATCTATATATATAAAAATAAGTCCGTAAATGTACGTCGCCGAACTACTCATAAACGCGTCGTGCGATTTCAACCAAACTTATACACTACGTAGGCAGTGGCCTAGAGTTGTGCTGAAAAGAACGAACTAGTTCAATTGAACTATTCCCATAAGTGAACGATGTGAACTAGTTCAGTCAAGTTGTTCCTTTTTGTTCTTTTGGTCTTTATTGTTCTTTTGGTCTTTCTCGTTCTTTTGGTCTTTCTTGTTCTTTCGTTCGTTTTTATTCCTTCGTTCGGTTTTGGTCTTTATTTCGTTTTGTTTATCTTATTCTCTGTTCCTGACCCGGGCTGCCAGATGTGACGATTTTTGGTGCCGGAAATAGCAAAATCGTCGGTTGATTTCTGGTTTGCGGCGCATTATTATCAATATGTATTATGTTTGCAGCAAACCAGAAACCAACCGACGAAATGACGATTTTTTGTTTAAAATCCTCGATTTTGCAAGTCAAATTGGGCTGCTTTTTATGAAATGTCTACTGTTATAGCGAGTATACACGTTAATACAAATCGAACGATAAATCGTACAATGAAATTAGTCACTGGTGTCATGCTGTCGTACTTATGAAGTATACCTTGTAGTATGAAAATCAAAAATTTTTGATTTTTGTGGGCGGAGCTTCGATAATAAGTATTGTGTATCATGCTGTTGTACAGCAAAATTTGTTTCATGAGGAGCTAATTTAGAAAACGCAGTGTTTCTACAGCTCAATTTTAAAATTAGCTTTATATAGCGGATATTTTAATTAAAAAAAGAACATAAAACATTCCGGGCAATTATGTAAAAAATTCCGCAGGAAATTTCTCCCAGGGAACAATTTTAACTAATAGCAAATGAAAACAAAAAATTCTAATTGGAAAAGGGAAAAATTTCCTGCGGAATTTTTTACATAATTGCCCTAATTATTTTAACCATTCTCTACAACATACCCCTTTTGTTTTTGCATTATTTTTTTTATTCTTTTTAACTGCAATTAACTTATTATTAATAAATTCACCACATTACTCATTTATCCACGTGTATTGCCTTAAAATTTTTCTTTTAAATGAATTAGTATGATTTGTAGTAACGTGTGTCTGAAAACCCGTACTACAACTCATACTACGCTAAGTACGAAATTAAGTATGCATTAAAATTTATATATGCATGCCCATTTTGGTATAGTTTTGCAGACTCTTTCTTAATAGTTTATTGTTTAATTTAACAACATTTTTTTGTTGATGGTTTAGCGTTAAATAAAAATTACATACGTATGTATGCAAGTATGTATGTTGAATTAAAATTTTATGTAAATGTAACTCGTATTTTTTCCGAAATTGAGTTTTTCAGTGATTCCAAAAAATTAATTTCTATTATGTTTTACCTTCTGTTGTAAAGATACAATGGGCCTTATTACGGGTGTCGTAGTACGACTTCGACTACGACTATTTTGTAATAGCTTAAAGAACATTGCAGCAATTTTTGTTTAATCTAGCACAAAATCGTCGTAGTGGCTTCGTGTAGAATTCATGTATGAACACGAATTGTTATGTTATTGTTTGATAATAAATACATTTATAAAATAAAACATATCGTCGATTGGTTTCTGGTTTGCGGCACAGTATATTCAAAATACATTATGTCTGCAGCAAACCAGAAACCAACAGACGATATGTATACATGTTTACAAAAAGTACATTTTGATTTGTCCGATTTTTTAAGTATGAAATGACGACTTTTTTGTATTTTATCGGTATTTCGACGATTTTTCAATAATTTTGTCTGGCAACCCTGGTTCCTGATCAATACACATCAGTGTTGGCAAAGTTGGTACAATTGTACTTTTTTTTGTAACATTCAAACTCGCAAAGTACAATAGTACACCAATGACTGGTCTTTTGAAAGAAAAACGCACCGAGAAAATAAAAAAAAAATGTAAAGCCGTCCATTTTCCAACTAATTCTTCTTCTAAATTCGGATGATAAGCATATGCTACGTGTATTAATTTACATACCAACATATAAAAATATGAAATTTGAACGAAAAAATATTTTAGTACAATTAAGGTAAAAACGAACAATTTTTAAATCTTATTGGTACAATACCAAATTCTCAATGCCATCCCTGATACACATCCAAAACATTTCAACTAAAAGATTAAAGTTGCTGATTTGCATACTGTTAGAAAGAGACAAATGTAGTGTGCCTATTAATTAGCACAGTAATCAAAACAAACAGCAGAAAATGTATACTTAGTGAAAAATACAAGTGAGTTTTACAAAATTAAAAGAAATAATTTGTAGTATTGATTTGTGAAAAAGATTATTAGAATTAAAAAAGTGAATAAAATTGATTTTAAATTGATTACGGATTTCGTTTAAATTTTCGTTCAAAAATATTAGTTTTTACCTTTTACTTACTTAAAGCATAGAACACACGAAGAAAACATTGAAGAGGATTCGACGACTGTGCAATCTGTGTTCTGTTGTTCACTGAACAACTGACCGAAAAGAACAACTGAACGAAAAGAACGAACTAGTTCTTTTTGTTGTTGGGAACAAAAAGGAACAATCCGCAAAAGGAACAACTATGCCCAAGTCTACAGTGGCCCATATATGGTTTATATGAAGTTTGGTTGAAATCCGATAACGCCGTCCGACAGATGGCGCCATATTTAGTTTTTTTGTGTTTTTGCACCGTAACTCAAGAACTACTGCACCGATGTTGACAAAACTTTATATACATGCTCTATGGGGCGTAAGGAGTGTTTCTGTGTAGTTTGAAGTTCGTCCGACAGATGACGCAGTATTTATTATTTTTGTGTTTTTGCTCCGTAACTCAAGAACTACTGCACCGTTACTCAAGAACTACATCACCGATTTAGACTAAACTTCATATACATGCTTTCTAGGGCGTAAGTAGTGTTTCTGTGTAGTTTGAAGTTTGTCCGTCAGATGGCGCCATATTTAGTTTTTTTGTGTTTTTGCACCGTAACTCAAGAACTACTGCAACGATTTAGGGCGTAAGGAGTGTTTCTGTGTAGTTTGAAGTTCGTCCGGCAGATGGCGCAATATTTAGTTTATTCGTGGGCAAAATCCAATTTTCATATTGTACCACCAATGCCATATACAACACTAATGTTTGCTTAGGGCCAGCAACGCGGACAGGGATCAGCTAGTATCTTTATAAAAATCATCAGTTTCTACTGTGTATATAAGCGAATCGGTATCCTTATAGTTTAGATCTGCTTTGATGTTATATTTTAAAAGCATATACATGGCAATTATGAATAAAACTCCCAGGGAAATTTTTCCCAGGGAACAATTCCAACTAATGGCAAGTGATAGGGAAAACAAAAAATTCTAATTGGAAAAGGGAGAAATTTCCCTGGGAGTTTTATTCATAATTGCCCTGATAATCATAATAAAAGTTATACATCTTCCACTTTGAAAGTTCTAGGATTGGAAATCCTATATAAATGGGTTTACTATAATGTAGTGTACCTCACTTACTGTAATTCACTGTATCATAATATAATTGCATTGCAACACAGTTCATTGTAATAATTAACAAAACGCTTACTTTATTAATTTAAATGACACACTTTTGTTTTCATAACAAAATTATGTTATTATAGATGGTCAGCAAAAGTAGACATAAAGGAACACAAAAATAGTAAAATGTAAAATAGTATATATGTAAGTAGAGTTAAACATTCAATAAATCAGACTTTAATTTCTAAACGTAAACCGGAAATAACTTGCCTAGTTTTTTAATTAACTTCTCTAAATCTTTTGGCACCTCTTTTGAGCGCCTACTGACAAGCTGGTCTCCCTGACAGCTGTGAAAACTAAACAAGGGACTATAGGGCCACACATACACACAGCCTAACTGCAATCATTACATGGCGATCCTGCAGACAAAAAAGAACCTTACAACAAATTAAAAACTTCAACCTTTACACACCATTAAACTATTACATTACATTTGAGAATACAATAGCCCAACAGATGACTGAGGAAATCAACGAAATTTTATAATCAAGGTACACACTACATACATTTTTTAATATAACAAACACCACCCGCAAAGCGATTAGCTTGTCTGCGGAAAACACCCAGGGTCTATGGTGGGAATCGAACCCACGACCTCTGGACTGAGAGGCTAGCATCGGTACCACTCAGCCACAGGGAGATGGGAAAAATACTTATTGGAAAAGTATGAAGTAGACCCCATACCCGCATCCTCTCCAGTCTACAAGGCAACACCACTTAATGCCGGCCCAAAGGCCATCACTACAGAAGAGTATAGAAGACGCCAAGCGGCCAAAAAGCAAACAACAACAACACCAACAAAAATTCAAGACGTAAACAAAAGAAAACGTGGCGGAAAAAAATTCCAGCAACGGAAAAAGCTAGCACAACCTTACACGCAGTTAACTTTTACCGATAATAATATTATGTTCCTCATCATATCCGAAAACATTTACACTTATCCATTCGTTAAGCACTTCAAACAGCTCTACATCTTTTATCTGTAGAGGGAAGCATAAACCTTCAAAATTCAAGAGTCCTCTATGTGTATTTATTTGTGTTAAATTTATGTTGACTGGATATGATGATATACGATTCGCATTTTTGTTAAAATTATATATTGAGGAAACTACAGCCCATTTAAAACAAAATTGGTCATTGTTCTGCACATCTACAGAAGCTTTTCTACTGCTCAGCTTCTGTGGTAGTGGAAAATATGTAGAACCTTTTAATGGTTGATATTTATTAAGGTTTGTCTCCAATTTTATAATTTGAACCAGCGTCCATCCACTGCCTCTTTCCTGGAACTCCTCCATTTTATTTATAACTTCTTTTATTTTATGGGTAAAGACTTCATTAAGGCTATTTTCATTAAAACTTGATTCCATTTTCGTTTGAAATGTTTTAATCTCTAATGAAGTATTTTTCATATCTTCTGTAGAGAGCTTGGCGTATAATGCCGATAGCTCAACATTAATTTTCATAGCTTTATATACATTCAACCACAAATTAATTTCGGGTTTTAAAGCTAAACAAGCCTTATTCAAAAATTTCTCAGGAAAGAGACATCCATCATCACTGTTTTCAAATAGCAATGTTTGTATTCTAGACTTGAATGCGCCATGTAGTCTCTTAACACCGTTTTGAGGAATAGGGAGTTCTGCTACATGTTTAGATGATCCAGCATGGGTTTTTTCATGTTCAAATACATTTTTTTATTACTGAAAAATTTTCCACATTCAATACAACTATATAAGTTTTCCATTTTTATATAATTTAAAGTTTTGGGAATTGAACTTATCACTGCTAAAATAATTTTTATTTAATTTAAAATTGTTGAAAGTCTTCTTTTTTTCGTTGCTAATTTTAAAGAAATTTATTTATTTTTAATGAATACACTTATCACTACAAAAATAATATTTATATAATTTAACAGTTTTTAAATATTGTTTTAGTTTTTTTGAATGATGTCACAAGACTAGAATTTTGTTTAGAAAAATGTTTTGTTTTATACTTTTTTTTTCTGCACATCTATAGAAAATTACCTGTGATTGGAAAATCTTTATATTTATCTACATTTATGATCTTGTAAATTAGTGAGTTTAAGCAATAAAGGAAAAATATTTGTTTGTCCTTCATAGAAAGATATTTTAGTGATGAGTTTTTTTCACATACCCTTTTTCTCAGAATAAATAAAATGTAAATTTAACCAACGCACCCACGTAAATCTACACGCAAAAAGCATGCATACGCATGTCTCTCGTTCTTAGTACTTTAATACTTAATACCATGTGTCTTGCATGTGCATATTTACCTTTCATTAAATTTTTAAATGTCCTATCCTTTTTCTTTTCTTAAAATGAAAATTAGAGTAAAGCAAAATACATCTAGATGATGTGACATGAAAAAGCATGCAAAAGCATGCATATGCATGTCTTATGGAAAAATACATGTATTGGAATATCCTTCCTTATGGGGAAAATACATGTATTGGAAATATCCTTCCTTATGGGAATATTTTTTCATGTAATTTTTTTGGTAAGAATTTTGAAAATTTCCATATAAATGAAAAAAGTAATAAAACATTGTAATGCATATGCTTATATACATATGACCATGTGTCTTGCGTATGCATGTTTAAATTTCATGTATTGTACATGCATGTTTACCTTTCATTAAATTTTTAAATGTCCTATCCTTTTTTAATAAACTGAAAATAAATAAGATAACTCATTTAAAACACAAACTCTCATTTTCATAACACTTAAAATGAATTTGAAATACATATGTATGTATATACATTTTACTTAAAATTTTTCAAACTAAATTTTCCAGAAAATAATTTCAAATTCACTTTGTTAACGCGCATGCGCATGTTTAACATAAAAAAAATCAATTAATAAGCAGATCTCACTTCACTTTACTAAAGAAATTTATTATTTAAAAATTTTGCAACTACATAAAATTTCTTATGACAAATAAAAAATTTAGCTATAGTTTAGTTTGAATATTGCTGAACCATTTGGTGATTGACGTCCTTTGTAAATAATTGTCCAAATTTTGTCATTCAGTTTTGCTAAGTAAGGATCCTCTCTGTTTAAATATTTAATAATTCTTTGCGGAAGATAAAACCGCTTATTGTTGTTTAAATATGCAACAACTTTGGATCCATATTGTGTAACCTTCCATTCAAAATTTAAAATCTTGTAAGGTTCATTTAAGGGAATATCATCAATTTTTGTGTATTCTGATTTTATTATTCCTTGGGCAATGTTAATTATTTGTTGATAGATCTAAAAACAAACAAAAATTAGTTAAATTTTATATGTATTTCTTAAACTTTCATATAATAAATAAAATAAATTCTAATGTTATGTAAACATCATTCTTACCATTGTTGTTGAACGTAATTTCAAGGATCTTTGAATAACAATAACTAAAACTAAATTCTGATTGGTCTTTATATACATATTTGTGAGTCAATCGAACTCTCATTTTAATAAAATTACTCAAATGAGAATCTCATTCGAATTGTTCCATTTACAAAAATGTCTTCGTTAAACTTTTTACGAGAAAAATATATATTCTCATTTGAAGTTAATTTTGTTGTAGGAATATATGTGTGTATTGGAATGTCCTTCCTTATGGAGAAAATACATATATTCCTTATGGGAAAATACATATATTGGAATATCCTTCCTTATGGGAAAATACATGTATTGGAATGCACATAAATATACTAATTTTAATACTCCTTATGGAAAAATATTTGTGTGCTAGAATGCCCATAAGTATTCTAATTAGAATGATCCTTATGGACAAAAACACTATTCTAATTAGAATGATCCTTATGGGGAAAATACACGTGTGCCAGAATGCCCATAAATATACTACTTTGCCATGACCTAAGTTTTTGATTAGTTTGACCCTTATGGCAAATATATGCATCAGAATTATAAAATTTTTCTAATTGGAATGATCCTTATGGGAAAAAATGTAGATTATAATTAGAAATATCCTTATAGAAAAAATACATTGAGCCAGTATCCCTACATTTATACTACTAAAATAAAATGGGCATCCACGTATTTGGTCAGAATGGAACATCGCTTATAGGACCATACTACATAACAAAAGGAGAACAACATGTTCAAATTAATCTGTTATTGCTCCAGTCCAATGGAAACTTCCACTATGTGCTCATCACGAATATATCAAAGTAAGTTTAATTTTTGCATTTAAGAGAAATATGTTTTCATATCTATTTAAAAAGTTACTTCTTATTGTTATATTTATTCATTTCTTATTGGTATTTTCTATATTTTCTTCAGACTTCTTCGTTCCAACATAACATCACACAGAAGTAAGATACATATTTGCAACACCTGCCTATTTTATACAAATGATTATGTGTATAATCACCATAAAAATATTTGTGAGAAAAAAGTCATCAGAATGCCCGAAGATGAATCTATCATCAAGTTTGAAAACTACTACAAACAGTAAGATGTACCATTTGTAAACTTCGAGTCTATTTTGGAAAAAGTTGATGATCCTGTAAGTAAAAGCACTACAAATGTACAGAAACATCATGCTTGTGCATTCGGTTATTTTATTAATTGTAGCTTTAAGAGAGAAAATAATTTATATAGACCTTATTTTGGTGATGATTCAGCGAATATATTTATCAAAAACTAGTTGAAGATTGTACATATATTTATCTAAATTATTTACTTAAAGTTAAGAAAATGTTCATGACCCCAATAGAAATAGCTCAATATAATAATGCTCAAAATCGTCATATATGTAAGAAAATGTTATATAACGATAAAGTTAGAAATTAATATCATCGTACGGGTAATTATCGTGGGGCAGCTTATAGCGACTGTAATTTGAATTATAAAACACCTCATTTTGTACCGGTTATCTTGCATAATCTTTCTGCATACGATATGCACTTATTTTCCAAAGATCTTTCTACTATAAAAAATTCCACAATAAAAGTGATTCCCCAGAACACAGAGCGTTATATTCCTCTTTAAATTTTCATCAGTTTAGATGCAAGACATGGATTTCAAATAAGATTTATAGACTCGTTTAGATTTATGGCTTCGAGTTTAGATACCTTAGCGAAATATCTTGATAGCAATGATTTTAATACTATTCGATCATATTTCGTTGATGAAGCTCATTTCAACCTGATTAGAAGAAAGGGTGTATTTCCGTACTCTTACATGGATTCCATGACCAAGTTTAAGGAAATTAGACTCCCTAATAGAGAAGAGTTCTTCAATATTCTAACGAATGAAGAATGTGATTTAGTCGAGTAAGAACATGCTCAAAAAATATGGAGAGAGTTTAACTGTAAAACCCTCCTTGACTATACTGAACTCTATTTAAAGACAGATGTTCTTCTTTTAACCGACATGTTTGAAAATTTTAGAAAAATTTGTAGAGATATATTCGATTTGGACCCCTGCCACTATTATACAGCACCTGGCCTTTACTGGGATGCAATGTTGAAAACCACAGAAGTTTCACTCGAACTGTTCACTGATTCCGAAATGTATATGTTTATGCAAAACGGAATAAGAGGTGGACTAGTTCAATGCTCGCAAAGATATTCGAAGGCGAATAATAAGTATTTAGAAGATTTTGATGCATCAAAACCATCGGAATTTCTTGTATATTTAGACGCCAACAATTTGTATGGTTGGGCGATATCGGAATATCTTCCCTGCGGTGAATTTGAGTGGGTATGTGATACTGATTTTGATGTTAAAAAAATTTCCGATACTGCAGAGTACGGGTACATTTTGGAAGTGGATATAGATTATCCCGATTCAGTGCATGATCTACATAATGATTTGCCATTTTGTCCTCAAAATAAGCCCGTGGGGGATCCAAAATCAAAAAATTAGTTGCAGACTTACACTCAAAAACAAATTACACCATACACTTTAGAGTTTTAAAACAAGCCATTTCAAATGGACTCATCTTAAAACAAATCCATAGAATACTCAGATTTAAGCAATCCCCTTGGCTTAAAAAATATATTGACTTAAACACATTTCATAGGACAAAAGCTAAAAATAATTTTGAAAAAAATTTCTTCAAACTTTTATAAGTAGACAATGGAAAATATTGAAAAACGTAGGGACATTAGAATTACTTTTTCTTGGGAAACAACAAACAGGAATCATTTAGGTCTCAGAGCATTAATTGCGAAACCAAATTTTAAGCAGTTAACAAAATTTTCTGACGATATGTATACGGTAGAGTTAGAAAAAATGGAACCACTATATGATAAACCTATATATGTTGGTTTCACAGTACTGGAGTTATGACTTCCATTATGGCTTCATGAAGCCTAAATTTGGAGAGAATATTTCTCTCAACTATATGGATACTGACTCATTTATTTATTCAATTAAAACTGATGATTTTTACGATGACATCCGTAATGATATTAGTTTGAATTTTGTTAAGTCAGATTATCTTATAGATAACCAATTTCGTTTGCCGCTACTCAATAAGAAGGTTTTGAGAATGATGAAAGATGAAAACAATGGGGATATAATGACAGAGTTTGTTGGTTTAAGAGCAAAAATGTATTCTCTGTCGACTCTTCGCTCGGAAGCTGTTAAAAAATCTAAAGGCGTCAAAAAGTCTGTAATTGAAAAGTTGTCCATTAATGATTGCAAAAGTTGCTTATTTGAATCCCAAATTATCTCGGATGAAATGTTTTTGTCTAGATCTAAAACACATCAACTATATACCCAAAAACTACATGAAATAGCACTTAGCTTTTCTGATGATAAAAGAAATATGATGAAAGATAAAATTAAAACGCCAACTTGGAGACATTACATAGACCGAAACAATGAAACTATGGATGTAGAATAGAATGTTTCCTACTAAATTGCATGTAAGATGACAAAGACAATTTAATTTTATACTAATTGTATTTATTTATTAATGTATTTCTTTAATTATTTATTATTTATTTATTTGCTTATTATTTAATTTATTTTTTTATTATTTATTTATTTGTTTATTAATTTATTTATTGATTTATTTCTTTAATTATTTATTAATTTATTTATTATTTACTTATTTGTTTATTAATTAATTTATGTATTTATTATTTATTTATTTGTTTATTAATTCATTTCTTTGTTTATTTATTATTAATTTATTTGTTTATTAATATATTTCTTTATTTATTTATTAATTTATTTATTGTTTATATATTTGTTTATGAATACATCTATTAATTTTAGTATTTTATTCACACAAAAACATGTAAAAATTGAATGGTTTAAAACTTTCATCTTTTTACCTACACCTAAATTATCTGTAAATTAAAATCAAATATTCGATTAATGATATTTTTTCTTTTTATTTCTATATATTTTTATTTATACATAGAGTAAAATTTGTATTAGCAGTAAGATTTTTAAGAAAAATGTTAAATAAAATATTGAAAAAATATCAAAATATGTAAATGGTTTTTATTTCAGTTTAAATTTACTAAATATAAATTGTAACTACAAATGTCAAAATTTTTATATTTTGTTTCTCTATTGGCTTTACTTCGCAACATCAAAAATTTTTCTTTTTTGTTTTCATATCGCTTAAACATACACAGTCTTGTTATCTTTGAGAGGTCATACACAAGAGGACCAGCTTATCAGAAGCTGGTCTGGTTTTCAGATCAGCCTATAAGGTCTGGTTTTCAGATCTGCTTATCAGGAGCTGGTCTTGTCTTCAGATCAGCTTATCAGGAGCTGGTCTGGTTTTCAGATCAGCTTATCAGCAGCTGGTCTGGTTTTCAGATCACCTTATCAGCAGCTGGTCTGGTTTTCAGATCAGTTTATCAGCAGCTGTTCTGGTTTTCAGATCAGCCTATCAAATAGCTGATCTGGTTTTCAGGTCAGGTTATCTGATTCAGATTGAGTTATCAGCTTACAAGTAGTTAGTCATTTATAACATTTATATGAATAAAGTTTCAGGTCAGATGAAATAACTAAAGTCAATCCCTTATGAGCAGAAATTTATATAGTTATAAAATTGTTTTCTATAACGAACATCATTGTTGATGATAAATTACATCAAAAATCCATATTCATCCTTCCAACACTATACAAATTTCTTGAAACTTTTCAAAATTCATATTACTGACAACATGATCCCTATAGACGAGCTTAATATTTTTGTCATCTTGCTTAAACATTATAATAACATTTGCATTGTCTCTTGTTAAATGCTTACAGCCGTATTCATAAAAATTTTATATTTTTTTTGCGTTCTCGTTGTACCTTCATAGTGAACAGACGTAATAGCGGAATTTTTCTTACATACAAACTAAACAAAAAACGCATAAAAAAAATATTCGTAACTTTGATAAATAAGCCTTTTTTTGCTTTGATAATATTTTTACATATAGAAATAACAAAAACAAAAAAAACCGTAAACAAAAAAACATACAAAGTACCCTTGAGGAATACTCTATATGAGTACCCCAAAGGAAAAAAATAGTGAAGTAAGTTCAAACGGCAGAAATGCCTATTTTACTGTGAGTTTTGATGCTCATAATGATAACAATAAAAATAAAAAAATCTGATAATAGACTTGCTGTGAGTTCTGAAGCTCTTAATAAAAATCAAAAATCTGATAATAGACTTTTTCTAACGGCAAAACCACAGTTTCGTCAGCGATCAACTTCGCTTTGTCCAATGCCAACTAGTGAATCGTTGACAATATTGCCTAGTACTTCTACATTTGACTCAGCGATATCATCCGCTTCGGGCTCGTGATCATCACTTAAACAAGTTGTCACTGAAGATAAGAGCAGCCCAAAACCCAAGGTCCAAGTCGGAATGGACAGATACATTACAATTTTAAAGCGCGGGCGATGCCCAAATTCTACTAAAATTGCATCTGCTCCAAAGATGTCTAGGGATAAAAGCGCACCCTCTACTAATCGGCAAAACCGTTTTAAAATATTGCAAGATGACAATGACAAACCCGCTGAATCTGCGAATAAAACCTCCAAGCCGCCACCAATCTATTTAAGAGAAAAAACTCAAACGCTCTTATTAAAAAATTAATTTCGGTCATTGGTGAGAACAAATTTCACATTGTTCCAATAAAACGTGGTAATATTGATGAAACGAAAATTCAAATTTATGAAGAAAAAGTTTTTGGCAAAATGGTCTCTGAATTTGAAAAAAGTAAAACAAATTTCTACACATATCAGCTCAAGAGTGCTAAAGGTATGCAGATTGTGTTGAAGGGCATAGACTCCTATGTTGCTCCCGAAGAAGTAAAAGAAGCTCTCGTCCTCCAGGGTTTTAAACTAAAAAATGCATCGAACATAATGAATAGGGAAAAGATGTCTCAACCTCTATTTCGGGTTGAACTTGAGCCAAATGATATAAAATTGAAAAAAAATGAGACCCATCCAATATATAATTTAAAATATCTCTTATATCGAAAAATAACCGTTGAAGAACCACACAAGCGTTCAAGACCCGTACAGTGCCATAATTGTCAAGAATATGGCCATACTAAAACTTACTGCAAATTACCTACTGTTTGTGTTGTGTGCGGAGAATTACACGGCACTGCTAGTTGCAATAAACCAAAAGATCAAAGTGACAAGAAATGTAGTAATTGTGGAGATAATCACACCGCTAACTACAGAGGTTGTCCTGTGTACTCCTTCGTTAAATAGACTGTTTCCTCGAAATATTTCTCGAAAATATTTATTTAAATAAAAAAGGGGTTTTAATAAAATTTCAATTTTTCAATAAATGGAGTTTTATTTTTTCACGTACCGTACGTATCCTTCGGGTTGACAATATGTAAGTAAGTACTATGAAACAACATATATACAAAAACACAATAACTTAACGAAAAGAGAAAACAAAAACATAGAAAGGTCCAATGAACAATAATTAAACAAGGGACTTTTACACTAATGAACAATAAGTTACTTTAACACCATGCGCGTAAACATCCCGCCCCCTTGCTATACTGCAACAAAAAGGACTAAGGATAACGCGGGCTTATCATAGGGGTTTTTATAATAAAATACAATGTTCTTCAAAAAATAATTCATCAGTGATATTTACATTTATGTGAATTCAGGATATAGTATAATAAACTATGATAAAAAATATAAAATATAATAATAAATAATAAAAAATAATGCAAAATATATAAAAAAAAAATTAAAGAATTTGCCCGGACATCACGTTGATGACAATAGTCGCCGGCTGATTCGCTCCAGTGAATTGGTGCTGTTGTCGTTGGGTTGAAGGGGGTTGAGGTTGTAGTAGTTGTGGTTATTGATGGTGTGCGCATTGATGGCATGGCTTGGCAGTCTTGGCCTTACTGCGTTTTTTATTTCTGCTTTTGTTCTTTTGCGTTGGTTGTGTGTCGGAGGTTTTTGCCTTGTAGCGATGAAGTAAGGTGTGGTGTTCGGCTTTGCACTCAAGGCACCGTTCCCGGCTCGTGCAGCTGTCATGTGCGAGTGTGCAAGGCAGTTGAAACAATATTCAAATGTTTTCACTGTGTCCCACCGTTCCTTCACCATCATCTTCCTAAACCGGTAACATTTTTGCAATGCGTGATCACTTTTGCACAAGCGGCAGTCTCGCAATTTATCAGGTCGTGGGGTTTTTATCGCAGAAGAAGTAGACGTCGATGGACCTTCAACGGGCTTACGGTGTACCTCCAGGCGACGGGATGCACTAGACATTGTGCTAGAAAAGGGTGAAATAGAAAAAAAAGGGAAAACGAAAAAAAAGAATTAGTGAGTTTCTGATTTGGGTAAGAGAACAAGCTTCACAATAGGCCCGGTAAAAACGCCTGAAGCTGTTCTCACGTCCGCTGTACGGACTTTAGAGTCATGTCCCACGTAAGTCTTTTCTATTCGTCCGAGTCGCCATTCGTTAGGGGGTAAATTATCCTGACGGACAACTACCAAGTCGCCTACTTCAAAATCTTTCTGAGGGTATTTCCATTTCACTCGACGATGAAGTTCTTTGAGGTACTCTTCTTTCCACCGCTGGGCAAAATGATGGTGAAGAATTTTAAGCTTTTGCCACCTATTGGCAACACTCAAGGAGAGATCAGCATGATCGGGTTCAGGGGGTGACAGAATAGGCGCACCAATCAGGAAATGACCTGGCGTTAAGGGAACTAAGTCAGAGGGATCATCAGTCATGGCAGTTAACGGTCTTGAATTCAGCCAAGCTTCTATACGGGTCAACATAGTTGTAAATTCCTCAAAGGTAAACTTCTGAACTCCTGAAATTTTACGTAAATGAGTTTTGACGCTCTTTACGCCGGCTTCCCATATGAGGAGCACCGGGGGGAATGAAATGCCAGTCAACAGGCTGAAAACTGTTCCGTACAAGAACCTTCCGCTTAATTTCAGATAAAAACTCTTTTCGGTCAACCTCGAGTAAATTTGCAGCACCGAAAAATGCAGTTTCGTTGTCAGAATATAAATGAGAAGGGCATCCACGACGTGAGAAAAAACGAGCAAAGGCTGCAAGGAATGTTTCCGTCGACATATCACCAGTTGCCTCCAAATGAATAGCTTTTGTAGCGAAGCAAACAAAAACTAAAACATAGCCTTTTGTAATTCGGCAACCCCTACCAATGTAGGATTTTATGTCGAACGGGCCTGCGAAGTCTAAGCAGGTATGGGTGAACGGTCTCGACATAGAGCATCGTTCAGGGGGTAAGGCAGCCATAATTTGCTGACCGGACTTCTTTCGGTAAATCGTCCTTTGCTTACAATTATGAATTACTGTACGGATCAGATTTTTTAACTTAGGGACCCAGAATTCATTTCTAATTAAACGGAGCATTAATGAATGGCCGCCATGAGCAGAGCACTTGTGCACATGTTCAACAAATAAGCGAGTAAAGCGGGCAGAATATGGTAAAATTTTAGGATATCGCTCATCATATGTTAAGCCATGTGATCTATCCAATCGACCATTAATTCTAACAAAGCCATTTGAATCGATAAAGGGGTTTAACGTTAGTAAATCGCTCTTTGTAGACAATGGTATACCCTTTGAAAGTGGGGTATATTCGGGTATAAAATTTTGCTGACACATTAAAATCAAGCGATTTCGAGTGAATTCTACTTCAGACTGGGTTAAATCTAGAGTGTCATATAAGCAATTTCGGGTCTTCAAATACGTTAAGCACCTGAACATATACGAAATAATTCGCATTGCGTGGGGTAAATCTGAAAAACGTTCCAGTATCTTGTACGGGGTTTCGAGCTGAACTGAAAACGACTGAACTTCAAGGTGTTGGTGTTCAATAGGGGTATATTGTGGCCAGCACTCTCGCGGTTGTCTTAACCATGAAGGGCCATGCCACCAAAGGGAATTCTCAATTAGATCTCGTGCAAGAGTTCCACGACTTGCCAAATCGGCGGGGTTGTCCTTGGAATCTACATGTGACCAATTCTCATTACCAACTTTATTCACGATAAGCGCTACTCTATTTTTAACAAAGGTGGGCCAATTGCACTAGATTTAATTGGGTACATAATGATTCTACCATTTTTGCCATCAAAGCCGCTCCGCATAGCTCTAAACGGGGTAATGTTTCAGATTTTACGGGAGCTACCTTCGTTTTTGATGCGAGTAAATGCGTCGTAATTGCATGGGGTGATATATTTCGAATATAAAGAGCAGCGCCGTATGCCTTTTCAGAGGCATACGCATGAAGTTCAAATTCATTTTCTGGAAGAAAATTAACCCATCTTGGAATATTAATTTTCTCAACATTACTGTAGTCGTTTAAAAATGCGCACTATTGAGATAGGATTAGGGGGTGCAAACTTTCATCCCAGTCTGTCTTGTCTTTCCAAATTTATTGCATTATTATTTTGGCTACAACAATTTTTGGTGAGAACCAACCTGCAGGGTCAAATAATTTCGCTATTTCAGATAAGACAGACCGTTTCGTGACAATGTCCTGGCGTGGTTGCGATGTGAGTTTGAAATAGAAGCTATCTTTTTTAGCATCCTATCGCAAGCCTAGGGTTTTTGTAGTACTGGCATCCGAAAATTTTAAGAAGTCTGCATCAAGCAGATTCTCCCGGGGTAAGTCTTCTAAGAGTCGTAAATGATTGGCTGTCAACTTTCGTAAAACAAAACCAGCCGAACCAAGAACATGGGTTAGTTCATTACGCCTCTTAAAAGCGTCTTCGAGTTCATGTGATCCAGCAAGAACATCATCAACATACATTTGAGTTTTCAATATTTCGGACGCCGCAGGACTTATGGGTTTACAATCGTCAGCCAATTGCAAAAAAGTACGAATCGCTAAGTACGGCGCGCAGTTCACTCCTAAAGTGACCGTGTTAAGCTCATAGTCCTTAATTTCAGCTTCATGATTATCACGAAACAGAATCCGCTGATATTGGGTTTGATTGGAATGAACTAGTATCTGACGATACATTTTCTCAATATCCGCATTAAAAACATACCAGAAGAAACGCCACCGCAGCAGCAAAACGGTAAGGTCTGTCTGTAAGACAGGGCCCGGGTACAATACACTATTTAGGCTCACGCCCTTGGAGGAGGGGTTCGAAGCATTAAATACTACTCGGAGTTTCGTGGTTACACTGTCGGGTTTAAACACTGCATGATGAGGTAAATAATACTTATCTACAGTGAAATAGGGGTGCTTGACGGCTTTAATGTGTCCCATTGTGAAATACTCGCGAACTACATTATCATATTGTGACTTTAATTCGGGGTTTTTCAATAAACGTGCCTCATTTCGCACAAACTGAGAAAATGCGCTTTTCCGAGAATCCCCTAATGTCAATGCATTTGAGAATTCTCGACGAAATGGGAGAGAGACTACATACCGGCCATCAGGATTTTTATAAGTCGTAGCCTGGTAAAGTTTCTCACAATACTCATCATCTTCCGATAAGTTGGTTGCTGTGAGAACTTCTTCAAGTTCCCAAAATCGAGCGAGTTAAGTATTCAACTCGAAATGGGTGCAAAACAATGCAACGGAGTGTAAGGGTTGAGGCTGAGAAACTTCACCTGTGACGATCCACCCGAACACGGTTCTCTGGGCGATCAAGCTGCCATTTGGATGTATTTTAATATCCGTAGTTAAAATTTTGGAATACACATTTCCTCCAAAAAGTATATCCATACGGGTACACATGACGTCAGTCAGTGTAATGTCGAGGAAGGATGAGGTTACAATATCAGAGATATTATATGAAGGCAACATACCGGTGATTTTTTCTACGACATAGGCAGATACTTTTAGTTTGAAGCTGGGGTCAATCGGCGAACTGACTGTTAGATTGCACATGGTACAGAAACTGTGGGAATAGCGAGCTTCCTTTGTAACCTTCTTGAAATAAAGGTACCTTGTGAACCAGGGTCAACTAGGGCTCGGGCTGCACATCTAATGTCATTTATATGCAATATGCAAACTGCAGAGCCTAAAATCACTGTTTGATTTTTATTGGAATTCAGATGTCCAGTATAAGTATGTACATTACGAGCCGCGGCAGAAGTTGAAGGGTTGAAATCGAGTGGGGGTTGAGAATGACTGCCACCTGGAGTTACAATTGTGTTAATTGTGGGTTGTGACACTGCATTCGTACTAGAAGCTATACAATTTCTGAACTCATGTGATGTTGCCAAATAGTTTGAGCAACACTTGAGACGCTTCACTGTTGACATACGTTCGTCAACACTCTGACTCAAAAATCTGGGACAAAGTCTAATAGGGTGAGACCCTTGACACAGGAAACAACGACAAACCGTTGGAGTCGAACTGGTTTTTGTCGCAAAACTTTGAATTTTTCTATTATCATTAGATGATTTTTTAGCAGCATTAAAAATGGGGTTATTTCGTACATTGGCAGTGGTGGGGTATTTGTTCAGGTTTTGAACAGGGTTTGAATGGGACTGCCTTATATCAGAAATTGATTCACGGGTTTTGAAATGCGCTGTTAAAAAAGCATCCATATTAGTCCATTTAGGGGATGTTTTAAGTTTTTTAGATTGTTCCCAAAGACTCAGAGCGTTTTCGGGTAACTTTGTAGCACAAATATATACCAGCATCACGTGGTAGATTATTTCAGGGGTTACCTCAAGGAGAGAAAGATTCGTAACGCAATCATTTATCGTTCGTTGCAAATTTTTAATATTGGCGCTAGATTCTTGCGAAATCGGTTTAATATTTAATAAAGCTCGAAGCTGTTCGTTTATAAGGGCATCTTTATTTTCATATGTGTCAACCAACTTTTTCCATGCGACTTCATAGCCATCGTTGGTCAGTGGCACCGTTTGTATGGTATCATGTGCATCTTTAGCGGTTTTTTGCAATAGATAGTACAATTTCTGTACTGGGGTCAACCGCGGGTTATTACCATACAAAGCGGAGAACATATCCCGAAATGAGGGCCAGCTCTTATAATCTCCATAGAATATGGGTGTATCACAAGGGGGTAAATTAATCATAGGCGCGAATTGCGCTATCGACCTCTCGACCTGCACCGCCACTTTAAGTTGTTCTAGGACACCAGTTATAAGAGACATCCCCCGAGTGTAAGTACCATAAGAATTAAGATACTTAGCTTTCAATTCTTTAACTTGGGGGTCTTTAACCTTTGCGGCTTCAATCAATAAAGAGTCGTATGTTGACCGAACAGCTTCCCATAACCGATTGAGCTCCTTTTCATGACTATTCACAGAGCCGAGTTTGTGTTCCGCTAGTGGTATAGAAGCAATACTATGTTTTACCGACGTCAAACTGAATATTTAGAAATTGTCACTTCTTTTATAAATATGTCACACACTTTATTTCTTAATTGCACAAAGTAAAATAAATACACACAACTAACCTTTTCTTATTAATTTGAATCGGTATGGGGTTTAAATAAAGGGTTGATATGCACTTTAATGTGTTCCGAGAGATGCAACGATGATCCTGAAATTAAATATATTTTCTTGAAAATATTTCAAGGACTTGGGGGGTCTAATCCGGTTCGAAGGACCAAAATGTTTCCTCGAAATATTTCTCGAAAGTATTTATATAAATAAAAAAGGGGTTTAAATAAAATCTCAATTTTTCAATAAATGGAGTTTTATTTTTTCACGTACCGTACGTATCCTTCGGGTTGACAATATGTAAGTAAGTGTTATGAAACAACATATATACAAAAACACAATAACTTAACGAAAAGAGAAACCAAAAACATAGAAAGGTCCAATAAACAATAATTTAACAAGGGACCTTTACACTAATGAACAATAAGTTACTTTTACACTATGCGCGTAAGCACAGACTATGAGCCAAACACCTAAATTGGCCCCAACTCAATCAGCAAACGCTTTATCACTTTTGCGCAAGCGAGCCAACCAGTTAGTTCCCGTGTATCATATGCCGATGCTGCTAAGACAAATTTTATTCATACACAAAATGTTTCACCACCAAATAATTCAACAAATACAAACTCGAACTTTAATTTCAATCGCCTTGAAGCTACTATTGATAATCTGGTGTAAACTATAAATAATTTTACAACAAATATGACTAGCATGATGCAAGAAATGCTGCGAATGCAGAATACTCTGCTTCAAGCTTTAGTTAATAAACCATGAACACGTTAAAAATATATTTCTGGAACGCAAACGGCATTCGCCAACATAAAAATGAGCTTGACCACTTCCTCACGGAAAAAAATATTGATATAATGCTGGTATCTGAGACTCAGTTGACTTCGAGAAGCCTTTTTAAAATTTATGGCTACACCTTAAATGATTCAAAGGACCCGAGAGGAAGAGCATGCGGTGGATCAGCAATTTTAATAAAGTCAAGACTCAAGCATTATTTTATTGACAACATTTGTGAAGAACATTTACAAGCAACGAATATTTGTGACGAAAATTTTTGCACTAATTTTGTCATATCATAAATTTACTCTCCTCCTAGATTCGCAATTACTGAGGATCAATATGAGGATTTTTACAAATCTATTGGCCCTTGTTTCGTAGCAGCTGGCGACTATAATGCTAAACACACGTTCTGGGGTTCGCATCTTATTACACCCAGAGGTCGAGCGTTGTTCAATACAATTTCCAAAATGGACTTGGATGTCATTTCGAGTGGGGAGCCCACTTATTGGCCTACTGACATACATAAAATTCCGGATGTTATAGATTTTGGCGTCATAAAAAATATTTCTAGGGAATTAATTCACGTAGAAGCTACCCTAGATCTATCGTCCGATCACTCTCCCACGATCGTTACAATCTGTAGCCCACTGAGAAGTGATCTACCTTATTCATATGTGAAGTTGGCCAGTCGTGTAAATTAACTGCGATTCAAGAAATATCTTAGTAGTCAATGCACGGAAAACATTACATTAAGAACACCTGATGATGTTGAATCTAACATTGCCAATCCTAACGAAAATATTAAGCAGGCTGCTAAACATGCCACTACCTCCCATCCGCAGACTGGGTTTATTAGACTATATTCTATAGATATTGAACGTCTCGTATGCAAAAAAAGAAGATCTAGAAGGAAATGGCAACAGGACAGCACAGATCACCCAAGAATAAAATTAGATTTAAAGAGTGCACTAAACGACTCCAAGAGCTGCTTGCACATGAAAAAACTGCATCCCTTAAAAACTATCTGGAAAATCTTGATGTCACACCAGCATCTAATTACTTTTTACGGCGCGCTGCTAGAAAGCTTAAAATACCTGTTGAGTTTAAACCACCTCTGCGCACATCTACCGGAGGTTGGGCAAGAAGCGATACTGAAAAAGGTAACATATTTGCTGACCATTTAAAATACGTATTTACCCCAAACACATGTGCTGGTGTAATTGATTTGCCAAATGTAGTCGCTCTACCCCCTCAAAAAATAAAGTTTAAGACGCGTGATGTACAAAAACTTATTGCTGAACTCAACCCAAAGAAAGCTCCGGGTTTTGATGGAATTAGCAACCAGATGCTGATGAAGTTACCTCGTATTGCAATTAGAATACTGTCATTTATTTTTAATGCCATTTTACGACTGGAGTATTATCCACACAGCTGGAAACTTGCCAAAGTTAAAATGATTCGAAAGCCGGGCAAAGATCTTACCAAGGCTGAGTCATATAGGCCAATAAGTTTACTGTCAACAATGTCCAAGCTTTTCGAAAAACTGCTCATGACAAAATTGTCCCCAATTCTAGTTAGAAGTGGGTGCATACCGGACCATCAATTTGGTTTTAGAAGTCAGCATAGCACCATTGACCAAACTCATAGATTGGTACAATTTATAAGAAGAACATTTGAAGAAAAGAAATATTAATTAGTGTTTTTATGGGAATTGTTAAAATTTAAGTTTAAAATTTTTAAACGCACTAATAATCCCAAATTATTATTTTACTTATTAAGTAAAATATTTTTTATTAAAAATACATTGAAATTGATTATTGAGGGGTTTAGCTGGATCCTATGCGCATTTCACTATTGCTAATGCAGATCATCAGGGAACCGTCACCCAAATTTCTTAGAACAACTAGAGTTATTATGTTATAAACTTTCATTTAAACAAATGAGAAGCCTAACAACAAATAACAAAGTTGAAACAAGAACTCAATAATCAACATGTTTTTTTATTTTCTTACCGTACCATTGCTACATTGGCTGACATTTTTTCAGCTTCAAATTGTAGTTGTAAGAGTATGTAAAAGAAAATAAATGTAAATAACAGTAACAGCTATTAAAGAATAGAGTGTTGCCACACAAGTATTTTTTGCGACCGGGTGCAGTCAAGTTAAAAAGAAGAAGAAGAAAAGAAATATTGTTCTGCGCTGTTCATTGATGTTTCTCAGGCATTTGATAAAGTATGGCATGAAGGCTGTAACGACGAAAATCGGTCCCCTCATTTTCATCGTACAACAATTATTCATTTATGTAAGAAATACATTATTTTATTATTTTTTTATACTGAATTTTATTATACTGAATTGTATTCGCTTATATTCTTTCTTTTTCTTTATAATATTTTATTACAATTGAATTATACATGCATCTAGAATTACTCAGATTACCTTTCATGATTTAAAAATTTATTTAAAATTAACGTTTTATTATAGATGGAGTCGCCATCTATATGTGAATTCAAGAACTAAAATAGTTAAAGCGACATTTTTATACAACCATTATTTAGTAAGTTACGTTTTATGACAACTGATTATTGGCAGAATTTTGCGTATATAAGAAGGAATCTCCGCGTGAAATGGGAAGTCTGCTGCTAGCTGTCAGCAAGGTACGAACACAAAGTTGAACGTGGTGTTACACATCCATCAGCATTGTACTTGCCTTTAAACACATCTACTGGACAGACTTTATTAGCACAATTAGGGTATACTATTGTGTGGCCGATCTCCTTGGATTTCGGTCTAGCAGCAGGCACACTGCTCCTTTTGAGCTTCTCTCACACACGTAGCCTGTAGGTTGTGTGGTGTTACACATCCCGCCTGCATCTGCGTGCACAGTGACAGTGCTCTACATGAGCATGCGTTTTACCGCTCCCTCTGATCATTTGTTTCTCGCGTTCTCACACGCGCAGCCTGTAGGTTGTGTGGTGTTACACATCCCGCCTGCATCTGCGTGCATAGTGACTGCACTCAACACGAGCATACGGTTACCGCTCCTAATTATTTTTGTTGTTGTTCTCGCGTTCTCACACGCGCAGCCCGTAGGTTGTGTGGTGTTAGTAACCATATTAGCTTATTTTGAGCTAAATTTAGCTTATTTGTTTCAGATTTAGCCTTAAAATTTTCATTTAGCTCTTAGCTTATTTTTTAGCTTTTTTTTAAAACTCATTTAGCTTTTTTAGCCTTTTTATACCCTTTACCAAAAATGGAAAAGGGTATATATAGGTTTGTCATTCCGTGTGTAATTTCCATAATATTAATTTGCGACCAAAAAAATATATATATTCTGGGTCCTTATGAATAGCGATGACGAATAAGCGATGTCCGTCTGTCCGTCCGTCCGGTGTACGTGAAATCGGTTTTCCGAAGCTCCCAGAAAAGCTAGAGACTGTGTTCTTGGACTGATGTATCATAAATGGTCCAACTTAGATTGGTATTGAAATTCAGCAAAATCGGGCAGACGATTGCAGAGCTGGAAAACGTAAACTATATTTTGCCATATAAAAGTAACTACCGAAACAAATTTTTATTTTTTTTAATAAATAAATTTATTTTACACTTCAGTACGACTAAAATTGGTATTTTAAATTAAAAAAATATAAAAGAAATTAAAAAGACGTTTCCAGGGTTGGAAAACTTTAACTTTTTGTGTTATGTAAAATTAACTATGTATAAAACTATGTTAGTATTTTCTCGAGAACCGTAAGAGCTACAGACCTGAAATTTGGACACAGTGTGTAAACCTTTGGCCGCTACAACAACAAATACATGAGAATTGGAAATTAAAGGGTGTTTTAAAACGAGCAACGAAAAATTTTAAAATCCCATGTAATATACATACAATTGTATGTATGTATGTATATACACTTGAAATTTGTAAGGTTAGTGTATTTTTATACAGACTACAAAAATTAACACTAAAATTTCAAAAAATTTAAATTAAAGGGTGTTCCATCAGTTAATGCAATTTTGACTATGCAATTTTGACAACTTGCTGTATCTTGGAAACCGTAAGAGCAAAACTCTTGAAATTTTCAAAAACGGTAAAACTAAAAAATCAAGGAATTATATATAAAATCGCCAAACCGAAAAAAATTGCGAAAAACAAAAAAAATCGCCAAAACGAAAAATACCCCAAAAAAACATGAAAAAATCGCCAAAGTAGTAGGGAACTGCCAATCCTGGCGCCGATTAAAATTGTGAAATTTGGGTAATTAAAATTTGAAATTTGAGAATTTCAGTACAAAATTTTAAAATTTGGGTAATTAAAATTTTAAAATTTTAAAATTCTTGGAAATTTGTGAAATTTGATACCCTACGAGGGTGGATCAATAAGTCCGTCCAACTTTTTGTTTACATAAGGAATTTTTTGTTTACATTAACTTTGTGTGAACGGGTGATTTTTTTTGAGGTTACCTTAATATAGAAAGGGCCTAACTCATTATTTTTTTTTTGTGGGGTGGATTAAGGGGTTTCATAAGATTAAGATTTCATAAGTATATATGCCGACGGGAAAATCATGAAATGATTTTTCTTAATACCAACGGGAAAATCATGCAATGATTTTTCCTAATACTAATGGGTGTGAAATAGTGAAAATTTATTTTTCTTAGTGCCTACGGCAATACATGATTTTCCTAATGCCTACGGCAATATATGAATATTTTTCCTAATGCCTACGGCAATATATGAATTTTTTTTCAAATGCCTACGGCAAAACATGATTGTTATTTTTTCCAAATGCCGACGGCAAAACGTAATTATTTTTCCAAATGCCGACGGCAAAACATGATTATTATTTTCTAATACCAAAGGGAAAATTGTCAGTGTTGCCAGACTGTAGAAATTTCTTATCGTAATAATATATCAGTAATATCAGAGAAAATATTTATTTATGTGTTCACATGTATGTGAACACCCATACTTGTGTTCACATGTATGTGAACACCCATACTTGTGTGTGGGGGGTCCAGCTTGATAGTCGCGGGTAATTTAATATTTTGTGTGTTTGTTTAAGAAATATGTATGTATGTATGTATGTGTATGTATGTATGTATGTATGTATGTGTATGTATGTATGTATGTATGTATGTATGTATGTATGTATGTATGTATGTATGTATGTATGTATGTATGTATGTATGTATGTATGTATGTATGTATGTATGTGTGTATATGTATGGATGTATGTATGTATGTATGTATGTGTATGTATGTATGTATATATGTATGTATGTATGTATGTATGTATGTATGTATGTATGTATGTATGTATGTATGTATGTATGTGTGTATATGTATGGATGTATGTATGTATGTATATGTATGTGTGCATGTATGTGTGCATGTATGAATGTGTGATCGTGGGTACTTGTGCGTGGAATATTTTGTAGAATACATATATATTTTGCAAGGTAGTCATTTTCTTTGTCTACGATTATTTTAAAGCAGCAAACTAAGTACAGTCAGCAGCAGAGAAACAAAAAGTAAAATTTTTGGATGCTGCAAGGATACTGCTTCTAATTTTAGTATAAATACGCCAACATTTCTAACCAACATATCAGTACGTTATTGTATTTACAAGAAGTATCATCAGCAATTGTGTTAAAGTGAAATAATAATAAAATAATTAAAAATGAGTTCATCAGGTTATCAGTGTAATACATGTAATAAGGTATACAAATACCAAAAGTCCTTTTTGGAGCATGTTAAAAACCATAGTGTACAGAATCAAGTGGTCGTAAGCCGGGGCATAAATCCAGAGCTACCGCAGACATCTCTTCAAAATCACCAAAATCCATCATCATCATTTATTCATCAACAATATCCTTCTCTTCAGTATCCTCAATATCAGTTACCATTAAATTTTCAACAATACGGTATGCCATGGAATAATCAGTTTTTGGGATACAATTATAATCCCAATGTGATGCAATGGCAGCCTCTTAATTATCATCAACAAGAGTACCAGCATCAACAACAAGATCATCAACATCAAGCTCAACAACAACAACAACAACAAGCTCAACAACAACAACAAGCTCAACAACAGGGTGTGGGTATCCTTGGAGGTAATTTATTCGACGATGCTATGGACATAAGCTTACCGGAAAGTGATGGAGAAGTAGAAGAAAGAAGAGAAAAAACTCTGCCAACTCCAATGAATACTTCGCATGCTAAAACAGATGAAGTAGAAGCGAATGTGCGATATTATAAAATATCTAAAGCATTCAAAAACCATATTGCCACTTATGCAATTTTAAACAAAAAAGACCAACTTCTGTTGGAAGAATTTGTTGAAGAAAATAAAAATGTTTTTATGGAGCGACTTCAAGTGAATTTAAGTAAGCATTCAATAATTAAATTTCATGTGAGTATTGTGGCGGAGTATATAAAAATTGTTGGAGAAGAATTGGAGTTGTGCATAATATCACATGTAGCCAAAATGAGTTTGCTGACGAGGGCAGATAGCATTGAAGAATTATTCCGTAAGCAGGTTGAGGAGATTTCAACCAAAATGTCCGAATTTGAAGAGCGAGATTCTGGTTGGACTTTGTCACGCATAGTCCGAGCAGAAATCAACATCAACAAATCTTCGCTCGTCAAAGGATCGAACTGGATATCCACACCTCAAAAATTAGCGATAAAAAAAGCTTGCATCAATATACAAAATGATGATGACTATTGTTTCAAGTGGTGTATGATTGCTGCCATGGATATTACCCAATACAATCAAGAACGTTGCAGTTCTTATAATATTCAAGACATTGCTGCAGAGACGATTGTTACGCGAAATGGTGTAGCGTTAAATTTCAAAAATTTACGCTTCCCATTAGAATTAAACAAAATCAAAGAGTTTGAGGTGAACAATCCAGCAATAAGTATTAACGTATTTGGCTATGATGAGGGGGCCAATCAGATTATTGGTCCTTACTATATCACCAAAGACGAGAAAATTAGTCATGTAAACTTGTTGCTTTTGGAAAATGGTGAAGTTCATCACTACATTTTGATAAAGAACATATCAAAGTAAGTTAAAAAATTATACTACACTTTAATTTAATGATACATATACTTCTTTTATATATTTTATAATATATACGTTTTACTTATAAACTTTTATTTTACTTTTTATTATTTACAGACTTTTACGGAATCAGCTAACACAGAATGGACACAAACTACACTTCTGCAATAGCTGTCTCCAATATACTCATACGGACACCATCATGAATACTCATAAGGAGGAATGTGGGAAGATAGTCACAACTATGCCATCAGGTGAGGATGCCATTCTTAGTTTTAAGGGACATCAACGAAAAATGGATGTCCCTTTTGTTATTTACGCAGACTTTGAATGCGTATTAGAGGATATAAGTAATAGTGTAAGTAGTAAAACAAATTTAATAAAAAAGCACACACCTTGTGCCTTTAGTTATTTTATTAAGTGTATGCATAGTAATAATTTAGATAAGCTTAGAATATATACGGGGGAAGATGCCTCCAAAAAATTTGTAGAATATTTAATTAAGGATTGTGAAGATATATATAATAACTATTTAGTTAACAATAGACAAATGGATACTTTATCCCCTTCAGATACTTATAATTTTTATAGTGCGGTGAATTGCCATATTTGCCAAAAATTTTTAGGCAAAGATCGTGTTAGAGATCACTGCCACATTAGTGGCAAATTTAGAGGCGCAGCCCACAATAAATGTAATTTAAATTACCAAATTCCCAAATTTATACCAGTTTACTTCCACAATTATTCAAATTATGACTCACATCTTTTCATTAAAGAATTAGGTGAAATTTCATTGCAACTGAAAGTACTCCCTCTCAATAAGGAACTTTATATATCCCTCTCCCAATTCTCAGAAATGAGTGATGGCCATAAGCTTGAAATAAGATTTCTTGATACTATACGCTTTATGGCTGAGAGTTTGGAATCATTAGCCTGCAATTTGTCGGATAATGATTTCAGCACTATAAGGTCCTTATTTCAATCAGAAAAAGAATTTCAGCTTATTAAGAAAAAAGGTATTTTCCCATATGAGTACCTAAATTCATTCGAAAAATTAGATGAATGCCAGCTGCCTTCACGCAGTGATTTTTTTAATAAGTTGAATAATAAAGAGTGTTCTTTAGAGGAATACTCACATGCTGTAGAGGTATGGAATACTTTTGGTTGTGAAACAATGAAAGATTACATGGAACTTTACTTAAAAACAGACGTCCTCTTACTGACAGATATTTTCGAGAACTTTAGAAAAGTTTGTAAGGGTATTTATGAGCTCGATCCTTGCCAGTATTATACAGCACCTGGCCTTTCCTGGGATGCAATGCTCAAATATACAAAAATTGAGTTAGAATTATTGACAGACATAGACATGTACAATTTTATGAAAAAAGGTATACGTGGGGGGATAGTACAGTGTAGTCAAAGATATTCGAAAGCAAATAATAAATATTTGCAAGATTTCGACAAAGAAAAGCCCTCAGAATTTCTCGTCTATTTAGACGCTAACAATTTGTATGGATGGGCGATGTCGGAATATCTTCCTCATGGTGGGTTCAGATGGTTATCACAAGACGAGTTGAATCTGGATCCAAACAGCATAGCTGATAATGGAACAGACGGTTATATTTATGAGGTTACGTTGGATTATCCCTCTCATTTACACGACTTGCATAATGATCTTCCTTTTTGCGCTGAAAATAAGAAACCTATGCAAGCGAAGTATAGCAAGTTGATAACCGATTTCTCTACAAAGCAATCATATGTGATACACTTTAGAGTTCTAAAACAGTGCTTAGAATATGGCTTAGTTTTAAAGAAAACTCATCGTATTCTAGCATTTAAACAATCTCCATGGTTAAAAGGCTATATTGACCTAAATACCAGACATAGAGCCACTGCTAAAAATGCTTTTGAAAAAAATTTTTTCAAACTACTTAATAATGCAGTGTATGGTAAAACCATGGAAAATGTGGATAAGAGGAGAGATGTTAAAATTGTTAATAATTGGGAGAGGACGAATTGCAATCATTTAGGTGCCCAAGATTGGATATCAAAACCAAATTTTCATAGTTTATCTATATTTTCTGAAGATCTTGTAGCAATCGAAATGACTAGAGTCAAAACCTGCTACAATAAACCAATTTACTTAGGATTTTGTGTACTCGAGCTGTCAAAATGGAAAATGTATAATTTCCATTACGGGTACATGCAACCTAAGTTTAAGACAAACCTCTCATTAAACTATATGGATACGGACTCTTTTATATATTCAATAAAGACTGATGACTTTTACGCTGACATAAAAAATGACCTACATGAACAATTTGACACATCGGACTATCCTACAGACAATATTTATAATTTCCCAATAGTAAATAAAAAAGTAATTGGTATGATGAAGGATGAAAATTGCGGTAAGATAATGACAGAGTTTGTTGGGCTGCGCTCAAAAATGTATTCATTTAGTGTAGAAAACCAAGATGATATTAAAAAATCGAAGGGGGTAAAGAGAGCCATATTAGATAAATATAGTTTAGCTACATATAAGAATTGCTTATTTAATAAGATTAATGTATATGATAGTATGTTAACATTTAAATCTAAGCTACATCAATTATATACTAGCGAATTAAATAAGGTAGTATTAAGCTATGGAGATGATAAGAGAAAAATTAGATCAAATAATATAAACACTTATGCATGGTATCATTTTCGTATTAAGGAAACTAACCCTGAATACGAACTTGACATGTTGCTAGATGAGATTGCTAAAATGCAAGAAAATCTTAGTTAATTAGTTAATTTTTAAATTGTATATAAAATCCTATTTATTAAGAAAAAATATTGTATTTGTATCCTATTTATTAAGAAAAAATATTGTATTTATATCCTATTTAATCAGAAAAATTGTTGTATATAAAATCCTATTTATTAAGAAAAAATATTGTATTTGTATCCTATTTATTAAGAAAAAATATTGTATTTATATCCTATTTATTAAGAAAAATTGTTGTATATAATATCTTAGTTAATAAGAAAAAATATTGTATTTATATCCTATTTAATCAGAAAAATTGATGTATATAAAATCTTATTTATTAAGAAAAATTATTGTATTGTTGTTAAAATGAATGTAAAAAAAGTCTAAGAAATATTTTTGTATTTAAATCCTATTTATTAAGAAAAGTTATTGTAAATAAACTATTGAAAAAAGAATGGAAAATGTGAGTGGTTTTTTTATTTCTTTATTGGCTTTACTTCGTTGGATCAAAAAAAATTTTGTTTTTGCTTATTTGCAAATTCTTGTTTTCATGTCGCTTAAACATGCACAGTCTTGTTTTCATGTCGCTTAAACATGCACAGTCTTGTTTTCAGGTCACTTAAACATGCACAGTCTTGTTTTCTTTGAGAGATTCTGCACAAGAGAAATTGAATTTCACAATATTATGAAATTCAATTAGATATTTTCATAAAGAGAAATAATTTAGATAATCGGATAAAATCCTCATATTTTTTCACTACATACAAGTTTCTGTTATTTTATATTCGAACAGATGATTCCTAGTTTTCCTTTAGAAAAAAATAATACAAATCAAGGAATATTTTTATAATTCAATTTTATTTTATTATTTATACAATTTTATTTCATTTCTATTTAATTTATTTATAATGATGGAAACATTTCGTAATAGCCAATTATTAAATGTTCTAGTATATTTTTTCGTAAAAAATATATGGTACATCTGCAAGTATCAGGTCCCTCCTCACACTCAGGATGATACCAAGGACAGCTGGGGAAGTGTCCTTCAGTGTTGTCTTCATCTTCCATGACACCATATTCTTCGTTCTCATCCAGCATATTTTGGAAACATTTTATCATCTCCCAATGATCAAAAAGCCTGAAGGTTTCAAAATCTCTTATAAATTGATTAAGAGTACGTCTAATTTGACTCATTTTATTTGCTGATGAATGAATGATGATGAATGTTGGAAGGTTCCTTTAAGACTAATTTGTTCTGTAAATTTTTAAAATATCTATACTATCATCTCTACCCCCATATTTCTTTTTTAGCAATCTATCTCTCTCTAACCCTTTTCTCTCTATTCCATATTTCTTTTTTACTACTCTATCTCTCTCTAACCGTTTTCTCTCTATAACTATCTCTTTCTGTCTATCACTATCCCCCACTTATTCACTATTTCACCATAATTATTTTCGATTAGCCTTTTTGAAGTCATCATCGCTACTTTTAAGATCATTTCCAATTAAACATTCAGGGTGACAAGAAGTAAATAAAAAATAAAAAATGGACTCCACAACAAATCTAATTGCAAAATTTAATGCTCTAAATAACAAAACTTTAATACACGTAAAGGAGCTTGATTCTTCAACGAAATATACTATTAGAAATGTGGTACGTGTAACAACTAAATATGGACCAACCCTAAAAGTTGAAATGAATAAACACATAATGTTCCTGCCCAAACGATATAATATTTTAACTGATGACGATATCAAAGATCTCTCAAGCGGATCATATTGCCTAAGTAGAGAAGGTGAAGAAAACCTAATTGTCGAGAGTGAGCTGAGTGAATTTCTAATTCAAAATTCCCAATTTCCTGTTTGGCAATAATATATTAATTATGCATTTTAAATTATGAATAAAAAGACATTAAAGAGTTTTGTAAAATATAAATTTTTGTGTTTTATTTAATATTTTCAGTTATTTCATAAAGAAATTTAAGACATAAATGTCCACAGGTAAATGTATTGAAATTCTGATGCTGATTATAGTTGTATTTTATATTTGCACCAAGATATTTGACTACTTCCCAAGGAGGTTGTAAGTTTCCAAAGCTGTCGAAATATTCTTTTTCATTGTTGTTTTTATAGTATGCTACCCAATGTGTACCAGGTCCTGTTGATACATCTAAGTTGATTATTCCACATTCAATTTTCTTTGTTCGTTTTGGTAGAGTATTCAACATGAAAACTCCTCTAAAATATGGAATTTTTAAAGAGAAACGGTTTAGGTCCACATCAGATAGTGGTCTGTTGGGCAGCATCTTTAAGAGTTTTTTGATTCCTCTTTGTGAACTAAACCATAACCTTTTTTATATGGTTTTAAGTAAAGTCCTTTTCCCACTGCTATAGATTCCATCGCTTTATTATGTCTAGTTGCTTCATCAAGTTGATTTTTTGCATTCTTTGTTGCATTTACAGCTTTAGCTATAGCAGCACCTCCAGTTGTTAGACTACCAATTGCACCCAGAGCAGTTAAAATCGGTATTAGAGGTAAAAAACCACCGATTTTTGGAACACGTATTACACGTGGAACTACAATTTGAGACTTTCTTCCTTTTAATGATTTGTTAATAGTTTTTCGTGCAATTTTAATAGCTGAGTTAATATCTAATGGTTTTTCCTTCTTTAGTATTTTTGTTGCAGCTCTAATTGATGTTCTAAACAGTTTTTTATCATTTGGCTTGTTCTTTTTAACATTTTTCTTTTTCTCCACACCCATACCAAATTTAGTTTTGGTTTTCATTGCGTTAGTAACCATATATGCAAATGATTTTTCTGCAAGACTACTGTCTTTTGCTAAAACTCGATTCCAAGCTGAATTTTCAAGTATTTTATCAGCTTTATGTCTAGTACTTAAATCCTTATTTTTTGAATACGCAATATCGTGATTTTTACAAGCAGAGTCCAATAAGTTAATACCTTTGTCACCTCGATTTAAACGTTTTTGTAGTTTTGTTCCAGGTCCACAGTACTGATACCCCGGAAGATGAAGTTCAACAGGTAGAGAGTTTATTATTTTATCTACTATACCTCCTCCAACGAAGGTGTTTTTATGACTAAACGTTTTCTGATATCGTATAACCATATTATCTAATTTTTTCTATAATAAGAGGTAACATTTATAAAATGTATTTAGTTACAAAAATGCAGTTAGTGAAACAACATAAAAATATTTTAGTTCGTAATATTGACGATTCAGTCAACATCACTTCAAAAATAAAGCATAGCCCCCTCTTACCAAATTCTATTCGTGCTCTAATAGTTGGACCATCCAATTGTGGAAAGACTAATGTTATGATTGGCTTACTAGAAAGTCCTAATGGACTCAAGTTTGAAAACATCTATTTATACTCAAAATCTCTATATCAACCCAAATATGAATACCTGAAGAAACTAATTTCACCAATTAAAGGAATGGGATATTATACATTTACAGATAATGAATCAGTTATTCCACCTGACGAAGCTAAAACTAATTCAATTATGATATTTGATGATGTTGCATGTGAAAAGCAGAATAATATACGTACATATTTTTGTATGGGACGACATAGGGATGTTGATTCATTCTACTTGTGTCAAACTTATACTAGAATTCCCAAGCATTTAATAAGAGACAATGCCAATGTTATTATAATGTTTAAACAAGATGAGACGAATATGAAGCATGTTTATAGAGATCATGTTGGTGGCGATATGAGTTATGAAAAGTTTCATGAGATTTGTCGAGAGTGTTGGAAGGATAAATATGGATTTTTGGTGATTAGCAAAGATAATGAATTAAATGATGGACGCTACAGAAAGCAATTTGACTATTTCATAACTATATAAACTACTCTTCATAAACATTTACTTTAGTTATTAATCTAACTTTAAGCTTGATACATCTATTTGCTATAACCTCATCTGATACCTGATAAGCTGATCTGAAAACCAGACCAGCTACCTAATAAGCTGATTTGATACCTGATAACCTGATCTGAAAACCAGACCAGGTCCTGAAAAGCTGATCTGAAAACCAGACCAGGTCCTGAAAAGCTGATCTGAAAACCAGACCAGGTCCTGAAAAGCTGATCTGAAAACCAGACCAGGTCCTGAAAAGCTGATCTGAAAACCAGACCAGGTCCTAAAAAGCTGATCTGAAAACCAGACCAGGTCCTGAAAAGCTGATCTGAAAACCAGACCAGGTCCTAAAAAGCTGATCTGAAAACCAGACCAGGTCCTAAAAAGCTGATCTGAAAACCAGACCAGGTCCTGAAAAGCTGATCTGAAAACCAGACCAGGTCCTGAAAAGCTGATCTGAAAACCAGACCAGGTCCTGAAAAGCTGATCTGAAAACCAGACCAGGTCCTGAAAAGCTGATCTGAAAATCAGACCAGGTCCTGATAAGCTGATCTAATAGCTGATACCTGATCTAATAGCTGATACCTGATCTAATAGCTGATACCTTTTATTTATTAAACATGGATGAAAAAATTTTAAAACAGTTGGTGTTGACAAGAAATGTCTTGAAGAAAAAGCTTCGTAGTATAAAAACTGGTGAAATAGATATACGTGAACAACTAAGAGATACATTTAAACCTATAACAGAACCACTCAAAGAATTCATAAATAGTTCTAAGAAAATTAAAAGAATTCCCATTAAAGAAGAAAATAAAATGAAGACAGAATTTGAAAATAATACAAGTTTAAAGTCTGAAAAACCATCATTCAAGATAGAGACAAGTACACCAAAGAAACTAGCAGAAGGAACAATATCTGATAATACCATATTATTTAACGAAACTAATTCTAAAAATGATGATGATGACGATGATGATGAAGATGATTTTTACTCACAAACTTCCAATACAGAAGATACTTATACTGATTTATCAGTCTTGGAAGAAAGAAATGAATTAGATACAAACTATGGTCCACATAAAGATTTCAATAATGAATGGAAATTCGGTGATAGTAAACTTACACTTAGTGAACATAAAATACAAGTTGGTGGCCAAATATGGGCTCTAACACCTGGACTATTTTCTCTAATGTTTTATAAAATACCAAAAAATTATGATAAATTTGAACTCGAAATCTATAAAAAGATTTTAATTACTACTAATGCATATAGAAGAGACTATAAACCTGATGGTCAAATTAAGGGTACTAGAGGATATAAATATAAACATATTATTAAGAAATTTATTGACGAGAAAAACCAGGATAATTTACCCGAATCAACAGGATCTAAGCATAAAGGTAGCTATTTAGGTGATGGAATGATGGAATTTAACACCCATAAGCCCAACTATATATACTGGGATGATCCAAATGAGCTAGTAGATCGACTTCGACTACTGCTCGCATCACAAGCTGCAGGTCATAATAATCACAATAACGAGATTATATCAATTATTGAAGAACTACGTGAAGCTAATATAATACATTAACTTTAATAAAGTATATAAAGCATGTCTGTTGATAAATTTGGACATTATTTAAACGATACTAGCAACATAGTTTCTTTGAAAAATGCACCTAAACTGCTGGGGTTCTTTGTGGATACGAACAACAACATTGATGTCCAAAACAAAAGGATCAAAAATGTTGCAAAAGCTGTGGAGGAAAACGATGTTATCAATAAATTGTTTCTGCAAACTCAAATCGAAAAACTAGAAGAGAAATTATTAGCATACTTTAAGAGAGACAGTACTATAATTCAAGAAAATATTCAAATGCAAATTGAGGATCTACATCGCGAAACAAAATTAGATATAGAAGAAAATTATAAAATTGAAAAAGATATTCTAAAAATTAAAACATCCTTTGAAGAACAAATTGAACAGCTTAATGAGAAAATTTATAGATTAGAAAATTACATGTTTGTATCAATAGCTGAAAGTGCTTCAACTAGATCACAACACTCTTCAAAAAATCTCTAAAAACAACTTAATGTCTTCAAAAAGAAATTTAGTAAACGAACTCCATAAGCAAGCACGAAAACATTTTGTGCGTCGCAGAGTTGTAATGAAAGGAATAGATGATCTTTGGCAAGCTGATTTAGTTGAAATGGGGAACTATTCTAAAGAAAATAGAAATTATCGATTTTTGCTGACTATAATTGACACATTCTCAAAATTTGCATGGGCAGTACCACTAAAAACAAAAACTGCACTTGAAACAACCAACGCAATGGAAAATATTTTTGAATTGGGGCGAATACCAAAAAACATACAAACAGATGATGGTAAAGAATTTTTCAACAAAAACTTTGAAAAATTAATGCATAAATACAGCATTAATCACTACTCAACATATAGCATTATGAAAGCATCAATAGTAGAACGATTTAATAGAACACTGAAAGGAATGATGTGGAAAGAATTTAGCTATAATGGTTCTTATAAGTGGATTGATATATACAAAGATTTACTTAATACCTACAATAGAAAAGTTCATCGTACCATTAAAATGCCTCCAATTAAAGTCAACTCAACAAATGAGGAAAAGCTGCTAAATACAGTATACAGTCATATGAAAATGTATAAAATGTCAAAATTTAATGTAGGAGATCATGTACGCATAAGCAAATATAAGCATACATTTGAAAAAGGTTATACTCCAAATTGGACTACAGAAATTTTTACAATTACAAGAGTTCAAAATACAAATCCTGCAACATACATATTAGAAGACTATCTTGGTAATCCTATTAAAGGTGGATTCTATACTGACGAACTTTCAAAAACCAGATTTCCAAATACATATCTAGTTGAAAAGGTGCTTAAAATTAAAGGGAAGGAGGTATATGTTAAATGGCTGGGATTTTCTAATCAACACAATTCTTGGATAAGTAAAGATGAAATATTATAGATGAAAGAAAAACTAAATCAACAACAACATCATAGCAAAACAATAATAGCATTAATATTAAGAAACTAATGTTAATTTTAAAATAAGAAAATGAAATAAATATGTAAATTATGCTTATAAACCATACTGTCTAATAAACTTTATTTAATTGTAATCAGTCTGTTATAATGTCAATAACACTTACTTTGAGCTCTAACTCATCAGAATTATCTGCAAATTACTTCCCTCCTATTGAATTACATGATGCATATGAGTGTGCTCTAACTGATTTTCATTCATATAATAGCATACCGAATGTAGACGTCTATAACAATATGTTTCACATAGGAGAACATGTAATTAAAATACCAATTGGATCTTAGAATTAAATGATATAGTTGATTACTTAGATCAGCAATATAAAGACTGCTGTCCAACAAATAAAATTCGAATAGAAGCTAATAACAATAAAATGCAAGTTAAAGTTAATAGTTCCAAGGATACTGTATATTTTAATAAAGAAAATACAATTGGAAAACTTTTAGGATTCAATAGCAAAATCCTAACACCAAACCATGATCATTACTCAGATCTACCAGTCAATATATTTCAGGTGAATCTCTTGCGAGTTGAAAGTAGTATTGCTATTAACACCTATATGAATAACTCCAAATCACATACACTTCATGAATTTCCGATTAATGTGCCTCCAGGCTATAAAATAGATGAGGTTCCAAGAAATCTCATCTATTTACCTGTGAACACCAGAGAGATAAGTTCACTAGCGCTGCGCGTAGTTGATCAACACGGTGATTTAATTAATTTCCGAGGAGAGGAAATTACAATAAGAATACATTTAAGGCCAACTAAATAATGCTAATATACAACACAAATACATTGAAAAATATAGCAGCAAGAACAACATCAACATTAAAGCGACCAGTACAACCAAAAGCACTAACAACATCAAATAAAAATTTTCTAAAGTCCTTGAATTTTAAATTGAAGACAAAATGAGTTCAATAATAGATGTCTTAGATAAGCCCTTGTCTGATGAGAATATAATCAAAAAGGACTATCATACATATGTACCATACTTACAATCTTACAACAATAATGATGAAATTAGAATTTCAATACAAAATCAAGATTTGTACGTGCTACCCAGTGAAAGCTACATTTATGTAGAAGGTTTTGTTGCTGATGATAATAACTCTAAATCTTCTTCATCATCGGACAACTTTATATTAAAAAACAACTTTGTGGCATATCTATTTGATGAAATTCGCTATGAGCTCAATGGAATTGAAATTGATCATACAAGATATTTAGGAGCCACAAGCACCATAAAAAATTTGGTTTCTATGTCACCAACAGAAAGCAACGTGATGCAAAATGCTGGATGGAACAAAATTGACGATGTCACTCTTGTAAATGGCTTTTTCAATTTCTATGTACCTCTAAAAATGCTTCTAGGATTCGCTGAAGACTACAACAAAGTTATACTAAATGGAAAACATGAATTGATACTCTTGCGCAATAAGAACGACGAAGATCTTGTACGCTCGAGTGTTTCTACTAAAAAAGCTAAACTTACAATTTCACTAATCTCATGGAGAATCCCACATGTTCAATTATGCGACTTTAGCAAATTGAATATGATTAAAATTATTAACAATGGTGCTTCTATACCTATGGCATTTCGCAGTTGGGATTGTCATGTCAATCCACAATTAAATATGGGAACTAGCCATATTTGGAATGTTAAACTAGCTGCAAATAGAGAACGCCCTCGTTTTGTATTGATTGCTTTTCAACAAGAAAATAAGTTTGTTCATTGTGATTTGACTAATTTAAAAGTACATTTAAATTCAGTCTCATATCCATATGATGATCTTAACATAAAGTTCAAAAATGAACGATATGCAATTCTATATGATATGTATCTAAGATTTCAACAAAGCTACTATATGAAAGAATCTCAACCGCTTCTAACTGCATCAGAGTTTAAGACAAAAGCTCCTATTATTGTAGTAGATGTCAGTCATCAGAATGAATCACTCAATAATGGACCGATTGATATAAAAATAGAATTTGAAACAGCAACTAATATTGGAGCAAAAACATCAGCTTACTGCATTCTTATTCATGATCGTATATTAGAATATGTACCTATCAAAGGACAAGTGCGAAAAGTCTTATGAATTGACTAATATGGAAAACAACATAATTTTCATAGACGTACAAGGTTTCAAAAATAATTCAAATGATTTCATCGCAAAAGAAGTAGCAATTGTTTTCAACAATTATGAATATAACAATTTCATTATAAAACCCCCATTTGATATCAAATGCTTATCAATAGAAAAGCAAAGAGAAGCAAAGTGGCTAACAAAAAACTATCATCACCTAAGCTGGACTGCTGGATCAGTTTCATTTCAAAGCGTTTGCAATTTTATAAAAGCCAACGCAAGATGTTCTAAAATTTATGTAAAAGGTGAAGAAAAAAGACGATGGTTGGAAAAAATTTTATGCCGAAAAATTTTTAACGTTGAGGATATAGGCTGCATCAACTTTAAACAAATGGAAATCAAGTATCCAGAATATTTTTATTGTAATTATCATAAATTTGGTGCTTGCGCACTAAAAAATGCTATTTTACTAACAAAAGAAATGTCTTGCTTTAATTAAACTTTTTCACTTTTTAAAATATGAATGTATGTATTATTATAAAATTTTATAAAATTTTAAACAATAAATGTATAAAAAATAAAATGAAATAAAATGTGTTTTCTTATTTCAAATAAAAACTACATAAAGGAAAGAGAAGGAAGTGGGGAGAAGGAGAAATTAACTTTTTTGCTTACTTGCAAATTCTTGGTTTTTGTTTCTCTGCTGTTGAGTGTACTTAGTTTGCTGCTTTAAAATAATCGTAGACAAAGAAAATAATTACGTTGCAAAATATATATGTATTCTACAAAATATTCCACGCACAAGTACCCACGATCACACATTCATACACACATACATACATGCACACATACATATACATACATACATACATCCATACATATACACACATACATACATACATACATACATACATACATACATACACATACATACATACATACATATTTCTTAAACAAATACACAAAATATTAAATTACCCGCGACTATCAAGCTGGACCCCCCACACACAAGTATGGGTGTTCACATACATGTGAACACAAGTATGGGTGTTCACATACATGTGAACACATAAATAAATATTTTCTCTGATATTACTGATATATTATTACGATAAGAAATTTCTACAGTCTGGCAACACTGACAATTTTCCCTTTGGTATTAGAAAATAATAATCATGTTTTGCCGTCGGCATTTGGAAAAATAATTACGTTTTGCCGTCGGCATTTGGAAAAAATAACAATCATGTTTTGCCGTAGGCATTTGAAAAAAAATTCATATATTGCCGTAGGCATTAGGAAAAATATTCATATATTGCCGTAGGCATTAGGAAAATCATGTATTGCCGTAGGCACTAAGAAAAATAAATTTTCACTATTTCACACCCATTAGTATTAGGAAAAATCATTGCATGATTTTCCCGTTGGTATTAAGAAAAATCATTTCATGATTTTCCCGTCGGCATATATACTTATGAAATCTTAATCTTATGAAACCCCTTAATCCACCCCACAAAAAAAAAATAATGAGTTAGGCCCTTTCTATATTAAGGTAACCTCAAAAAAAATCACCCGTTCACACAAAGTTAATGTAAACAAAAAATTCCTTATGTAAACAAAAAGTTGGACGGACTTATTGATCCACCCTCGTAGGGTATCAAATTTCACAAATTTCCAAGAATTTTAAAATTTTAAAATTTTAATTACCCAAATTTTAAAATTTTGTACTGAAATTCTCAAATTTCAAATTTTAATTACCCAAATTTCACAATTTTAATCGGCGCCAGGATTGGCAGTTCCCTACTACTCGCCAAAATGAAAAAAAACCCCAAAACAGGAAAAAACGACAATACGAAAAAAAATCGCCAAAATGAAAAAACCCCAAAAAAAAGAGAAAAAAATCACCTAAATAAAAAAATCCCAAAGCAGGAAAAAACGCCATAATGAAAAAAAAACCCAAAAACAGAAAAAAATCGCCATATTAAAAAAAATTTCTAGGACTAAAATAAATCGCGAAAATCCGGAAAAATTGCTTAAATAAAAAAAAATCGCTAAAATGAAAGAAAATCGCCAAAATGAAAAAAAAATCGCCAAAATGAAAAAAAATCGCCAAAACGAAAAAACCCCCAAAAAAACAGAAAAAAGTCGCCAAAATGAAAAAAACTCCTAAATAAAAAAAACCCAAAAACAGAAAAAAACGCAAAAATGAAAAAAAAATCGTCAAAATGAGAAAAATCTACAAAATGAAGAAAATCCCAATAACAGAAAAAAAATCACCAATATAAAAAAACCTCCAAAAACAGAACAGAGTCGCCAAAACGAGAAAAAAGCGACAAAACTGAAAAAATCGTTTAAACTGAAAAAAAACTTCAAAAAAGCCTACCTTTCGTGCGCGATTCAAAGTCGCACTTTACTGAAGTTTTTAATATTAAAGGAATTAAATGAAACTAATAAGCAGATTTTGTAAAAAAATTTGTTTCTAAACGTTTCAAATTTGTATGAAAAATAACGAAAATTCTTTTAAAAAAATATTTTTTCCATACAAATTTCAAAACGAAAAAATCGTTTGAATTTACAAAATCTGACCTTAAGTTTTTCTTATTTCGTTTTTGCTTTTTTCACTTAACATATTTTATGAATTTTTTAAAGAACTAGATTGGTATCAATAATCAAAAAAATCCAAAATTATGACTCCAGGGTTGGAAAACTCACACTTTTTGTGTTATGTAAAATTAAATAGGTCTAAAAATTTTTTTCTTTTTCTTTATAAATTGAATATATTTTATGCTTCTGAAAGAAAATTACAGCTCCAAAGATGGAAACTTTAAGAAAATTATAAATTTTTTCACAAAACAAATATGTATGTATGTGTCTGTATACTATATATGTACGTACGTTGGTAAAGGGTATATAAGATTCGGCACAGCCGAATATAGCACTCTTACTTGTTTTTAGTCTAAATTGCGTGTTCTCTAAAAATATATTAAAAACATAAACAACTCATAAAAATTATAATTTTTTAGCATTGTAAAATAGTTTACAAAAAATACAAAATGTAAATTATACGACAATTTTATAACAGAAATGGAAAGAAGAAAAATAGTAGATAATGGCAGAATGGTTAGAATTCCAATGGAAAAAGTTAAATTCATATTAGTGGCCAAAACACTTTTTGAGTTTTTTGGGTATAAAATTATTTGACTTGAGTTGAACGTTCATTCAGCGGCATCAATTAACTTAAAACAAAAACCTGAAATAACCTTAAGCCTGGATAACACTATGTACCGATTTTCGTCGGGCCACCTCAATAAAGTCATAAGTAATAAGCCAAAATGGCATTATTACTCAATTAATTCTGGAGTAAGTCTATATGGGCTTATTACCAATGCAGTGTGGCGCAATTGTGTCCTTGTATTTCAAGTAGTCGATAAATTAGAGCAAAATCTTTACTTATGAATTTATTTCACTGATCTGACGAAACTCGGTACATTGTGCAGACAGTGTGATCCATGCTTTACCTGCAATAGCATTAATTCACTTAAAAAGCTTTCGTATTTTAGTATAAATGTTTTTACATTTTTAAAAACTTTTTAAGATTATTTTGGGGAAGTTTTTGTTTTGTTCTTCATTGAATCTAAAATATAATAATTAATAAATAATTTCATTAAGCAAATATTCTATATGTATAATAAAAAAATATGTTTGTGTAATATTTAACGTTAGTTTAGCAATAAGAAACTATTGAAAAGTGATCAAAGAAGTGGAAAAAAGTTTAGCTTTATTTTCTAGCCTAAAATGTAACTTTTTAGCTTATTTTAGCTTTTTTTCAAACGTGATTTAGCTTAATATTATTTTAAAATCTGGTCACACTGGGTGTTACACATCCCGCCTACAGCTGTGTGATAATGACTGCGCTCTGCACTAGCTTTTCTTTCTGCCCGCGCTCATTAGTCATTTGAGTTGACATTTAAAATGAAAAATTTAATTATGTAATTTAAAAGTAAATAAATATTCGGCATTGAATTGACTTCATGTTTTACTCTCTCATGGTCTCAAAAATCAATAAATTTTTGTACACGAATCCTGGACATCGCTGAGTTTTACCCCAGCCTACGAAACATCGTTACAAGGCCTTATTTTAAAATTAAAGACTTACCTACCAATAAACATTCTAAATCTGTTGGAAAGTTACACTATTGCCCGCAAGTTCACTGTTGTGGAAGGAGACTTTATGAGTACGCCTGAAATAAACTCATCGGGTGTGCCACAGGGGAATATACTGGGCCCAGTTTTGTATTTGATTTATACTTGTGATATGCCTCTGAGCAGCAATATCCACACTTCCACATTTGCTGATGATCCAGCCTGCCTTAGTATGCATGAAAATCCTTACGAGGCATCCCGATATCTTCAAGAACACATTACCCAGCTGGAACTATGGTTAAACTTATGGAGAATTAAGGTAAACGAACAAAAGTGTGTTCAAGTAACATATACATTACGAAGAGATACTTGTTCACCCGTTCGGATTAACAATCAAGTTGTCCCTCAACATACTCATGTGAAATATCTTGGTATACACCTTGATCGACGGCTTACTTGGAAACACCACATTGACTCTAAGTTAACCCAAACGAAACTAAAATTAACTCATGTACATTGGCTGATTGGTAGAAATTCAACCCTCAGTCTAGATTGCAAACTTTTGATATACAAGTCCCTTTTGAAACCGATGCTACGGAATTCAACTATGGGGCACGGCTTCAGCTTCCAATGTCGAGAGAATCCAACGAAGGCAAAATAAAATTTTGCGATTAATAATATCGGCTCCATGATATAAAAAAACTCATATATACATCGTGATTTAAACATGCCACTAGTGATTGAAGAAATTGCAAAATATGCAGGCAAATATTTAACAAACCTCGAGTCACATCCTAATCCGCTTGATCGTAATATTTTGAACTTTACTGGACACATCCGCCTAAAAAAGAGGGATACAAGGGCTCTTATACTCAACACTCCAGATGGGACTGCTTGAAAATAATTTTTATTTATTTTATCTTCCTTTTGATTATCACTACTTATGTATTATTTATATCTATCTCTAAATTTATGTCCGACAGTGGTCGGGCCTAATAATTATATTTTAGATTTAAGATTTGAATAATTATTGTTAGTTCATATTTGAAGATACAATAAATAAAAAATATGTATTAAAAAAAAGCATATCATCATCAATATAAAAAAATATAAAAAAATATGTTAGCATTCTCCTGATGTGCATTCTTCGATGTCCTATCGACGACTAAATTAAAGAGGGTAAGAATACGTGTGAATGTTCTCTTCACAATTGTGCAAAGAATCGCCCGACATTGCTATATACGCATGCCAAGCACATACATCATAGATGATCAAAAATAAAAATGAGATGTATTAGCGCTCGCTCTCGCAACCCTAACTCCCAGCAAACATATTGGCAAACACCTAAAACAAATTTCATAATGATATTAAAAAAATGTCTTTTCAAAACGTTTTCATTTCCAGCCTTAAATATTTTGTAGCATAAAAGGCATTGAATGTTATGAAAAGCATCATTTATCATAAAATACCGTTCACATCTCATTTCGTAGACGTGTAGCTTTTATTTTTTTTACTTTGTTTTTTGTGTGTTCAATTGTAATTGAATCGTGTGTGTTTACTGTGCTTTGTTCAACAAAAACCAACAACAATGCTTAATAAATTCCTGAAAAAAATGACGATACTCCGACGCATGTGTTTTCGTCGCTTGCTCAACGACGAATGAATGAGTTTTTAAAAGAGCGTAACAAATGTGTATGAATATTTTTCAAACAATTGTTGTATGGGCTGAACATCTATGACATACATACTTGATTAAGCGTAAACAACCAACAACAACTACACGCGTCTGCTTATTAAGAAGATAGGCATTGTTACCACATGAACTTAATTAGGCGCTTTGTAAACAACATTGAAGATAATGATGTCTAGACTTTGCATGAAAATTCTAGAGGTTGTTGTGCGAAGTATAAAAGGGAGCGACGCATCCAACAGCAGTCAGTTGCGATCAAAAGTTAGTTGCGAATAAAGCATTAAACACATTCGACACAGCAGGCTACGGGCTACAATCTGTCAAAAATAGAATACACACATTCTTATGGTAACAATTATTTTAACGACAGCAGGCTACACGACTGCACGACCACCGTTGTAGCTGTCGCCAACTTAAAACTAATTTCTATTTCTCTGGCTACAATGAGCAAATGCAGTGTTGCCAGTATAATACAAAATGGTGAATGAATGATATCGTACAATTATTTCATACTATTTACTAGAAACAATATCCAAAAATTTATGTAAAGAATAAATTGATTCATTATTGTACTTTTATGTGAAATAAGTACATTTTAAAAGAAAAATTAATTTTTATAAATGCAAAATATATGAAAGTGGCAATACTGAACTATGTATTTGTACTTGAATATCAGCTGCAGATGGTACTGCTGCCGTCTCCAAAATAATTAAGTAGCTGGCTACGAGGCGACAAATGCTGCTAGTGGCATTTGAAGTCGTGTGTTCGTGTAGCCTGCTGTGGTGAATGTGTTTAATGCATAAGTCAGTTGCGAATAAGTTCAGTCTTATTCAGAAGTTAGTCGAGTCAACATCGTTGAAAGTAAAGACCTCGTGCGGTGGAATATAACGATAAGAAGTAGTTTAGTAAAGGCAGTCAGTCTGTAGTGTTGAATAAACAGTGAACATTAGCAGAATAAGTCTTGTGGGTAACAAAAGGCCAATTGGGAGTTTTGATACAAAAGCAGTGCAGACAATTGTAAGAGACGTGTGTTTACAACAGCGAGGAAGGAGTAGTGATAACCATATGTGGTATATTTAAGCAATCTATGCGTTTGTATTTAAGCTCTTGAATTGGATTAGTATAAGTGCTATTTGTTAGTAAATAAAGATTGTATCATTCTTAACCCTAATTATTTTATTTGTTGCAAATAATCGAATCTACGGAAAAGCGTTTTTTAAGGAATAAAAACGTAACAGTATGTATGTACATTTGTATGTGTATGATTATGTAATTAATAGAAGTAGACAAATATACTTTGGTTTTCGTTGTATAAAAATAGGTTGATGGAAAAAAAGTTTTAAATCTGTTGTACTATATAAAAATTTTTAATAGTTGTTCTATAGTTGATTTTAAAAAGAAAAGAAAGTTGCTAATGAAAGCGACTTACTAAAAATTTTTTTAAATATAAAGTTGAGCAGTCGTGTAGTTTGTATAGTTTTTTTTTATATTATATTTACTTCATATCAATGACAAGCTCATTTACAGATTTTAAATTAAAATTCCTTTATGTTTTTCATATAAGTTTCAAAAATTATGAAAGATGGAATAATTTTTAACTGTGATTTAATACTACAGGTTGTACGAGTACATAAAGTGTCTAACGCAGCGATGTTGTGTTGGTTTTAAATTCTAAAATGCCTTCAAGGCGCAGAGGCACATACATTGTACTATAATTGTATTTTTTGAAATAAATGAATTTATAAAAAAAAATATATATTTAACTGCTTTATATCTCCCTTTTAACTGACTTTATCTGCTAACGACCTATCTTATATCTGCTTAGTATCTGCTAACGATCTACTTAACATCTCTTACTGATCTGTTTACATTCAATATAACAGAAAAAAATCTTAACCCTTAAATGCATGAGGTCAGAACCTTTGACTCTGATCCACAAATGCTTATGTTAATTTGGTTCCTCAACATGAATATTGATTTTATTTTCCAGACAAATCAACGGTTTTCACAAACAATTTATACAAAAAAGGATAGAAAAAGCTATTTAAAAATTAAACTAAATCAAAATGTATTAAAATTCGCTAAAATAATGTTCCATACACATATTGATACCAATCTATACAAAAAGAGCAGATATATCAATTATTTATTTACTTTTGAAATTTGCTTCACAAACTATGTTTGTTTAAAAATTTCATGCATCCACTTTGGTAGCTTGCTAATGATATAAACAAATTATTGCTATTGTATTCAAAGTATATAATATATCTTTCTATTTTTTCCATATTACGACGATTAAAGTATTTCAAGTACAGTTTTAGTTTCTTACATAACCAAAAGCCACTACACATTCCTCCAGTACATTTGTAAATTTTTTATGCTAAACATTAACCACCAGTTTTTGATTGGCTAATCAAACTGTAATTATTTTTAAGTTCTAATTAAATACGAAATTGTGTTTTTGAGTGCATAATTAAATAATAATTAAATACCCAACCTTGTGTAATTAAATACTACTTAAGTTTTATGAATGTACCATATGTTTTTATGCGTGTATGTGTTTATTGAAAACATACACATGACATCATGTGGTCGGGTTGAAAACATCATGTGGTCGGGTTAAAAAGAATTTCGTTTAAATTTCATAAATATATAACATATACAATACAAAGTTTCATATATAATGGAATAAAGTAATAGAATAATGTATTATGATGTTAGCTAGTTTGATTTCATAAAATGAAATTTTATGGAATTTTAATTTTCTACATGTACAGTTACTCTCAAATATATTTTGCCTACATTCTTTACGCCAAAAAGTTGAATAAATTTATTAAAAATAAGAAATTTAGGCAACATGTTAAATTTATTTCTTTTGTAACTGAGAAAGCAAAGCCTATAGAATGGAAAATACAAAAAAAACAACAACTTTGAATTTAATTGTTATACTTTTTTTGCCTTTTCTTGTATCAACTACGCAATTTCAACATCACAAAAGTATTTTGCTTCTTTTAGCGTTCCCGTTATTTCTTAAATATTTGTGTTGTTAAATGTGTTTTTTTTTGCTATTCGTTTGTAATAGTAATTGTTATGCTTTTATTTGTCATAATTGGTTCCAATCTTTTTTATTGAGTGCAACACGTGAAGTTTTTGTTTAAAAAAATGCCTAAAGTAAAGGAATTGAATTGATCTGCGAATAAGATCGTTCTATATCTGTATAATAGAACAAATCAATCCAATATGTTTGTGATATGTTTAGTCGATGTAGACAAACAAGAGCAAATACTTTTAAAGGTGCAAAAGAGCGCAAATATGTATGTATATTGAAAATATTCCACGAAAAAGTCGAGGAAAGTTGTTAACGGTGAGAAACACAAGAAAAACTATTAAAAAAAATAGGAAAAACCACCATTTATATGTTCCAAATCTTAAAGAAATGCTAAAGGGGATCCTACGGGCTTACTACGGACACACCTAAGTGGCAAGTCCATCCGTAAAGCTCTAAAAACCAACAATACTAGCGACAGCGTAGCTAGAAAAATACTTTGATTTCGGAAGTTAATAGACAGAAGCGTTAGTTATATGCTGAACTACATAAATTTCAGACTTCTAATTTTGGGAACACGATAATATTTAGCAACGAAAGTAAATTTATAATTTTTGGGTCAGATAGACAGCTTATGGTGCGGCGCAAGCCAAATAAATCACTAACTATTAAGAATATAATGCCAACAGTAAAACATGGTGGTGGTTCTCTCATGGTGTGGGGCTGTACGTCGGCACTAGGAGTAGGAAAGTTGGTGTTTCTATAAAGCACAATGGGTAAACATCTATAGTTGTCCATTATTAGAGAAAACCTACATGCCAGTGCTGAACAAATGGATCAATATATCAATGGGTATTACTTTCAACATGACAACGACCTAAAACATATGTTCCTGGACATTAAATTATGGCTATTTTATAATACCAAACATATGCCAATAAGACCACAAAGTCTCGACATGAGTCCTATTGAAAAACTTTGGGCTTATTTGGAAAAAAAAATCCGGGAAAATAGCATTTTGTCAAAAAGTATGCTTAGGACGAGTATTGGAAGAAGAAACTTATAAAAAAAGTACTTAAAAATTTCCCAAATTTAGTGGAATCTATGCTAGGACGTCTGCAAGTGGTCAAATCTAACAATGAATATCACACAAAACATTAAAACATAATACGCTGCTTTAATAATGAAAAATCTGTGTAAAAAAAACAAAAAGCAAAATACTTTTGTGACCTGATAAATAAGCGATTTTTTCATTATTTTTTAAAAATTTCATAAAATAATTTTTTGTTTTTAAATTTTAATTAAAATATTTGTAGTTAAGACTTCTCATCTTTAATATGTAAAAAAATAAACATGAATTTTTCAAAGAAGACATTTTTATATAGCATTCTTTTTGCAAATTTGTTGAGATTTACATAAGCAAAATATTTCTGTGAGTAACTGTATATAACCTAACTTTTTTGTTTATGCTAAACAGCTGTTCTTTGGAAATTTTGCAGGGTTGCCGTGCTTTCAACGTAATTTAATAAGAACTTTAATTAACCACTGAAAAAATGAAATCGTATTTAATTACAACTTAATTTTAAATAAAAATTAGCTAATTACGTACTTAATTATTAAGTTAAAAACTGCGGGTAAGTCATATTATTTTTGTATGCTTTTTTTGTTTAGTTTGTATGTAAGAAAAATTCCGCTATTACGTCTGTTCACTATGAAGGTACAACGAGAACGAAAAAAAAAATAATATAAAATTTTTATGAATACGGCTGTAAGCATTTAACAAGAGACAATGCAAATGTTATTATAATGTTTAAGCAAGATTAGAAAAATATTAATCTCGTCTATAGGGATCATGTTGTCAGTAATATGAATTTTGAAAATTTTCAAGAAATTTGTATAGTGTTGGAAGGATAAATATGGATTTTTGATGTAATTTATCATCATCAATGATGTTCGTTATAGAAAACAATTTTATAACTACATAAATTTTTGCTCATAAGGGATTGACTTTAGTTATTTCATCTGACCTGAAACTTTATTCATATAAATGTTATAAATGACTAACTACTTGTAAGCTGATAACTCAATCTTAATTAGATAACCTGATCTGAAAACCAGATCAGCTACCTGATAGGCTGATCTGAAAACCAGACCAGCTGCTGATAAACTGATCTGAAAACCAGACCAGCTGCTGATCTGAAAACCAGACCAGCTGCTGATCTGAAAACCAGACCAGCTGCTGATAAGCTGATCTGAAAACCAAACCAGCTGCTGATAAGCTGATCTGAAAACCAGACCAGCTCCTGATAAGCTGATCTGAAAACCAGACCAGCTCCTGATAAGCTGATCTGAAAACCAGACCTTATAGGCTGATCTGAAAACCAGACCAGCTTCTGATAAGCTGATCTGAAAACTAGACCAGCTCCTGATAAGCTGATCTGAAAACCAGACCAGCTCCTGATATGCTGATTTCATAGCTGATACCTGGGGGGTTACTCTCTATTACGATGCGAAAGAAAAATGGTACGAAATCTAACGATTGGTACTCTGTAATGCGTTTGCGCATTTACCTTTCGCATCTATTATTTTCCGTTTCGCAAGTCTGGTATCACCGTACTCTGTAATGCGAAAGCGCCTGTCAAAATCGCTCGATAAGCGCAAATATCTTGCGTTAGCTAAATACCAAACGCAAAATGAGAAAAACATGTAAGTACGTTGAAAAATATTTTTATATATTGACTGTCTTATTCATAAAAAATATTTTTGTTTTATAAAAGGTTTATTAAACAAATTTTCTATGGAAACTGAACTTAAATTTTAACAATTCCCATAAAAACACTAATTATTAACTTGACTGCACCCGGTCATAAAAAATACTTGTGTGGCAACACTCTATTCTTTAATAGCTGTTGTTGTTATTTACATTTATTTTCTTTTACATACTCTTACAACTACAATTTGAAGCTGAAAAAAAGTCAGCCAATGTAGCAATGGTAAAGTAAGAAAATAAAAAAACATGTTGATTATTGAGTTCTTGTTTCAACTTTGTTATTTGTTGTTAGGCTTCTCATTTGTTTAAATGAAAGTTTATAATATAATAACTCTAGTTGTTCTAAGAAATTTGGGTAAAGGTTCCCTGATGATCTGCATTAGCAACAGTGAAATGCGCATAGGATCCAGCTAAACCCCTCAATAATCAATTTCAATGTATTTTTAATAAAAAAATATTTTACTTAATAAGTAAAATAATAATTTTGGGATTATTAGTGCGTTTAAAAATTTTAAACTTAAATTTTAACAATTCCCATAAAAACACTAATTATTAACTTGACTGCACCCGGTCATAAAAAATACTTGTGTGGCAACACTCTATTCTTTAATAGCTGTTGTTGTTATTTACATTTATTTTCTTTTACATACTCTTACAACTACAATTTGAAGCTGAAAAAAAGTCAGCCAATGTAGCAATGGTAAAGTAAGAAAATAAAAAAACATGTTGATTATTGAGTTCTTGTTTCAACTTTGTTATTTGTTGTTAGGCTTCTCATTTGTTTAAATGAAAGTTTATAATATAATAACTCTAGTTGTTCTAAGAAATTTGGGTAAAGGTTCCCTGATGATCTGCATTAGCAACAGTGAAATGCGCATAGGATCCAGCTAAACCCCTCAATAATCAATTTCAATGTATTTTTAATAAAAAAATATTTTACTTAATAAGTAAAATAATAATTTTGGGATTATTAGTGCGTTTAAAAATTTTAAACTTAAATTTTAACAATTCCCATAAAAACACTAATTATTAACTTGACTGCACCCGGTCATAAAAAATACTTGTGTGGCAACACTCTATTCTTTAATAGCTGTTGTTGTTATTTACATTTATTTTCTTTTACATACTCTTACAACTACAATTTGAAGCTGAAAAAAAGTCAGCCAATGTAGCAATGGTAAAGTAAGAAAATAAAAAAACATGTTGATTATTGAGTTCTTGTTTCAACTTTGTTATTTGTTGTTAGGCTTCTCATTTGTTTAAATGAAAGTTTATAATATAATAACTCTAGTTGTTCTAAGAAATTTGGGTAAAGGTTCCCTGATGATCTGCATTAGCAACAGTGAAATGCGCATAGGATCCAGCTAAACCCCTCAATAATCAATTTCAATGTATTTTTAATAAAAAAATATTTTACTTAATAAGTAAAATAATAATTTTGGGATTATTAGTGCGTTTAAAAATTTTAAACTTAAATTTTAACAATTCCCATAAAAACACTAACCAAAATATTTATATTTAAATCGTAGTAAAAGCCAAAAAATTACAAACAAAACAACAACAGTTTAAAATTTTGAAATTTTAGTGGATTGCATGTGAGCAAATAAGCCGCAAATAATTTGTGGACAAAATTGACAGACGACCTAAATTCTGATGGACCTCCTGTAAGGGATATAGCTGGTTGTTTATAATGAAATGTGACACTAATAGTACTTATAACATTACACATGTCTGTTTATATGTATGTATTCATATTTGATTTAAAAATTCACACCAAGTGAAAATGCGTAAAAATTAATTAAGCATTTCCAGCACAGGTGATGGTCCCTCTCAGTTTTGTATTTTCTCAATCGCTACGTAGAGCTCTTTTAAGCGACGGGACATTGACTGCTGCTATATTCCTAAGGTATGGAACTGGCCAATTTGATGTTGGTATCCACCTTGGCCAAGTAATTTTAAGGCAGCGGCTAGTTTTATAAACTTTCAGCCAGTGTTGAACAGCGTTTAGAACATACAGAAACGCAAATTTTGTACAAAGTTAAAATAAAGCAATATGTATTTAATAACATACCGCTACAGATTTTTTCTTACCTGCGGTCATTTAAGAAAGTATATATATATATCTCTTAAACTTAAATTAAATGACATACCCATAATGCCGTAGCCATAACCAAACCAAAATTCAATTGGTTTCTATGGTGAGAGTTAACGCCATGTTAACGCCATGTTAAGGTTGTTTTCTATGGCTATGGTTATGTAACGTCTAATTGAACCTTTAAGACTCGTTTTGCAACTCGTTATACATGGACGTTTTCTTCATAAAACCATAATGCTAAAGAATCCATCACTTTATTTTCAATTACAAGCTGTTACACTTCACTTTTTCTTAAATTTTGATTTTAACTGTCGTTTTTTATACATATTTAGACATTTCAGTACTGCCAACCTTTGCCATATTTTCTTTTGCAATGACCGTGTTGCCACTTTTTCAAGCAATTCTGCGAAAGGTTTTGCGAAAGTAATAGAGAGTACCAAGTTTGCATATCAACGCATTTAGCTTTCGCATCGTAATTGCTTTCGCATCGCAATAGAGAGTAACCCCCCTGATCTAATAGCCTCTTATTTGCTATTATTAAACATGGATGAGAAAATTTTAAAACAGTTTGCGTTGACAAGAAAATATCTAATGAAATTTAATGGAATTTCATAATATTGTGAAATTCAATTCCTCTTGTGTATGACCTCTCATATATAACAAGACTGTGTATGTTTAAGCGATATGAAAACAAAAAAGATAAATTTTTGATCTAGCGAAGTAAAGCCAATAGAGAAACAAAATATAAAAATTTTGACATTTGTAGTAACAATTTATATTTAGTAAATTTAAGCTGAAATAAAAACCATTTACATATTTTGATATTTTTTCAATATTTTATTTAACATTTTTCTTAAAAATCTTAGTACTAATACAAATTTTACTCTATGTATAAATAAAAATATATAGATATAAAAAGAAAAAAGATCATTAATCGAATATTTGATTTTAATTTACAGATAATTTAGGTGTAGGTAAAAAGATAAAAGTTTTAAACCATTCAATTTTTACATGTTTTTGTGTGAATAAAATACTAAAATTAATAAATAAATTCATAAACAAATATATGAACAATAAATAAATAAAGAAATATATTAATAAACAAATAAATTAATAATAAATAAACAAAGAAATGAATTAATAAACAAATAAATAAATAATAAATACATAAATTAATTAATAAACAAATAAGTAAATAATAAATAAATTAATAAATAATTAAAGAAATAAATCAATAAATAAATTAATAAAGAAATAAATAAATAATAAAAATATAAATTAAATAATAAGCAAATAAATAAATAATAAATAATTAAAGAAATACATTAATAAATAAATACAATTAGTATAAAATTAAATTGTCTTTGTCATCTTACATGCAATTTAGTAGGAAGCATTCTATTCTACATCCATTGTTTCATTGTTTCGGTCTATGTAATGTCCCCAAGTTGGCGTTTTAATTTTATCTTTCATTATATTTCTTTTATCATCAGAAAAGCTAAGTGCTATTTCATGTAGTTTTTGGGTATATAGTTGATGTGTTTTAGATCTAAACAAAAACATTTCATCCGAGATAATTTGGGATTCAAATAAGCAACTTTTGCAATCATTAATGGACAACTTTTCAATTACAGACTTTTTGACGCCTTTAGATTTTTTAACAGCTTCCGAGCGAAGAGTCGACAGAGAATACATTTTTGCTCTTAAACCAACAAACTCTGTCATTATATCCCCATTGTTTTCATCTTTCATCAGTCTCAAAACCTTCTTATTGAGTAGCGGCAAACGAAATTGGTTATCTATAAGATAATCTGACTTATTAAAATTCAAACTAATATCATTACGGATGTCATCGTAAAAATCATCAGTTTTAATTGAATAAATAAATGAGTCAGTATCCATATAGTTGAGAGAAATATTCTCTCCAAATTTAGGCTTCATGAAGCCATAATGGAAGTCATACATTCTCCACTTGCCGCCAGAAAGCTTAAAACACCCGTTGAGTATAAGCCACCTCTACGCACATCTACCGGAGGTTGGGCAAGAAGCGATACTGAAAAAGGTAAAATATTTGCTGAGCACTTAAAATCCGTTTTTACGCCAAATATATGTAGTGGTGTTGCTGATTTGCCGAATATAGTCGCTCTACCCCCTCATCACATAAAGTTTAAGACGCGTGATTTACAAAAATTAATTGCCGAACTCAACCCGAAGAAAGCTCCGGGTATTGATGGAATTAGTAATCAGATGCTGATGAACTTGCCTCGTATTGCAATGAGAATCCTGTTATTCATATTTAATGCTATTTTACGACTGGAGTATTATCCACACAACTGGAAACTTGCCAAGGTTAAAATGATTCCAAAGCCTGGCAAAGATATAACAAAGGCTGAGTCATATAGGCCAATAAGTCTACTATCTACAATGTCAAAGCTTTTCGAAAAACTGCTCAAAACAAAATTGTCCCCAATTCTAATTAGTAGTGGGTGCATACCAGACCATCAATTTGGTTTTAGAAGTCAGCATAGCACCATTGAACAAACTCACAGATTGGTTCAATTTATAAGAAGAACTTTTGAGGGAAAAAAGTATTGTTCTGCGCTGTTTATTGACGTTTCCTAGGCATTTGATAAAGTGTGGCATGAAGGCCTTATTTTAAAATTGAAGACTTACTTACCAATAAACATTTTAAATCTTTTGGAAAGTTACATTATTTCCCGTAAGTTCACTGTTGCGGAAGGAGACTTTACAAGTAGGCCTGAAACAATTTCATCTGGTGTGCCACAGGGGAGTATACTGGGACCAGTTTTATATTTAATTTATACTTGTGATATGCCTGTGAGCAGTAGTATCCATACTTCCACATTTGCCGACGATACAGCCTGCCTTAGTATGCATGAAAACCCTGATGAGGCATCCCGCAAACTCCAGGAACACATTAGCCAGATGGAGCTTTGGTTAAACTTATGGAGAATCAAAGTAAATGAACAAAAGTGTGTTCAAGTAACATTTACTTTACGAAGAGATACTTGTTCCCCCATTCGGATTAACAATCAAGTTGTTTCTCAACATTCACATGTGAAATATCTTGGTATACACCTTGATCGACGACTTACATGGAAACACCACATTGATTCTAAGTTAACTCAAATGAAACTTAAACTAACTCAGGTACATTGGCTGATTGGTCGAAAGTCAACACTTAGCCTAGACTGTAAACTTTTAATATACAAGTCGCTTTTAAAGCCAATATTGTGCTACGGAATTCAACTATGGGGCACTGCTTCAGCTTCAAATGTAGAGAAAATTCAACGCAGGCAAAATAAAATTTTACGCATGATAACATCGGCTCCATGGTACATCAAAAATTCAAATATACATCGTGATTTGAATATGCCACTAGTGACTGAAGAAATTGCAAAATACGCTGGCAAATACTTAACAAAACTCGTGTCACATCCTAATCCGCTTGCCCGTAATATTTTGAACTTTACTGGACACATCCGCCTAAAAAAGAGGGACACAATGGCTCTTATTCACAGCACTCCAGATGGGACTTCTTGAAAATACTTTTATTTTTTTCCTTTTGATTATCACTACTTACATATGTATTATATATAACTACTACTAAGCTTATGTCTGACATTGGTCGGGCCTAATTATATTTTTTAGATTTAAGATTTGAATACTTATTGTTAGTTCATATATGAAGATTAAAAAAAAATTCTCCACTTGGATAACTCCAGTACTGTGAAACCATATATAGGTTTATCATATAGTGGTTCCATTTTTTCTAACTCTACCGTATACATATCGTCAGAAAATTTTGTTAACTGCTTAAAATTTGGTTTCGCAATTAATGCTCTGAGACCTAAATGATTCCTGTTTGTTGTTTCCCAAGAAAAAGTAATTCTAATGTCCCTACGTTTTTCAATATTTTCCATTGTCTACTTATAAAAGTTTGAAGAAATCTTTTTCAAAATTATTTTAAGCTTTTTTCCTATGGTATGTGTTTAAGTCAATATATTTTTTAAGCCAAGGATTTAAGATTGCTTAAATCTGAGTATTCTATGGATTTGTTTTAAGATGAGGCCATTTGAAATGGCTTGTTTTAAAACTCTATAGTGTATGGTGTAATTTGTTTTTGAGTGTAAGTCTGCAACTAATTTTTTGATTTTGGATCCCCCACGGGCTTATTTTGAGGACAAAATGGCAAATCATTATGTAGATCATGCACTGAATCGGGATAATCTATATCCACTTCCAAAATGTACCCGTACTCTGCAGTATCGGAAATTTTTTTAACATCAAAATCAGTATCACATACCCACTCAAATTCACCGCAGGGAAGATATTCCGATATCGCCCAACCATACAAATTGTTAGCGTCTAAACATACAAGAAATTCCAATGGTTTTGATGCATCAAAATCTTCTAAATACTTATTATTCGCTTTCGAATATCTTTGCGAGCATTGAACTACTCCACGTCTTATTCCATTTTGCATAAACATATACATTTCGGAATCAGTGAACAGTTCGAGTGAAACTTCTGTGGTTTTCAACATTGCATCCCAGTAAATGCCAGGTGCTGTATAATAGTGGCAGGGGTCCAAATCGAATATATCTCTACAAATTTTTCTAAAATTTTCAAACATGTCGGTTAAAAGAAGAACATCTGTCTTTAAATAGAGTTCAGTATAGTCAAGGAGGGTTTTACAGTTAAACTCTCTCCATATTTTTTGAGCATGTTCTTACTCGACTACATCACATTCTTCATTCGTTATAATATTGCAGAACTCTTCTCTATTAGGGAGTCTAATTTCCTTAAACTTGGTCATGGAATCCATGTAAGAGTACGGAAATACACCCTTTCTTCTAATCAGGTTGAAATGAGCTTCATCAACGAAATATGATCGAATAGTATTCAAATCATTGCTATCAAGATATTTCGCTAAACTCGAAGCCATAAATCTAAACGAGTCTATAAATCTTATTTGAAATCCATGTTTTGCATCTAAACTGATGAAAATTTAAAGAGGAATATAACGCTCTGTGTTCTGGGGAATCACTTTTATTGTGGAATTTTTTATAGTAGAAAGATCTTTGGAAAATAAGTGCATATCGTATGCAGAAAGATTATGCAAGATAACCGGTACAAAATGAGGTGTTTTATAATTCAAATTACAGTCGCTATAAGCTGCCCCACGATAATTACCCGTACGATGATATTAATTTCTAACTTTATCGTTATATAACATTTTCTTACATATATGACGATTTTGAGCATTATTATATTGAGCTATTTCTATTGGAGTCATGAACATTTTCTTAACTTTAAGTAAATAATTTAGATAAATATATGTACAATCTTCAACTATTTTTTGATAAATATATTCGCTGAATCATCACCAAAATAATGTCTATATAAATTATTTTCTCTCTTAAAGCTACAATTAATAAAATAACCGAATGCACAAGCATGATGTTTCTGTACATTTGTAGTGCTTTTACTTACAGGATCATCAACTTTTTCCAAAATAGACTCGAAGTTTACAAATGGTACATCTTACTGTTTGTAGTAGTTTTCAAACTTGATGATAGATTCATCTTCGGGCATTCTGATTACTATTTTCTCACAAACATGTTTATGGTGATTATACACATAATCATCATGTGTATACAATAGGCAGGTGTTGCAAATATGTATGTATCTTACTTCTGTGTGATGTTATGTTGGAAGGAAGAAGTCTGAAGAAAATATAGAAAATACCAATAAGAAATTAATAAATATAACAATAAGAAGTAACTTTTTAAATAGATATGAAAACATATTTCTCTTAAATGCAAAAATTAAACTTACTTTGATATATCCGTGATGAGCACATAGTGGAAGTTTTCATTGGACTGGAGCAATAACAGATTAATATGAACAAGTTGTTCTCCTTTTGTTATGTAGTATGGTCCTATAAGCGATGTTCCATTGTGACCAAATACGTTGATGCTCATATTATTTTGACGTTCGAATTATTTAATCTGCTTCAATGGGAGTGGGAACTCTAGGCCTTCGAAATTTAATACAATTGTCCCTATACTAATATTCTCAGCAGAAATGTTTGTTATATTGTAATTTCTACAGTTTTTCCGCTGTTTAGGACTCAGACCGCTATTTACATTTACAGCCGCAATGATACACCATTTAAAGCAATAAACATCAGAGATTTCGATATTTATGCATGCATGTTTTGCTGCAATATTTTTTGGGAGAGGGACAAAGCTTGATCCTCTTATTATGGACGCCTTGTTTATATTAACTTCAAGGGAATTTATTGACATCAAGGTCCATCCGCTATTCCTCTCTTGAAATTCTTCCATTTTAGCTCTTAGCTCCTCGGCCTGTTTCTTGTAGATATCCTCTATGTCAGCAGACAAAGTCACCAACATTATTTTCGAAATATGTACTAGTTGGGAAATATTCATCTCATCATTCACCGTCTACATATAATCGCATGTGAGCTCCATATTAAATTTAAATGTAGTATGTATCCTACTACATTCAATTAGCTGTTGTAGTATAGAGCTCTTGGCAGATTTCAGAAACTGCTCCGGAAACATAACACCCTCATTTTTGTTGAGGAGGATATATATCTCGATCCTCCCTTTGAAGTTGCTCGCTCTTTTAATAAGAAAATATTCAATGTGTTCTTGGTGGCAACTGTGTTTGTGTTTTCTGGTTCTGACATGAGCCATGTAACCATTTGATGGGATCATCTCATCACAATCCTCACAATATTTGTTTTGAAGATCCAGCTTACCAGTTCCAAGCATAGCCTTCGATTGGTTGGTATAGGTGTGCGTTTCCATATGCTGATTTAGTTTTGTTTGAGTCATAAAGACTTTATTGCAGATTGCACAACTTTTAGTATTAATTTTATATATTTGTTTATTAATTAATGTAATTATTTTATTTATAAACAATTAATTTAATTATTTTATTTATAAACAATTTATTTTAGTTATAAACAATTTATTTAATTATTTTTTAGACACTATAAACTTGTTTAACACACAGTAATTAGTTCTAGCACTTTAATAGTTTTTGGATTCTAAACACTTTAAATTTTTTGTTGGGAAAATAGGTTGTCACTTGTTGAGATATCAAAGCAGGTTGATGACAATCTACAAACTTCTTCTTCTTCTTCTTCTTCTTTATTTCCCATTCTTTTTACATTTTTAAATAGTTCTTAAAAACTAACAATTCTTATTATTTTCCTTACATACTATTCGTATTTACCAAAGGCTTTTTCTTTCTTAATTAATTATATGTAGCATAGCTACATCGTCATAAAAACATGAAACATTCTAAAAAAATTCCCCAAAAAAGGGAGTAAAAGGGGAGACCATTGAAACTCTTACATACTAAACACAAAACACTTAAAAATAAAAACAAAAATAAAACATAAAACAGAATTCACATAAATACACAAAACAAACAAAACTTACTAGCTAAACATAAATAAGTATTTACAGAGAAAGAAAAATATATACAAAAGATACCAGACATTATTGGGCGGTAATATACACCGTGTTATTAATGTCCAGTGTATTGAGCCTCCGGTGGTAAAATAGGAGGTCTGCACCCTGAAAAAGAATACCAGCCTCGTCAAGGACTAATAAATCTACTGGTAAAAAGTATCTAGTGTCCTCCAGGTCCACCAGATTGTCTTCCCTATCGAAACATCGCCTAATCAAACTGTTTTCTGAGGCACGTGCACTAACAAGAAACTTTATGGCGTTCCCTACCATATAAGTATCTATTCTTTCGAAGTCAATTGAATCGTAAATAGACCTACACGATGGCCTACGCAAAATCCCGTCATGTCCTAACTGGGGTCTCAACCCCAAGCAAGCCACCAGGACAGCTCTTTCCCACTTCCTAAGCCTATCCATCTGGGATGATGAAATCCTAAACCAGATTGGAAAGGCGTAGGAGATAATGGGTCGAATTACCTGCCGATATACGAGAAGGCGAACTCTCCGGTCAAGGCCCCCATTCCGCCTCAATATCCCCTGATATGCAGAATAGATCCTCTTACTACGCTCGAGTATACCATCAATGTGCCGATGATACTCAAAATTCTCATGAAATATCACCCCTAGGTATTTCATTCGGTCCGAATTCCTAATGACTCCATTACCCATCCTAACAGTTGGGACATATTTTCTACAATTATTGTAGAGATACCTGCGCCTACCTTTAAACATCACGGCTACCGTCTTTTGCAGATTCAGATTAAGTCTCCATGTCGTAAAATATTGTACAAGTACTGTCAAATAGTTGTTCAGTCGTTCATTTGTCGTAGAGGCCCTGGGACCCGTAGATGCTACCAAAATATCATCAGCATATACAAGAAGCAGATCCCTAATTGGAGGTTGCGGTATGTCAGAAACAAAAACATTATAAAGTATAGGAGCCAGTAGAGAGCCCTGTGGCACACCAGCAGTGATTGGACGCATGCCAGAAACCGTATTCCCAACACGAACCCTAAATGTGCGTTCCCTAAGAAAACTGGAAACTATCCGACTAATGGTCGTTCCAAATCCCATTTCCATAAGTTTATAGACAAGCCCATCATGCCAAACAGTATCAAAAGCCTTTGCAAAGTCAAGACTTACAGCTATCGTCGGGTATCTACTGTTAAGCCCCCTTGCCACATGATCCGTAAATGCCATCAGGGCATGGGATGTAGAAAGACCCCTCCGAAATCCAAATTGAAAATCCTTGAGCACATTGTTGGTTTCAATAACATCGTTAATCTTCACCAAAATAATGTACTCAAATAACTTACCAAATGACGACAGCAGAGAAATCGGCCTATAATTCCCAGCCACATCCGAGTCAGTCCCCGGCTTCAGAATCGGGACCACCAGTGCCGTCCTCCATGCCCTTGGAAAATAACCGATGTTTAGACAATGATTGAATATTATTGTAATAAACTTCCATGCCACAACATCTGTTTTCTTTAGTACAAAATCTGGCACTTGGTCCACACCACTAGATTTCTTGTTAGGTCTCCTTCTCAAAGCATCACCAATAGCCGCAGGACGAACAAAGCCAAGTCTGCCAAAGCTTCCGTCAGTCAAAGTCATCCCGTCCGCCGTAAAGGTCCGTCCAAATGTTGTCAGAGGTATTGTCCTATCTAGGTTAGAGACAATTTGTCTCACAGTACCCCCAAAGTCATCAAGTTGATCCTGTTGCACCTGAAAGAACGAACTTGCCAGGATATCTGCCTTTCCAGGTTCGTCAAAAACAATCGTTCCATAAGTGTCCCTCAGATTTTGGACAATTGGTCGGGAATTTATCCCCGCCGCCGCTTTAACCTTCCTAAAAGTCCTATTATCTACTCGTATATGGCTCAAATACTCTGTCCAATGCTCTCGCTCAAAGTCAGCAATCGCGCCCTGAATTATTCTGTCAAGGTTTCTAACTTCGGCCCTTAGAATGTTACACCTTCCTGGATCACCACATCTGTGCAAAGTCCGCCTAGTCCTCTGCTTCTGTCGAATGAAATTGAGAATGAACTCCGGGAGTTTCAATAGCCCCCTTTGTCGCACTACCACCCTTGGTATTGAATGTTCCATAGCATTCTGGAAAGCACCCTCCATAGATGCAATACATCCATCAATTTCCACATCAGTCACATTCCTGTCAGTTGGTAGTTGAATTCCATCAAGGTTACTCGATAGTCTATTTTGAAAGTTCCGTATGTTCATTCGGTCAAAGTCAAACATAGTAGGACGCTCGCAAGGCACAAAATCAGTAGAAAGGAAAGTGAACTCCACTGCTCTATGGTCTGACTCGTAGTCCAATGTCCGTAAAGGTCCCCCTGTTGCCGGAACAATGTCAACTGTCGTTATAAATATGTCAATGTAGGAAGACATGACCCTGTTAATATGAGTAGGTTCCTCTGTCCGTAGAGAGTCCAGGTCTGGATTTGTCAGTAAGAAGTCATAAAGGTTACGGCCCCTCACATTGGTATATGGATCACCCCAATATGGATGTCTCGCGTTGAGGTCAGCACCTATCACTACGCTTGAGTTCAAAGCTAGCTCCTGAAGTGGATGGAAGTGTTCTGTTTCAACTCTGCAATTTGGTTGACAATACATTGAGATCACAATAACATCGTTATTGTTTGCTCGCCGTATCTTTACTGCAGTATTTTCAATAGGACCCAAGTCGAGGTTCACCTCTACACAGCTAAAGCCCTCTCGAACGAGAACAGCCGTACCTCCCCCACGTCTACCGACCCTATCACGCCTAAATACGCAATACCCCTCAATATCAAATCTGTGCCGTTGGTTAAGGCAATGTTCAGCCAACAGCAGTATGTCTGGTCTATGTCTTGTCACAAATAAGTTTAAATAATGTCTTTTATGTCTGGAGACAATCGAATTGGTGTTTATAAAAATGCACTTAAACTGATTAGCCATTATGTTTTAATGTAATAAGCATTCCAAGGAGAGCACGCGATCTTTCCTCATCATTTCTTAGTTGCCTATACCTTTCAGCAAAGCCGCCGATCCTATTAAGACACTGTAATAAACCGCCCCCAAAGAACCGTTCACAGTCACGATCAAGAAGGTCAAATTGGCCCATTGCCGTGCCCATCGAGACCCTATGTGCATCACTATTCCCCGCATTCGGGATAACTCTATTAACAGAAGCAGTCCTAGCTGCAGCAGCATATGAAACCCCCCTGACAGTTCCTGACACGGTCGGAGGTGTCCTTCCAACAGGAGTATTGCTTACCCTCTTTGAAGCTAGTCTGTTCACCAACTGTATCCGTTTTGGGCACTCTTTGGAACTAGCAACATGCTGGTCACTTCCACAGTTCACACACCTGATTGGAGCGCCTACTCTCTTCACGGCCTGTCCCGTAACAGGATCCGTCATAACAACCTCAGCAACATTCTCCCCCTTTGGAGGAACTGAACACTTGGCTGGCCCATGTGAGCCTCCACACTTCACACATCTGAAAGGCATATTGCAATTTTTTGCAATGTGCCCAAAACGCTGACAGTTGTAGCACTGGACAACGTCACGGCGAACATGTTTCGCCATCTCTACCCTGCAATGCAAAATATACCGTATACTACGAAACTTTCTCATGTCTGACCCTCTTGCCAGCTGAAAGAGCCACCTATCACCTCCAAGTCCGTGGAGACCTACAACTTTACAATCAATCTGGAGGCTCTCCATGTACTCCATAACCTCCCCACTATCGAAAGAGTCCGATAGACCCTTAATGACCACAGAAATTGGTCTTAATGCCTTTGGGGTATGAGTGTAATAACTTACACCCTCCTCCGCAAGCATAGCCTTTAATTTTTCAAAGTCCTCCAATGTGCAGACCCCTATATTTACCACATTTTTACCGAGAATCTTGATATTGTATTCTCGGTGACCCAAAATTTTATTAAGCTTTATACTTACATCCTTGATGTTGATATTATAGGTAGTGATAACAGGAACACTCTTACTCTTCACTCCTTTTACCTCTTCTGGCTTTATTGTTGATGTTTTATCGTCTTTCCGGGCGTTCTTACTGCAACACGGCACATCATCACTCACGGTTATAGCAGCTTCTTTATTTACTACGCTGGCAGGAGTAGTATTCTTTGTAATCTCCACATCAGCATCGTCTAGATCCATGCTAGCATCATTATTCCGCTGGCGGCTTTCAGCTTGTGTAATCACACGCACCTTCCTTCTATGCTTCGGCTTCTTCACTTCAATGGCGTTAGAAGTGGTACCTGTCAAACGCTCCAACTCTTCGATTCTCTTAAGTGAGGCTTCAAGTTTGTCACTTAGTTCTTCTATTGTTTTCTTTGCTATTTTTAATTCTGTGGCTTCGTCGTCATACGAATTGTCACACACGACGCGCGGCCTCTTTTGGGCGACTTCATTCCCGTCATCCGCCATTTATTCTTTTTAAGCACATGTATATAATTTAGTTTTCCGAAAAATATATTTTATTTTTTATTTTTTTCTTTGTTTGTTTTTTAAACTTGAAAATAGTCAATGAATCACTGAATCACTTTTGTTTAAAACACCTTTCTTTCTTTCCTTTCTTTTCTTTTCGACAATCTACATTATTTCTTCTACTTATATACTTTACATGAGAATCGCCTAGTAGTTATCAAATCTAATTTATTACGACATATGATGAAATTCATACATACACACACACACACACACATTTCCACAATTCTCTGTTGGTATTACGATATATGATGAAATTACTACACACACATACACACACATTTCCACAATTCTCTGTTGGTATTACGATATATGATGAAATTCATATACACAGCAACACCCAGATCAAAATCGCTAGCATCTGTTTGTAACACAAAGGTAACGAGAAAAATCGGGACACGTAAAAGTAGATGCTTCTATAAGTTTTGGTGTATGTCTTCAAAAGCTATTTCCTATAATTGCCACATTAAAGTTAAATATACTGAAATAAGAATATCATTACCCCTTAAAAAAAAATCTGCTTATCAACCTGATTTGATTCAAAATATTTAACATCTGAAATTCACTTGTACATATAAACCATATGTCAACACAATATTTTCTATCTCCATAAGAATTGCAACGTCAATAGCCTAGAAAACATATACACATTCATTTGTAAATATGTATGAAAAACTCTCGAAGGCTAAACAATACACACAAGCAATGATATTCTTCAAAGTAAAAATAGATACGATAACATACATTAATACAGCAACATATAGATACATTACCAAATATATTCCCTATCCACTTCTATGTACAACAGGGTTGCCACTCTCTGTAGCTATTAGATTATTTCCCCAGAGATCGCAAACATAAATGCATACATACAATAACCCTTCATAAGCATAACAACGATAACTCAAAACAGCAACTCAAAGTCTATCAAATAACAAATGCACAGATCCCTTGTCACTACCCTTCAGTCAGATTGGATGCAAGTGTGTTTGTGTCAACACTAAAATTCTAGTAACAATTTTGCTATAATAAGTTTTCTTCTATCCGGCAGTATAAAAGAAGGGTAGAAAACAGATATGGTGTATTTGTGGTGGACTTGTCAATAATTTGTCAATATATATACGTTTGTATGTACGTAAGTTATAGAAATGTACCAGTAACTAACTGTCTGGTTAGTATGTCTCATGACCCCATAAGAACTACGTAGTCACTACCTAGTCAATTGTTTTAGTGTTATTACTGGGGCTTAAAAGTATTGTATGGGGGATAATTATAGACTAGTACTGGTGACAAGCTAGTCAAAAGCTAGTACATTTTCACCATCAACATTTCCTACTGGGTATAATGATTGTCTTCCACTACAACAAAAGAATCGGACACCGGTAGGCACACAAGTAAATACAAAAACACATACTCATACATACACACACTCACACACACGCCCACATATACATACATACATCCATACCCAGCTAGCATTTGGGTGATCATTTTTGGCAGAAATATCTTATATGATTCTCTACAGATCGCTTTTGATGATTAAAAAGTGATTTATCACTTGGGCGATTGAAAGAGGATTCACTTATGATTCATCTATATGATCAAATAGTGATTTCTTGAAAATAGAGGAACATCATGCAAACGCAAAAAGGTGATTTAAATGATTTAATATGAAAATTGCTCAAAAATAATCAGCAAATCGTATCATAACTGATTCTTTGGTATGATTCATCTGTAGGGTACCATTTTCTCACAACGGGAGTATCATTTATGATCGAAAAATTAGCTCATATACGGTTATTTTTCCCGTCAAGCTGATTCGGAAACGAATGGATTATGATACAAAATGCTACCTGGGTACCCAGCCAGCATTTTGTGAAAATAATGATAAAAAAATAGTCACATTTGAATATTCTAGATGATTAAAACTATCAAATATGCAATTATTTTCTAATCATAAATGATTCTGTCATCGAGAGAAAATGGTACCCTGCATGTGACTATTCCTGAATAGTCATTTATGATCTCTGCTTTAATGTAGTTTTCATGTACATTTGTTATAATATGTGATAATATTTTCTGTTCACTTTTTAGTTGAATTTGCAATCATTTTATGATCACATTCTGCTTCATTTTCGACCCATTTTTGAAATCGTTTAATGATCATATTTTGTATGATATTCGATTAATTTTTGAAACGAATCTTACCATAATTTGAAGTCATATTATGATCATATTATGTATAATATTTGACCATTTTTTTTAATAGAAATCAGACTAAAATTTGATATAGTTTTATGATAAAATTTTTATTATAATTCAATTCTTATGCATTTACAAAACAAAACAAAATAATAAAATAACTTCTTAAATTCATTGCTCTTAAGTCTAGGGAAATAAAACTATGTTATATATATGTACATATACTATTAATTAAAAAACAAAATAATAATAAAATAATTTCAAGAATTCATTTTACTTACTAAAATTGCATGACATAATTTTTTCAGCTTCTCTTTTAGCAATGCGTCTAATTTTTTTGGCTGACATAATTTCACTTGATTTTTTAAATTTTCTAATTTTTTAATTTATTTTAAATAGTTATTAGTATTTTGTTTATTATAATTATTAAATTTTTTTTTAATTTTTTCAATAAAAAACTTTTTTATTACAAAATTCTCACTTTAGCGATCCAAAACAGGACTTCTCACTATGCAATCAAAATACAATATATAATTTTTTCTGCATTGCTTTTCCTTTGACTTGTTGGTTAACGGGAACTTGTTTACAAGCTGATCACTTTTTATGTTTGCGAAATGGTGGGGGTAAAAGAGTAAGTAAGTATCACATTTTGGTCACCAAGAATATTCAAAAAGAACTCAAGCAAATGATAAAAATAATTGTAATCAGTTTTTAATCATAAAGAATAGACAAATTTGACTAATGTTCTTGATGACTACCGAATTGTATCGCATTTTGGTCACCAAGAGTAGTCAAAAAGTACTCAAACAAATGATAAAAATAATTGTAATCAGTTTTAATCATAAGGAATAGACAAATTTGACTGATCTTTTTGATGAACTGTATGGGCACTGCTACACGTTCAATATATATTGATCCAGTATCGTGATATATATTGAACGTGTAGCATGCAGTATTGATGGATTGCGATCCATATCACAGAAAGGCGTGAGAAATATTGAACGTGTAGCACTTTCATGATATTGGATCGCGATACTTTAATAAGAATTAAAATAAAACAAATAAAATAAAAGACGAGGTGAAAAAAATTTAACAAAGAAAAAGTAAAAAAGTTTATTACATTTGTGTAAACTTTGATTTAATAAAGGGTAATGGCAGAAGATAGTGAAAGCGAGTGGGTTCTGCCGGTGGAATCGGAATTAACGACCGAAAAAAATATTTTTAAACTTTATTTTTAATTTATTTATTTTTAACTAACACCAGAAAATACATTCTTGTTAAGATGCGTTTTCTTAAGCAACGAAATTTCGAAAATTCGCAAAAATCACAATATTGGAAAGAAACACTGAAATTTATTAAAACTCGGTAAAACTGTAAGGCAAGCAAACATTCCGGTAAAGTTGCGAAAATTATGAAAATTTGCAAAAAAAACTTGCTAAAATTTTAACGATTGCAAAGCACAATATAGATTAAAATCCCTAAAAATATAAGAAAAATTTGGAAAAATTACGACTATCGCGAAAAAATCGATAGATCCCGAAAAGTTGCAAAATTTTAAACAAGATATAATATTGATTACAAATCGGTAAAACTGTAAGAAATGCAAAAAATTCGGTAAAAATCGTGAAAAAGACGAAAATTCCTAAAAAGTAGCTAGCAGCGGGATGATAACAAAGTCTAATATCGCTTAAAAGTCGACAAAAATGTTAGAACTCAGAAAACATGAAAAAAATCGCTTTTATCGCGAAGTTTGCAAAAAATTGCGAAAAGTTGCAAAATTTTAAATAAGTCATAATATTGACTTAAAATCTCAAAAACTCTAAGGAATGCAAAAAAATCGCGAAAATTACGAAAATTTGCAAGAACTTACTAACAGCGGGATAATAACGAAGTTTAATATTGTTTAAAAATTGGCGAAACTCTCAGGAAGCTGAAAACATGCAAAAGTTACTAATGTCGCAAACTTTGCAAAAATTCGCGAGAAGTTGCAAAATCGGAAGCAAGCCCTACAATTTATTAGAAATCGCCAACGCGATTGACAGCTTGCAGCGCTACTCGTTACGTTGTACTACAGCTACTATTCTGTTCCAGCCTTTAAGCTTATTAATAAATTTATTATTAATAAACGATCCGCACAGCACAAAAATAACGTAAATACTGACGCGATAAATATTGAACGTGTAGCATACGCTCGTGATCCATCAATCTATCAGAATGGATCGCGATCCAAATATCACAATATATATTGAACGTGTAGCAGTGCCCTATGAAAACTCAATTTTAAATCACCAAAACTAATCAAAAATGAGTGAGTAAGATGACTACCGAAAATTCAATCATCCAAATGCTAGCTGGGTACACTGTAAGCACAACGCTTCTCTACAATAACAACAAAAGCTGTACACACAAGTGTACATACATAAACATAAAATCCAACTCACACACACACACACACACATATATAGTTAAGAGAATCTCAGCAAAAAAATCCCCTCATTTGTAACAGGGTTGCCATCGTTTTTATTTTTTCCCGGCTGTGAATTCGCAAAACAGGACCCAGGTCCCCATTACTACACTACTAAACACTGATAGAGCAACAAAAGACGAGACAATTGAAAAACACATACAGAATTTAATAACCAAATTTGAAGAAATAAGAGTAATATTAAACGTAAACTATAATCGACTGACAACTTCACACAAAGTCGCAGCTGACGCATTTTTCTTAGATATAATAGATAAACTTTCAAAAATATCAACAAGAAATGGATTAGAATTAAAAATACCTAGCTCTCTACATCAACAATTAATTAAAAAAATTTCGAAAAACTCAGACATGACACAATCAACTGCAACAATGACAATGAACGCTTCAGAGCTTGCATCAATTGCAAAATTAATTTCTATCTACTCTGGTAGAAAGGAAGAACTTAACCCATTCATAGCCAATTTGGAATTGATTCAAGAGACCCTATATGATACAAAGAAACACAATTTCTTTCAATTTATTTTTAAAACCAGATTAGATCAAAAGGTACAAAACAGAATAAAGCAAACTAGTATGCCAAACAATTTAGAAGAAGTAATAAAAAAACTAAAGAAAAATTATAAGATAAAACTAACACCAAATAGCATCCTAAATGACTTAAATAAAATAAAACAACAATGCGACATACGAAAATTTGCAGACAAAATTTAAAATTTAATTTCAGAATTAAACGAATTACAAATATCAAGCATAGGTGAAGAAAGCAGAAATGCAATAATACAATCAAACGACATCATTGCATTTACCGCATTTAAAAATGGATTAGCCAATAGAGAAATAGTCAAAACAATAGAAGCAAGCAGAGTAAAAAAATTTGCAGAAGCTTTAGAAATTGCAGAAGAATCCAACAATTGAAATGCCCAAGCACATATTATGCATCAGAGAATTAGATTTAATAATAGAAATCAGAATAGAAATAATAGTAATTTTAACCAGTGTTCAAAAAACTGACAGCAGAAAAGCAAAAGTTTCAATTAATATGCTATTACTTTGAAGCAACAGTTTTTTGTTCAAAAAGTAAACTCTTGCTTTCGCTTCTGCTTTGAAAGTAAATAGCAACTGTTCAAAAGTATTTTGTTGTGTTTGCCTTCGTACAGTTTTGCTTTTCTGTGACTTCGTACTATAGACGAGTAAAATCAAAGAAACAGTTCGTAAAAAAATATCAATCGTTTTGCTTTCAGGTAACTGCGCAGTCGTCAACTGCAAAAGTAAAAAGTTAAGTTAAAAGAGCAGTAGTACAGTCGAACTTTTGCCTTTGTATGACTTAGAAGCGAATACGGAATACATACTGATAATTTATTGTGCGTGAACATAGTGCCTCTTTACGTTGAAATAAAATAAAACAAAAATGCCTCCTCGTAAAAGCAATAAGAACTCTGATGCCGTTTGGGAATATTTTATGATTTTTTTTTTTTTTTCATATACATATTTATTTATTGTATCTTCAAAAATGAACTAACAATAAGTAATCAAATCTTAAATCTAAATATAATTATTAGGCCCGACCAATATCGGACATAAGCTTAGTGATACAGTGGAGGCTCGAAAAAGTTAAGTCATAGAAAAGTTAAGTATATGGAAAAGTTAAGCAGCTTTTATTCACCATTGGTGACTCCAAAAAGTTAAGTAATTCTCAACTTTTCTGCGACAATTTTTTTATATATAGTTTTTTTCTCTTTCTAAGATGATCTCAACTTTTGTGTGGAAATCCTCAATACATATTTATATATATAGTGAGTCATATACGCCTGTATACATGCAAAAATAAAACTGTTACCGTTATATATTTTTTTTTGTGAATTTTATATGCACAATGTAGTTGCTCTCATCAGTTGGTTGTAAAAGAAATTAGTCGTAGAATTTGTTTTGTTCTGATTGCAACAATGTTACCAGCAGGGAAGCAAAAAAGGTTGTCAGTCGGCGAAAAATGCAAGATTTTAAAAAAATTAGATGAAGGCGTTCTTGCTAATCGATTGGCTAAGGATTTTCACGTATCTGACGCAGCAAACAGTAATAAATATGTATGTATACAAGTATATACAGTTACTCACAAATATATTTTGCTTATGTAAATCTCAACAAATTTGCAAAAAGAATGCTATATAACAATGTCTTCTTTGAAAAATTCATGTTTATTTTTTTACATATTAAATAGGAAAAGTCTTAACTACAAATATTTTAATTAAAATTTAAAAACAAAAAATTATTTTATGAAATTTTTAAAAAATAATGAAAAAATCGCTTATTCTTCAGGTTACAAAAGTATTTTGCTTTTTGAATTTTTTACACAGATTTTTCATTATTAAAGCAGCGTATTATGTTTTAATGTTTTGTGTGATATTTATTGTTAGATATGACCACTTCCAGACGTCCTAGCATAATTTTTAAATTAAATTTTTAAATTTTTAAGTACTTTTTTTATACATTTCTTCTTCCTATACTCGTCCTAAGCACACTTTTGATAAAATGCTATTTTCCCGGATTTTTTTTTCCAAATAAGCCCAAAGTTTTTCAATAGGACTCATGTCGAGACTTTGTGGTTTTAATGGCAGATGTTTGGTATTATAAAATAGCCATAATTTAATGTCCAGGGATATATGTTTTAGGTGGTTGTCATGTTGAAAGTAATACCCATTGATATATTGATCCATTTGTTCAGCACTGGCATGTAGGTTTTCTCTAATAATGGACAACTATAGATGTTTATCCATTGTGCTTTATATAAACACCAACTTTCCTACTCCTAGTGCCGACGTACATCCCCACACCATGAGAGAACCACCACCATGTTTTACTGTTGGCATTATATTTTTAATAGTTAGTGATTTATTTGGCTTGCGCCGCACCATAAGCTGTCTATCTGACCCAAAAATTATAAATTTACTTTCGTTGCTAAATATTATCGGGTTCCCGAAATAAGATGTCTGAAATTTATTTAGTTCAGCATATAACTAACGCTTCTATCTATTAACTTCCGAAATCAAAGTTTTTTTCTAGCTACGCTGCCGTTAGTATTGTTGGTTTTTAGAACTTTACGGATGGACTTGCCACTTAGGTGTGTCCATAGTATGCCCGTAGGGTCCCCTTTAGCATTTCTTTAAGATTTGGAACATATAAATTGTGGTTTTTCCTATTTTTTTAATAGTTTTTCTTGTGTTTCTCACCATTCACAACTTTCCTAGACTTTTTCGTGGAATATTTTCAATATACATACATATTTGCGCTCTTTTGCACCTTTAAAAGTATTTGCTCTTGTTTGTCTACATCGACTAAACATATCACAAACATATTGGATTGATTTGTCCTATTATACAGATATAGAATGATCTTATTCGCAGATCAATTTAATTCCTTCACTTTAAGCATTTTTTTAAACAAAAACTTTACGTGTTCCACTCAATAAAAAAAGATTGGAACCAATTATGACAAAAAAAAGCATAACAATTACTATTACAAACGAATAGCAAAAAAAAACACATGTAACAACACAAATATTTAAGAAATAACGGGAACGCTAAAAGAAGCAAAATACTTTTGTGATGTTGAAATTGCGTAGTTGATACAAGAAAAGGCAAAAAAAGTATAAGAATTAAATTCAAAGTTGTTGTTTTTTTTTTATTTTCCATTCTATAGGCTTTGCTTTCTCAGTTACAAAAGAAATAAATTTAACATGTTGCCTAAATTTTCTATTTTTAATAAATTTATTCAACTTTTTTGCGTAAAGAATGTAGGCAAAATATATTTGAGAGTAACTGTATGTACATATAATTCTAATTGACAATTAAAAAATAAATAAACAATTTAAGAAATTTATTAATCGACATATTGTCAAAAGTATTTTAATTTGAAATTTATTTGCTGGTGGTTCAGCGATGTCTATATGCATTTCTTTGTTGCTGTAACAAACCGTCAGTAGAAACATAGAATAGATTCATATCGAATATAAATTATTTGCTGGGTTTTGTATAAGTTTCTAAGCATACTATGCATATTTTTCTTTTGTGATTTTCAAAAATATTATTATTTGTGAATTCTCAAATAGTTTTTGAAAGTCTGTACATAAGATAAGAGGTTTGTGACTATTCAAGATTTGTGGTTGAAGTCTACTGACGATTTGTTACAGCAACAATGAAATGCATATAGACATCGCTGAACCACCAGCAAATTACTTCAAAATAAATAAACAATGTACAAATACACATATAACCTCTTGAATTTTTCATACTACGGAAAAGTTAAGATTTCGGAAAAGTTCATCACCCCCAAAACAAACTACTTAACTTCTTTGAGCCTCCACTGTAGTTATAAATAATACATAAGTAGTGATAATCAAAAAGAAGTATTTTTAAGCAGTCCCATCTGGAGTGTTGGGTATAAGAGCCCTTGTGTCCCTTTTTTTTAAGCGGATGTGTCCAGTAAAGCTCAAAATATTACGGGCAAGCGGATTAGGATGTGACTCGAGTTTAGTTAAATATTTGCCTGCGTATTTTGCAATTTCTTCACTCACTAGTGGCATATTTAAATCACGATGAATATTTGAATTTTTAACGTACCATGGAGCAGATGTTATCAAACGTAAAATTTTGTTTTGCCTTCGTTGGATTCTCTCGACATTTGAAGCTGAAGCAGTGCCCCACAGCTGAATTCCATAGCACCATATTGGCTTCAAAAGCGACTTGTATATCAAAAGTTTGCAGTCTAGGCTGAGTGTTGAATTTCTGCCAATTAACCAATATATTTGAGTCAATTTAAGTTTCATTTGGGTTAACTTAGAGTCAATATGATATTTCCATGTAAGCCTTCGATCAAGGTGTATGCCAAGGTATTTGACTTGAGAATGTTGAGGAATATTTTGATTATTGATTCGAATGGGGGAACAGGTATCTTTTCTTAGGGTAAACGTTATATGAACACACTTTTGTTCATTGACTTTAATTCTCCATAAGTTCAACCATATTTCAAGCTGGGTAATGTGTGCTTGGAGATTGCGGGATGCCTCATCAGGATTTTTGTGAATACTCAAACAGGCTGTATCATCGGCACATGTAGAAGTGTGGATGTTATTGCTCACAGGCATATCACAAGTATATATAAGATACAAGACTGGCCCCAGAATACTACCCTGTGGCACACCAGAAGATATAGATTCGGGTACACTCATGAAGTCTCCTTCCACAACGGTAAATGTCCTATCAACAATATAACTTTCCAAAAGCTTTTGTATATTTATTGGTAGGTATGTCTTCAATTTTAAAACTAGGCCTTTGTGCCATACTTTGTCAAATGCCTGAGAAACATCAATAAAAAGGGCAGAACAATACTTCTTTTCTTCAAATGTCTTCCTTACAACTTGAAGCAATCTATGCGTTTGCTCAATAGTGCTATGCTGACTTCTAAAGCCAAATTGATGGTCCGGGATGCACCCAGTATCAGCTAAAATTGTGGACAATTTAGTCATGAGCAGCTTTTCGAAAAGCTTTGAAATTGTTGAAAGTAAGCTTATAGGCCTATATGACTCAGCCTTGGTAAGATCTTTGCCTGGCTTTGGAATCATTTTAATCTTGGCAAGTTTCCAGTTATGTGGAAAATACTGCATTCGCAAAATGGCATTAAAAATAAATAGCAAAATTCTTATTGCAATATGAGGCAAGTTCATCAGCATCTTGTTACTAATGCCATCAATACCTGGAGCTTTCTTAGGGTCGAGTTCAGCAACTATTTTTTGTAGTTCACGCATCTTAAACCTTAAGGGACAAGGGGTAGAGAGACTACACTCGGTAAATCGGCAGCACCCGTACATGAATTGGGAGTGAATACACATTTTAAATGCTCAGAAAATAAGTTACCTTTCTCACTATCGCTTCTTGCCCAGCCTCCAGTCGAAGTACGCAATGGTGATTTGAGATCAACGGGTCTTTTAAGATTTCTAGTAGCGCGCCATAAAGAGTAATTAGATGTTGACGTTACATCAAGACCTTCTAAATACTTTTCCAGTAATGCAGTCTTTTCCGACGATAGCAGCTCTTTGAGTCGTTTAGTACATTCCTTAAGTCTGATTTTATTTAGGGGTGATCGGTGTTGTTGCCATTCTCTTCTAGCTCTCCTTTTTTCACATACAAGACGTTCAATTTCCGTAGAATAAATTCTATTAAAGCCAGTCTGCGGATAGGAAGTAGTGGCATGTTCAGCAGCCTGTTTAATATATTCGTTAAGATTGACAATATTAAATTCAATATCATCAGGTGATCTTAGCTGAATGTTTTCTACGCAGTGACTACTAATATATTTTTTTGAATCCTAGCCACTTGACCCTGTTAATCGTTTTCGCATATGAGTTAGTTAAATCACTCCTTAGTGGGTTGAAAATTTTAACTATTGTGGGAGAGTGATCGGAGGACAGATCTACAGAGCCCTCTACGTGAATTAAGTCCCTATGGATATTTTTCGTGACGCCAAAATCTATAACATCTGGAATTTTTCTTACGTCAGTAGGCCAATAAGTAGGCTCCCCACTCGAAATGACATCTAAGCCCATTTTTGAAATTGTATTAAACAACGCTCTACCTCTAGGTGTAACAAGACGCGAGCCCCAGTACGTATGTTTTGCATTGTAGTCACCAGCTGCCACGAAACAAGATCCAAGCGATTTGTAGAACTTCTCATACTGATCTTCGGTAACTGAAAATCTGGGAGGTGAGTAATTAATGATATCACGAAGTTCGCACAAAAATTTTCTACGAAAATATTCGTAGCTTGCATATATTCTTCACTAACGTTCTCAAGGATATAGTGCTTGAGTCTTGACTTAATTAGAATTGCTGATCCACCGCATGCTCTCCCTCTCGGGTGCTTTGAATCATATAGAGTGTAACCATTTATTTTAAAGCAGCTTCTCGAAGTCAAGTGAGTCTCAGAGACCATCATTATATCAATATTTTTTTCCGTGAGGAAGTGCTCAAGTTCATTTTTATGTTGGCGAATGCCGTTTGCGTTCCAGAAACATAGTTTTAACGTGTTCATGGTTTGTTGACTAATGCTTGAAGCAGAGTATTCTGCATTCTCAGCATTTCTTGCATCATGCTAGTCATATTTGTTGTAAAGTTGTTTATAGTTAGCACCAGATTCTCAATAGTAGCTTCAAGATGACTAAAGTTAAAGCTAGAGTTTGCATTCGTTGAATTACTTGGCGGTGGAACATTTTGTGTGGGAATAGAACTAGTGTTAGCAGCATCGGCATACGATACACGTGAATTAACTAGTTGGCTAGTTTGAGGCAGAGTGGCGGAGTAAGCATTTGCTGATTGAACTGGAGCTAATTTAGATTTTTGACCCATAGCCTGTTTAAAGAAAGAATATACACGGCATCCTCTGTAATTAGCGGTATGATTTTCTCCACAATTACTGCATTTTTTTTCAGCTTGTACTTTTGGCTTGGTACAGTTAGCAGTACCATGCAATTCACCGCAGATAACACAAACTGTAGGTAATTTGCAGTAGGTTTTTGTGTGGCCATATTCTTGGCAATTATGGCACTGTACGGGACCTGAACGCTTACGTGGCTCTTCAACTGTGATTTTTCGGTGTAAAAGGTTTTTTAGACTATAAATTGGGTGCGTCTCATTTTTCTTTAACTGTATATCATTCGGCTCCAGTTCAACACGAAATAGAGGCTGGGGAATCTTCTCTCTATTGATTATATTGGTAACAATTTTAACTTTAAATCCTTGTTCGATAAGTGCACATTTTACTTCTTCAGGTGCAACATATGAATCTATGCCCTTTAATACTATCTGTAGGCCTTTAGCACTCTTAAGTTGGTAAGTGTAAAAATTTGTTTTATTTTTTTCAAACTCACTAACAATTTTTCGGAAATCTTTTTCATCATATATTTGGATTTTAGTTTCATCAATATTACCTCGTTTAATTGGAATGATGTGAAAAGTATTTTCACCAATGGTCGACAGTAGATTTTTTAGAAGCGCGTTTGAATTTTTTTCTCTCAGATAAATAGGTGGTGGCTTAAAAGACTTTTGCGATGATGCAGCGGGCTTGTCGTTTTTGTCTTGCAATAATGAAAAACGATTTTGACGATTGATAGAAGATGTGCTGTTATCCCTAGACATCTTTGGGGCGGATCCAATTTTAGTAGAATGTGGGCTTCGCCCGCGCTTTAAAATGGTTATATATCTGTCCATTCCTACTTGTACCTTTGGTTTTGTACTACTGTTGTCTTCAGTAACAACTTGTTTAATTGTTGACCACGAGCCCGAAGCGGATGATATCGCTGAGTTAAATGTAGAAGTACTAGGCAATAATGTCAACGATTCACTAGTTGGCATTGGACAAAGCGAAGTTGATCGCTGACGAAACTGTGGTTTTGCTGTTAGTAAAAGTCTATTATCAGATTTTTGATTTTTATTAAGAGCTTCAGAACTCACAGCAAGTCTATTATCAGATTTTTTATTTTTATTGTTATCATTATGAGCATCAAAACTCACAGTAAAATAGGCATTTCTGCCGTTAGAACTCACTTCGCTATTTTTTTCCTCTGGGGTACTCATAAAGAGTATTCCTCAAGGGTATTTTGTATGTTTTTTTGTTTACGGTTTTTTTTTATTTTTGTTATTTCTATATGTAAAAATATTATCAAAGCAAAAAAATGCTTATTTATCAAAGTTAATATGTACTACGAATATTTTTTTGTATGCTTTTTTTTTGTTTAGTTTGTATATAAGAAAAATTCCGCTATTACGTCTGTTCACTATGAAGGTACAACGAGTTCTCGTTATTTTATGAATAAACCTGATATTGGAAAAGCAGAGTGCAGTATTTGTAAGATTTTACTAAAGAACAATAGAATTAGTAATTTAAAAACTCATTTGTTGAAATTACATAAAATAGACTTTATCAATATAGGCAGTGATGCAAATTCATCCAATTATATTTGCGAAAGAAAACATAATGTAAAAGTGCAAATAAATAAAAAAATTTTATTTCGATCGTACATTGGATTAGTTACGGAAGACAGCATTCCATTTAACATTCTTAATTCTCCAAATTTAAGAAATATCGTTGATCCGATTTGTGCTGGTTTGGGAGAAAAGCATGGTAACGCTTTCGTGTTAAATGCAACGAAAAATATTATTACAAAAATATTTCTGTTCTGTTTGCTATGGAAAATATTAATAGTCTGCAGGTAGAAAATATTTATTTATATGCGCATATACATATGCAATATGCAAATGGACTTCAATATTTATATTATGCATTTCGTCAAATATTCATACAGGTCATATTTTCATAATAGTCATATTTAAACTAAAAATTTTTAAAATCTAATTTTTACACCCTGGTTAATGGTTTCCTGGAATGATCCTTTTGACCGCGTTTCGCTTATTTTTGTAATATTATTACACACAAAGTTCTCCGTAATTAATAAAACCAACCCTATAAGAAAATGTTGTAGATCTACTACCAGACTTATTGGCCTGTATGACTCAGCCTTGGTAAGGTCTTTGCCCAGTTTTGGAATCATTTCGACCTTGGCAAGCTTCCAGCTGTGTGGATTATACTCCAGTCGTAAAATGGAATTAAAAATAAATAACCGGATTCTAATTGCAATACGAGGCAGCTTTATTAGCATCTGGTTACTAATTCCATCAATACCCGGAGCTTTCTTCGGGTTAAGTTCAGCAATTAGTTTTTGTACATCACGCGTTCTAAATTTTATGGGTCGAGGGGATAGCGCAACTACATTCGGCAAATCAATAACACCAGTACATGTATTATTAAATGCTCAGCAATTATTTTACCTTTTTCAGTATCGCTTCTCTGCCCAACCTCCGGTAGATGTAGGCAGAGGTGGTTTAAACTCAACTGGTGTTTTAAGCTTGCTAGCAGCGCGCCACAAAGAGTAATTAGATGATGGTGTGGCATCAAGACCTTCCAGATAATGTTCAAGAGATGCAGTTTTTTCAATTGCAAGTAACTCTTGGAGTCGTTTAGTGCACTCTTTAAATCTGATTTAAAGTTCTGGTTATCTGTGCTGTTGCCATTCTTTTCTAGCTGTTCTTTTTTCACTTACGAGACGTTCAATATCCGTAGAATAAATTATATTTAACCTAATCTGCAGATGGGCGGTAGTGGCATGTTCAGCAGCCTGTTTAATATTTTCATTAAGGTTGGCAATGTTAGATTCAATATCATCATGTGTTCTTAGCGTAATATTTTCAGTGCAATGACTACTAAGATACCGCATATGGGTGAGGTAAATCACTTCCTAATGGGCTATAAATTGTAACGATCGTGGGAGAGTGATCGGACGAGAGATCTAGAGAAGCTTCAATTAGAATTAAATCCCTGGAGATATTTTTTATAACGCCAAAATCTATTACATCCGGAATTTTATGTATGTCAGTAGGCCAATAAGTGGGCTCCCCCCTCGATATGACATCCAAGCCCATTTTGAAAATTGTATTGAACAACGCTCGGCCTCTGGCTGTAATAAGACGCGAACCCCAGAACGTGTGTTTAGCATTATAGTCGCCAGCTGCTACCTAATCTGCGGATGGGCGGTAGTGGCATGTTCAGCAGCCTGTTTAATATTTTCATTAAGGTTGGCAATGTTAGATTCAATATCATCATGTGTTCTTAGCGTAATATTTTCCGTGCAATGACTACTAAGATATTTTTTAAATCGCAGCCAATTAACACGATTTATCAAATTCGCATATGGGTGAGGTAAATCACTTCCTAATGGGCTACAAATTGTAACGATCGTGGAAGAGTGATCGGACGAGAGATCTAGAGAAGCTTCTATTTGAATTAAATCCCTAGAGATATGCAATGACTACTACGATATTTTTTAAATCGTAGCCAATTAACACGATTTATCAAATTTGCATATGGGTGAGGTTATAATGATTTAATTTTTAAATAAACACAAAGTAATTATTTTAAATTTTAAACACAATATGTAACTATAAAATTTTGTAACGTTAACCCCTTAATGAATTTTATATATGTATGTATGTGTAGGTGTGTAATTTTCAGTTTATTCGTCTTCTTCTTCCTAAATGAAAATTGTACTGCTCCCTTATAACAGAATCTTGAAACAATGTCCTTCTTATTAAAATTTGTTTAAAAAAACTGTAGTTCCAAATTCAGAAATAGCCGATAGATGTATTTATTGAATCTTGATGAAATATAAATTCTCGAATGCTCCCAGCCAATAGTTTTTTTTTTATATGAGTAGTAGTGAATTACCAATTCTGGCGCCGATTAAAATTGTGAAATTTGGGTAATTAAAATTTGAAATTTGAGAATTTCAGTACAAAATTTTAAAATTTGGGTAATTAAAATTTTAAAATTTTAAAATTCTTGGAAATTTGTGAAATTTGATACCCTACGAGGGTAGATCAATAAGTCCGTCCAACTTTTTGTTTACATAAGGAATTTTTTGTTTACATAAGGAGTTTTTTGTTTACATTAACTTTGTGTGAACGGGTGATTTTTTTTTGAGGTTACCTTAATATAGAAAGGGCCTAACTCATTTTTTTTTTGTGGGATGGATTAAGGGGTTTCATAAGATTAAGATTTCATAAGTATATATGCCGACGGGAAAATCATAAATATGATTTTTCCTTATACTAATGGGTGTGAAATTGTGAAAATTAATTTTTCCTAATGCCTACGGCAATATATGAATATTTTTCCTAATGCCGACGGCAATGCATGAATATTTTTCCTAATGCCTACGGCAATTCATGATTATTATATTTTCCAAATGCCAACGGCAAAACATGATTATAATTTTTTTCAAATGCCGACGGCAATTCATGATTATTATTTTTCCAAATGCCGACGGCAAAACATGATTATTATTTTCTAACACCAAAGGGAAAATTGCCAGTGTTGCCAGACTGTAGAAACTTGTTATCGTAATACTATATCAGTAATATCAGAGAAAATAGATTTGATGACTACTAGACGATTTTCATATGAATCGTGTGTATGTGTGATTTTATCACTCTAATAAATTGTTTATAAATAAAATAATTAAATAAATTAAATTAATTTATTTAATTATTTTATTTATGTGTTCACATGTATGTGAACACCCCTAATACTTGTGTGTGGGCGGTCCAGCTTGATAGTCGCGGGTAATTTAATATTTTGTATATTTGTTTAAGAAATATCTATGTATGTATGTATGTGTATGTATGTATGGATGTATGTTTGTATGTATGTATGTGTATGTATGTATGTATGTGTATGTATGTATGTATGTATGTATGTATGTGTATATATGTATGTATGTGTGCATGTATGAATGTGCGATCGTGGGTACTTGTGCGTGGAATATTTTGTAGAATACATATATATTTTGCAACGTATTCATTTTCTTTGTCTACGATTATTTTAAAGCAGCAAACTAAGTACAGTCAGCAGCAGAGAAACAAAAAGTAAAATTTATGAATGCTGCAAGGATACTGCTTCTAATTTTAGTATAAATACGTCAACTTTTCTAACCAACACATCAGTACGTTATTGTATTTACAAGAAGTGTCATCAGCAATTGTGTTAAAGTGAAATAATAATAAAATAATTAAAAATGAGTTCATCAGGTTATCAGTGTAATACATGTAATAAGGTATACAAATACCAAAAGTCCTTTTTGGAGCATGTTAAAAACCATAGTGTGCAGGATCAAGTGGTCGTAAGCCGGGGCATAAATCAAGAGCTACCGCAGACATCTCTTCAAAATCACCAAACTTCATCATCATCATTCATTCATCAACAATATCCTTCTCTACAGTATCCTCAATATCAGTTACCATTAAATTTTCAACAATACGGTATGCCATGGAATAATCAGTTTTTGGGATACAATTATAATCCCAATGTGATGCAATGGCAGCCTCTTAATTATCATCAACAAGAGTACCAGCATCAACAACAAGAATACCAGCATCAACAACAAGATCATCAACAACAAGCTCAACAACAACAACAAGCTCAACAACAGAGTGTGGGTATCCTTGGAGGTAATTTATTCGACGATGTTATGGACATAAGCTTACCGGAAAGTGATGGAGAAGTAGAAGAAAGAAGAGAAGAAACTCTGCCAACTCCAATGAATACTTCGCATGATAGAACAGATGAAGTAGAAGCGAATGTGCGATATTATAAGATATCGAAAGCA